>JAPPVO010000010.1:224780-424750 GCA_030407325.1 Camellia japonica
ACAAGACTGACTCAGCACCCAGTTCAAAAAGTAAAATAAAAAGCATTTCCAAATTGCTAAAATCAGTGCGTGCCATCCATCATGTTTGGAGTAAAAATGTGTGCCATCAGTAGGTGGTTTATCCCCGATCACAGGACCAGTCGTCCTATCCCCAAGTCATTGATCCAGTGCCGATAGACTTTGTAAGACCTGGTGGAGTGATGGTCTTGTTGTCAATCAGGTTTTGAATTTCATGGCAAAGGCGAAAACAACCGTCAGTGTCATGGCCGTATTGTTGATGGAAGGCACAGTACTTGGTAGCATTATACTTGGCTGGAAGAGGATTGGGGAGAGGCTGAGAGTCAAGGGGCTTGAGATGGCCTTGTTCTATGAGGATTTGGAGAGTTTTGGACAAGGTCATGTTAAGGGGATTGAAGTTGCAGGGGTTACCAGTCCTTGAGGGATTGACAGAGGGGCCAGCAGGCGTTGACTGGGTTTGATGATCTCTTACGAGTGTAGGATTGGAATTGAAATGGGTATTTCTGGTATGACATCCATGTTCCCGGCTTGCCCCTTGATTCAAAATGCTCCCAACTTGAATGACAAAATGTCATCCACAGTTTTTGCAACAACTGTAGCACTTGTTGTTTGTTCAACCCTCTGACCTTCAAAGCCTCAATGGCATACCAGAGATGTTCATGGGGATCAATGCTTACCCCAACCTTGTTCTTACCACTTGTTTCAATTTTGCCAAAAGATCGGGTGGTTATATCAAAACGAGGCCCATTCATTGTTGGCATGTCATTACCAGACTTGAAATAACTTCGGGTTGGCCATTTTCAATTGCAGCTTGCCTCAAGATTGGGGAGCTTTTTGACGTGAAATTTTTGGCATGTGATGTGGTCGATGACGGAGCCAAGATCCCAAAGGCTAAATCTGCCACAGTGCTCTGAAGATCTTCAATCATGCTCAGCAGCTTAGAAGTAGTGGGTTCGGCTATTGGTGCCTGTGAAGTATTTGAATCGACTTGGTCCTGGTGAACTGGTTGGGCTGGGCTCTTTGGAGTGGTCGGACTGGAATTAGACTATTAGGGAGTTCAAGTTTTGGGGTTGAGACGATTGGGGTTCAGGTGCATCCATCATACACAAGTCTGTGTCTTTTGGAATGAACACCTCTGGCTTGGTTAAATGGGTTGGGGTGATGTATATGGGGGTTATAGGCAGATGAAAATATATGAATCAGGTTGATGTTTCTAGGTGGTAGGACTTGGTTATGGGTGGGAAATGGGTTGGGTTGGTCACATTTGGTTTGGAGGGTGGGGCGATGATTTATTGTCAATGAGATCCTAGATCTCGTGACGCAAGTGGTAGCATCGATCAGTGGGATGACCGTGTTGTTGGTGAAAGCAACAGTACTGGGTAGGGTCGTGTCTTGGTGGGAGTGGATCAGGGAGAGAGGTCGGGATCAAGAGGCCTGAGATGTCCTCTTTCCAGCAACTTTGAAGGCGCGGGACAGATTCATGTGGAGAGGGGTAAAAGTTCTTTGGAACAAAGGTTGACCATTTTGTGCAGCTTGTGAGTTTGTAGCGGAGAGTTGTACTAGCAGCAAAGGGATCGGCCATCTTGGCCGACAATGTAGCCAAGGTACTAACATCTATAGATCGCGGAATAGTGCTAGTACTAGCATTGGTACTCCGAGTGAATGGCTTTTTTGCAGGTTCACTTCTGTGGATGATGCCCTTGTTGAAGGCGCTCTCAATTTGAACCCCTAACTCATGTAAGGAAGCAAATGTGGACAATGGTGCCATATCATTCTCTGCAACATGTCTGGCTCGAGGTTTTGGACACTAACCTGACTTGTTCTTTTTCAGAAGGTCTGCTCGTCATTCTGGCTGCCTTTGCCCTCCATCTTGCCACAAAGTCAATGAAGGGTTCTTTGGGGTTCTGAGTGGTTGCTTCTAGCTCACTGATTGTTACTTCTATCTGAGTATTGTATGAGTATTGGTTAACAAACCCCTCAGACAGTTCTTCCCAATTCCGCTTCGTTGAGTCCTCCATTTGGCATACCAGATGGCCGCTACATCTGACAGGGTCCTCCCAAATAATGAGAGTTTTTGCCCTAGATAAACCCATGGGCCTCAACACATCTGAAAATAGGCGGACATGCACAATCGGATCCCCGCTCCCATCAAATCTATCGATGTGAGGCATTTTGAATTTTTCTGGCAACCTGACTGAAGCCTCAGTGTACCCATCCTCAATGTCGGGAATTGAATTGAAATCCTGGGATTTCTTCAAGGCTTTCTCAAGCCTAGCAATTTTGATCATGGCTGGATCAACTTCATTCATATCGAAGGGAATGGTTCCCGTAGGAGGTTGTACTAGAGGTCTGTAAGCTGAAGCTGTTGGAAATATCTCCTGAGGATCTGGGACTGAGGAGTTTCCAGTGGTGGAGGGAGATCAGGATTTGGCTGGGCAGTCGGGACCGGATGTACAGTAGATGCAGATGCCCCAAATGGGCGCCGCAGATCAGCGATGACTTCATCCTGTGCGGCCAACCTTTGATCCATGGTTCTCAAAGTTGCCATCATGGCAGCAATTTCTTCTGTGTTCTGTGTCATTCTTATAGGTGGGTGAGATATTGGTGAATTGCGGATACGAATTGGTGTTTGTGGAGTGCTTTGTACTGGTGTTGATGCCTGTTTGTTCTTTCTTCGTCGAGTGACCGACGGAAGAGAAACTAATACTGGCTGATCGTCAACAAGATCTTGCGTTTTACAAAGCCTACGAGAACGAGTCCAAACAACTTGGGGGATATCGAGTCTTTCTGAAGCTATGATGAAAAACTACCTAGTAGAAAGAAAGAAAGAAAGAAAACTTTTTTAAAAAAAACGGACAGCACTTGCCCCAATTCTCAATTAATCACAACATGCAGCTAAACTGTGATCCCGACTAAACTTTGTTCTCAGACTGATTGCTCATTTGTGCCACTGCTATGAATCATCCCTTATATTTCACTGTAAAAGCACATACCACATAAAAAGAACCAAAACACCCCTATGAGGAGGTAGGGTTACCCTGTCCTAGATTTTGACATGATCTAGGTTGCACTATTTCAAGCAAGTGGTTTCATAACATTCTGTATGGGTAGCATCCTGTCCTAATTTGAATAGTCACTAGAGCGTGCTATATGCATTAGGTCAAATAGTCACAAAGGGTACCTCAGCAAGACTACCTAATATACCTCTCACCTAACACCGAGAAGTGAAAGGAGGATCAAACGGTACAGCGGTAATCCAGATCCAAGGGTTGTGTTCCCAACTTGACAGAGCCCATGACCGGTCAGCCTTTTGGCAAGCTTTGTAGGCAAGCCTCTGGCAAACTGTCCAGGATTAACAGATGGCAAACACAGGGACTTAGGCGCACCAATGCAAATGCAATGCAAAGAACATATAAATGTAGATAAAAATTCACATCATAAAGTTCAAGTCAAGTTCTCTAAATCCCCAGCAGAGTCGCCAGAAACTGTAGCTCGGCTTTTCGCGCTCCCTTTCGGAAGAATGAAATAGCCCTTACAGTTCGGACTCCACTTGTGTGTTGGATGATTCTGATTTCACAAGTGCAATGTGAAACAGTGAAAAACACAAAAAGAGTCCAAATCCGGCAAATTCTTTTGGAAAATCGATGTTTGAATCAAATGCCAAAAATGGACTGCTTTGCCAGATATCAGAGTCGCCACCTAAATATTTATTTTGGGAAATTTAGGAAACCCATGACTCGTGGCCAAAGGCCATTAGTCCGTCGTTACCAAAGTGTCTTGGTTCGGAAACTTAGGTATGAGAGGGGAAGGTCAATAATTGAACACCCCACTCACCCGATCAAAGATCGGCCTCTACTAATCATGATGTGGTTTTTATGTACAGTATATGTTCTTGTTCTATATGTAACATAAATATAGACTAATTTCACGAAAAGTTGGAACGTTTAATTTCATGTTTGTTTTGACAAAAATGTTTTGAATATGTATCACTTAAAATAGTGATCTCATATATACATGAATCAAGTATCCCAATTCAAGTGATTAGTCTTCATCCACAGGCATTCAAACAAGTATATCAAATAAGCAGTTAACCTCATGGTAGTATGTTTGATATGACAGCAATCACACTTATGCAATATGCTAAAGCATAAAAACTTACCTTATGTCCGAAGGCGAGTCAAAAGAAAGTAAATAGTTAGAAAAAATGCATGATCCTAATTAATGCGATATGGCTAATGCAACACATACAATGTGCAAGTAATAAGCTCGGCTACTAGCATGGCATGCGAGTCAATTCAAGGCATGTGATAGAGCATGTATTCAAGCAAAAAGTTTGAATTTGACATTTGAATAATATGATGAGCCGAACTTTTATGCATGCAAACAGATGGATGCAAATCATGGAAAATGCTAAATTAAACATGATGTCCCTAATCTAACCATCATAAGCTGGTAAATAAAAGGGAGAAAGACGTGGGGTTGGAAGACATACACATTATTACAAATTGTCTGCCCTCACGCAGGAGGGTCCGAATGTCCAAATGCGCCCTCACGCAGGAGGGTCCGAATGTCCAAGTGTCCGAATAAATAATTATTACAAAACCGAATGAATAATGAATGAAAGGGGCTGTCTAATTTATTACAATAATTGATGTAAGGCAAGCCTTGACACAATAAATTCGGTATAACGTCCGACCAAATTCAATTAATCATATTGGTTCTTTATGTTGGTTGTAATCCAATTTTAACTAGTTTTATTAGCCTTTTTTATTACCTGTCCATTTCTTTATCTTTTCTCCTGTTTGTGCAAAAGTGATATTTACGTCCATTAAGTCCAAAATGCAATAAAGAGAAACAAGCATCAACTTAACCCGAGAAAATTTTCCTCGGGGGAAATTACAAAGGAAGAGTCAAACTTATTTACAAGCGATAAGGGATTCCAAGTCAAACTCAAGATGTGCAACAAGGACTAGTCAAACTCAAAAGAGTAATAATGACTTAGAAAACCCAAACTTGAGTGATAATGACTTGAAATCCAAACTTGATAATAAGTGATAATGACACTTTCCTTGGTGATTTCCAAGGGTCAATTAGTCCCTTAAAAGGGGAAATTACAAAGGAAGAGTCAAACTTATTTACAAGCGATAAGGGATTCCAAGTCAAACTCAAGATGTGCAACAAGGACTAGTCAAACTCAAACGAGTAATAATGACTTAGAAAAACCCAAACTTGAGTGATAATGACTTGAAATCCAAACTTGATAATAAGTGATAATGACACTTTCCTTAGTGATTTCCAAGGGTCAATTAGTCCCTTAAAAGTAAACACACTGATGAATAAAGAGAAATGAAAAATAAAAGATTGTGCTTTAGTATAAGAACATGTATACATTTGGGGTAGTGAACCTCCAAAGAATTTAAACCGTTAAGTATATAACGTTTTATACTTTTGGTGGTAAATCCCCTAAGAAATTAAATCAGTAAGCATAGAACGTTGTATACTTTTGGTGATGAACCTCTTAAGCATAAAACGTTTTATGCCGTTGGTAATGAATCTCCAAAGAGATTAAACCATTAAGCATAGAGCGTTTTATACCTTTGGTAATGAACCTCCTAAGAGATTAAACCATTAAGCATGGAAGAGTTCCTTTCTTATACTTGAATCACAATCTTAATTTTTCACAACTTTTTAATCGAAATAAGCAAAGAATGGAGGGAGGTTGCAGAGATGATTATGCGACATTGATTAATTGGTTAGTACAAACAAACTTGATATTTAAAACATAAATCATTGAAATAAATTAAACAGCCCCCTGAATAGCATATAATAGTGCTGGAATTAAGCTATAGAAAGTGAGCAAAATTAAATAGCCGGAGGTACTATTCACCACCGGAGGTACTATTCATCGTCGGGGTTACTATTCACCGCCGGAGGTTACTATTCACCACCGGGATAAATTATTTAAAGTAATAAATTACAACAATTTATATACAATATTTAAATTACAGCAGATATGTGGGTGGTGCAGCCATCCCATTAAAGCGATAAAAAAAGTTATAAAACGAAGTAAATAAAGTATTTAAACAAATTATATCACATTTTTAAGTTAAATGACAATTTGCGAAAACTCACCTTTTGGGGAAATGATGAATTTTCTGAGTCACAAACTTTCTTTTGACTACTCTCAAGTCTGTGGAATATTTCTCACTTCTCAGTCCAAAATTTGGAATTACAACTTTATTGGTTGTTTTTGAATGGTGTATTGATGAAATGGAAATAAAAATATCAAAGAAAATATTTTATTTTCCCTCCTCTCTTTTTTTTTTTCTCTTCAGACTCTTTCTCTCCCCCTCTTTTTTCTCCTTCTGCTGAGCCTTTCTCCCCCCTCAGAATGTCTCTCCCAAAATCCCCCAGAATTCCTCTCCCTTTAATCCTTCAGAATCATTGCCTTATATAGGCAAATGGTATAGTAATAATAATAATATAATAATAATAATGTAATATAATAATATATATAATATATATATATATGCAAAGTTTAACAAAGATGTCGGCATGCCGACATCAAAGTTTGTTTTATTATATATATTTATAATAATATAATTTAATATATATATATATAATATTATATAAAATAATAATTTATACCAAAATACTAAACATATAATTAAATATATTTTTATATAAAATACTAAACATATAATATAATAATTTTAAACACATAATATAATTTGTTTTATTATTTTCTTTATATAAAATACACTAAAAATATGAACAAACACATAAAATTATGAAAAATTACAAAAATACTAAATTAATGAAATATTCAATATTTTAAAATAATTTGGCCATAATGGTGAAGGTTGGGATTAAAGTTCAAATTCCATTTCTTTTACTAAGAATTCTGCAAGAAACACATTCTAATTGTCATCATCGAGTAATCAAAAGAAAGCGCCCAAGTCTTAGGGTCGGTCAAAATGGGGTGTCTACAATAAGCATTGAATAAAGCAATAGCATTTAATAGATGGTTAACACGAAATACCGATTTCATTATCATATAGTTTCATGACACTAATGTCCATGACACGTTTCACTTTCCATTTATGCCAATATGGCTCAGAACCTGGCCAAACTATAACAGTGAGACTACATCTCACATTAACATTACTTCCAATATCAACAAATTAAATGAGACTAAGGCTCATACCAAAACACTTCCATACTTCCCGATTGATACACAGTCTAGTGCTATATCAATAACATGTAAAAACACTTCCATAAATCAATAAGCACACATATTAGTGGTACTAATGGAGTCCATCCCCTTTCTCCTCCTAAACTGGTTTGAGAGTCCATCCCCTATCTTCCCTCAAACCATGGAGTACATCCCCTATCTCCTCCCAAACCAAATGCATATACAATGTATCAAACACTTGCAATATACAATATTCAATCAATACACGTATGTTCTGTATTAATTCAACCGTCATGTTCAATGACTTAATTCAATGTGATTAGTTTCAGTTTTCCCTAATCCACATGCAATGTCTACAACAATCACGACTATCCTCCACCGATAGCCCAAAACAGTTATTTCTAAACAGGAAATAAATGTATCAACAAATGTAAATTTAACATTTTCATAGGCGATTAATTAAACTAACCAACTACACCATTAAATCACTAAATTCCCCGATTCCATGAATTAAACTCAATTCCACATTTTTCCCTAAATTAATTATACAAATTAATTTATTTCAACCACTAGGGTTTTTCCCAAAATTACCAGACAACCCCAACATATCAAAATACCAAAACTTAGGACAAAACCTATAATATGGAGTAGGAAATCCCTACCTCGAAGTGAAGAACTCAAATGGAGTAGATGGCGAAAACAATGTGCTCCAAATCCAAGATTGTTCAGATTAAAGTGAAGCCCTCGACCCACTCTATCTTTTTAACAAAGGACCTAGGGTAGAAATACACTCTAAGTAGATCAAACCTAAGAGAAAGGTGTGTGAGAGGGAGAGAAAACACGGACCTAGGGTTCTGGAATCAAAAAGAGGATGAAAAAGTGTTTTAAAAACCGCTGCTGCCTATTTAAATAAAACAGGCTCGCTCGAGCGAAGAAGTAGTCGCTCGAGCGACCAGACACAAGAATACTCGCTCAAGCGAAGAAATCTCGCTCGAGCCAACAATACGATGCTTCAGGTCTGCAACCCAGAAGCAGCTCGAGCGACAGAATGCTCGCTCGAGCGAAGAACTCGAAACTCGCTCGAGCGAAGGAAAGCTCGCTCGAGCCAAGAAATACAGCTCTCAGGTCTATACTAGACGCAATCGCTCGCTCGAGCGAAGAAACCCTGGCTCGAGCGAAGGAGCAAAACAAAAGCTCGCTCGAGCGACAAACCTCGCTCGAGCGAAGGACCAAAATTCTGGGCAGCAACCCTTGCTCCCAAACACTCCCAACCTGTAACAAACCTGCCCAATACATCCTATAACTCAAAAATAAGGAATTAAAGGATGACAACAACAAATATGTAACAACAGAATCTACGGAACGTAAGTCCGGATACAACAACCAATGGAAAAGACCGGGGTCGCTATAACCTCCCCCCCTTAAAGAATTTCGTCCCCGAAATTAAGCATAAGTTTTTAAAACAGTTTTTCTCAATTTCCAATGGTATTACATTACAATAATAAACAACTTGACCCAATACCGGTCATTTCATCTCTTATCAAGAGGCATCTCACAATATGTAAAACAACATATTTTCAACTTGCATTATCAACATGCATTTCTTTCCAATTCAACAATTTTCAATCTATAAGATTCCATTTCGTATCATATTCAATGTTCATGAACATTTCCAATTCTACAACGCATTCAACATATGCAATGTTACCATAAGCTTCCATTATGAGGCAAGTTTCAAAATACTTCCATTAAACCAAAACATTCACAATGTTTTACAACTTAAGACATATATATAATGTTCTTAAAGTTCATTAAAATTACAAAATCTCAATACATGATTACACATCAACAAACAAGTCCGGATATTTCTCGCGGACTTCCAACTCACACTCCCAAGTGGCTTCCTCCACTCCGTGATGTTTCCACAAAACTTTTACCAAAGGGATGGTCTTGCCTCGCAAAACTTGATCCCGCCTATCCAAGACCCGAACCGGCCTCTCCTCATACGAGCATCCTCATCTACCTCTAAGTCGGTCCAATCAACACATGTGATGGATCCGGCTCATACTTCCGAAGCATACTCACATGAAACACGTCATGTACTCCGGATAACTGCGGCGGCAAAGCTAAACGATAGGCAGCCTCGCCAATCCTCTCAAGGATCTCAAAAGGGCCAATAAACCGAGGGATAACTTCCCGCTCTTCCCAAACCTCATCAATCCCCGCCTAGGTGATATTTTCAGAAAGACATGATTACCCACCTCAAACACCAAAGGTCTCCTCCTACGGTCGGCATAAGATTTCTGACGACTCTGGGCTGTAACAAGCCTCCTACGGATAAGCTCAACTTTCTCCGTCGTTTCCCTCACCAACTCCGGACCCAACAAAGGTGCATCACCCACCTCGGCCCAACAAACTGGAGACCTACACGGTCGGCCATACAAGGCCTCAAACGGTGCCATACCGATACTAGACTGGAAACTGTTGTTGTAGGCAAACTCCACCAAAGGCAAGTGCCTCTCCCACGACCCACTGAAATCAAGAACACAACCCCGAAGCATATCCTCAAGGATCTGAATAGTACGCTCGGACTGCCCGTCAGTCTGAGGATGATAAGCCGTGCTAAAGGTCAACTTAGTGCCTAAGGCACTCTGCAAACTCTGCCACAACCTAGCAGTAAAACGAGGGTCTCTATCCGAGACGATCGTCACTGGAACCCCGTGCAATCTCACTATGTCCCGAATATACAAGTCGGCAAGATGATCTACCGAATCTCTCACGCGCATAGGAATGAAGTGCGCCGACTTAGTCAACCGGTCTACAACCACCAAATAGCATCACTACCCGCTGAGTCCTCGGAAGACCTACAACGAAGTCCATAGTGACATGCTCCACTTCCACTCGGCAATAGGCAAGGGTTGTAACAAACCCGCTGGCCTCTGATGCTCGGCCTTCACTTGCTGACAAGTAAGGCACTTAGATACGAAAGCTGCCACATCTCTCTTCATACCCCGCCACCAAAACTGGCGACCCAAATCCCGATACATCTTAGTGCCTCCCGGATGTACCGCAAGACGTGAATGATAAACTCTCGGAGTACCTCCTCTCGGCAAAACTCCGGCACAAACAACGGTCTCGGTATCTCACACTCTGGTCGGGATACACCGTCAAACCCTTCTCAATCTTCCCATTGGAGATCTTCTCTCGGAGAGATTCCACCTCAAGGTCACCTCTCTGTGCCTCTAACACTCGAGTCACAAGTGTAGGCTGCAACAACAGAAAACAAGGCCAGCCTCAACAGATTCGCCCAGAAGCAAATCAAACTCCCCAAGTGCACCCAACATCTCCCATTCCCGGATGGCTATACTAGCTATGTCACTAACAGATTTCCTGCTAAGGGCATCGGCCACCACATTAGCCTTCCCCGGATGATAATGCAACTCAAAGTCATAATCTCAATAAACTCCATCCACCTCCTCTGCCTCAAGTTCAAGTCTTTCTGTGTAAACAGATATTTCAGACTCTTATGATCCGAGAATACCTCGAATCTCTCACCATAAAGGTAATGCCTCCAAATCTTCAAGGCAAAGATCACAGCTGCTAACTCTAGGTCATGGGTAGGGTAATTCTTCTCGTGTATTTTCAACTGACGTGAGTCATAGGCTACCACTTTCCCCTCTTGCATCAACACACAACCCAAACCCTCTCGTGAGGCATCACAATAGACTGCATAACCCAACCCTCTCTCCGGAATAATCAAGACCGGAGCGGTGGTCAGTCTAACTTTCAGCTCTTGGAACGACTTTTCACAAGTCTCACTCCATACAAATTTGACTCCCTTCCGAGTCAGTCTAGTCAACGGCGAAGCTAACCTGGAGAAATCCTTCACAAACCGTCGGTAGTACCCAGCTAATCCCAGAAAACTGCGGATCTCAAACACACTCTTAGGCTGTGCCCAATCTTGCACTGCCTCAACTTTGGATGTATCAACAGACCCCTTCCCCGGAAATCACATGGCCTAAGAACTTGACTTCCTCTAGCCAGAACTCACACTTCCCAAACTTGGCATAAAGCTTATGGGCTCTAAGTAACTCAAGCACCACTCTCAAGTGCTCCTCGTGCTCCTCCTCTGAAGGTGAATAGATAAGAATGTCGTCTACAAAGACGACTACAAAACGATCCAAGAATTCCCGAAATATCCGGTTCATCAAGTCCATAAAGACTGCTGGTGCATTGGTGAGCCCAAATGGTATCAGCAGAAACTCATAGTGGCCATACTGCGTACGGAATGCCGTCTTCGGAATATCCTCCTCCCTGACTCTCAACTGGTGGTAACCCGATCTCAAATCTATCTTAGAGAAACAACGGAAACCCTTCAACTGATCGAACAGATCATCTATATGAGGTATAGGGACTTATTCTTGACCGTAGCCCGATTCAACTTCCGGTAATCGATACACAGTCTCAAAGCACCACCTTTCTTCTTAGCAAAGAGGGCCGGTGCTCCCCACGGCGAAACACTACGACGTATATAGCCCTTATCTAGCAACTCCTGGAGTTGGATCTTCAACTCAACTAACTCGGGTGCCATGGAAATCGGCGCCGTGCCGGGCACTAAGTCAATAGGGAACTCAATCTCCCTGTGAGGTGGCAAACTAACAAGATCCTCGGGAAAGACGTCCGAGTACTCACAAACCACTCTCGGCAACACAGTCTAGGTCTCATCACACTCACTACTCAAAAGACTAGCAAGAAGACCACTCAACTCACTCCGCCCTCGCGGATCATACACCGGTGGCAAAACACTACCAACCCGATCCCCCAAGAAATAGAAACACTCCCCGCCCGAGGTACAAACTGAGACCCTCTGGCGGTAGCAATCAATAACTGCTCGGTACAACGATAACTAGTCCATACCCAAAATAACATCAAATCCCGACATGGGCATAACTACAAAAGGAAACGGAAGCCGACGATCAGCGACCTCTATATCACAACCTATACAATCGTGTTTCAAAATCAACTCACCCCCAACCGGCGATACTACACATATAGGAGATGCTAACTGTGCCAACTCCAATCCCAAAACAGATACAAATGCAGCAGATATAAAAGAATGAGATGCTCCCGTATCTATCAATACACTAGCAACCGAGTTGCAAAACAAAAAGGTACCTCTCACGACAGATGGAGCCGGTACAAGATCCTGCACGGTAACAGCATACACGCGCCTAGACGGTCTCTGATCAACCTGCTCACCCCTAGGAGCATAAGACTGCTGCACAGACTGGGACGATGAAGCCCCCTGATTGGCCCTCGAGGCCTAAACAGACTGAGCTGGCTGATGACTCTGAGTCTGCCTCAAACTAGATGCACCAGATGTGCCACTCAACTGCGGGCAAAACCTCTTCAGGTGCCCTGCCTAACCGCACTAATAACACGAGAGCGGCTGGCCTCTACCCTGACTCTGGCTCTGAGATCGAGCCGAAGATGACACTGCTCTCTGTCCTCCTCCATTCTGCGGGCAAGCTGGAGACTTGTGGCCCAGCTGACCACACTTGAAACAGGTAATGTCTCCCTGGCTGCCTTTCCCAGAACTAGCACTCGGCACTGGAAAAGTCGATCTAGTAAAGCTACTCTGAGACTGCTGAGGGTTAAAACCCTTCTGTCTCCCCATCACTCTGGCCATCCTGACTCCTCTTGGAGCCTTTCTGCCCTTCCTCCTCCTCCTGCATCATAATCTCCATATGGGCTGCAGCATCAACCAGACGCCCATAATCCCGAATCATAGTCCCTCAAACTCTCAACTTGAGGCCGCGCCTCAACTTCTTCTCAAACTCTATACAACGGCGTTCCTCAGATGCCACCAGTTCAAGTGCAAACCTGGATAAGCTAGTAAATGCGGCCTCAAACTCGGCCACTGAAGAACTCTGCTGCTTAAGCTGGCTAAACTGATCTCTCAACCTCTCCTTAACAGCTGGAGACAGGAACTTCTCCTAGAAAGCATCCACAAAAGCCTTCCAAGTCCCTCCTATACGGCCCTTTGTGAACTTCCACCACTGACCCGCATCCCCCTTTAACTGGAAAGATGCCAAGGTCACCTTCAGTACCTCGTCTTCGATGCCTAGCATCTCAAACGTCTTCGTTGTCTGTTCGAGCCATTCATCTGCCTTAAGTGGCTCTTTAGGATCACCCAAAAATTCGTCCGGGTTAGACCGGAAGAACTTCCTCTTCAGAAAAGAAGGCCCTGCATCTGCAACATGAACCTGAGCCTGATTCTCAGCTCTGAGAATGCCTACTGACTCCCTGAATGCCCCTGCTATCTCTCGGGCCAAAGCGCCCATAGCCTGCTGTCCTACCGGCTCGGCCACATTGGCCTGGCCAACTCCCTCCTGTACTGCCGGAATCTCATCCGGTATAGGCATCTCCTGCCCACCACGCCTACCACGTCCTCGTCCTCGTCCTCGTCCTGACATCCTAATAAAGGTAACAAAGACGTCAGCACATTAATAAGTGTGCCAAAACTATAACACTTGCGTCCTAATGCATTGGACAACAGTAATTCATTCCACGTAAGCACATAATCACATAAGCACCTACGAATTTCATTCCTGGATAATGACAGTCCCAAGGCGTTGCTAGAGTTCCGGTTGGAAGCAGCATTGATCAAGTGCCTTTCCAACAAGACTACTAGGAACTCAAGGGTCCAATCAACATCCGAGAAACTACGTTCCATACCCACATAATCACATAAACATGTTATCATATAAGCATATAACAGTACATCTAAGTCTCTATCAAGCGAGACGAACCCATTGTGATACTAATCACTTCCCACGTACCCAAAGTATTCAAACCCGGTACGCTCTGATACCAAGTTGTCACGCCCTCAAAATTAAACCCATAATATATATAACAATGACATGCATTTATAAAAGAAAACAAAACATTATTCCATTCATCAGAGTATTATTAATAAAAGACATTACATGTAACATTGGAAACAAATGCCCTACTGGCTTACATCTTTCCAAGCCAACACTTGGACACAAAATATGAGTACTAACTCAACTACAAATTAAGCCCTCGGCTTAAGTTTACATGTTATATCCAAAAGAAAACAACTAACTAAAAACAAGTCTTCAAATTCAAATCCTTCCAAGCTAAGTCCTTGGAGGTAGCATATCACCTGGACCTGAAAATGATGTTCTCGTATAGGGTGAGCCACAGCCCAGTAGAAATATACTAAACCAAATATAAGCATTGAATAAAGCAATAGCATTAATAGATGGTTAACACGAAATACCGATTTCATTAATATAGTTTCATGACACTAATGCCATGACACGTTTCACTTTCCATTTATGCCAATATGGCTCAGAACCTGGCCAAACTATAACAGTGAGACTACATCTCACATTAACATTACTTCCAATATCAACAAATTAAATGAGACTAAGGCTCATACCAAAACACTTCCATACTTCCCGATTGATACACATTTTAGTGCATATCAATAACATGTAAAAACACTTCCATAAATCAATAAGCACACATATTAGTGGTACTAATGGAGTCCATCCCCTTTCTCCTCCTAAACTGGTTTGAGAGTCCATTCCCTATCTTCCCTCAAACCATGGAGTACATCCCCTATCTCCTCCCAAACCAAATGCATATACAATGTATCAAACACTTGCAATATACAATATTCAATCAATACACGTATGTTCTGTATTAATTCAACCGTCATGTTCAATGACTTAATTCAATGTGATTAGTTTCAGTTTTCCCTAATCCACATGCAATGTCTACAACAATCACGACTATCCTCCACCGATAGCCCAAAACAGTTATTTCTAAACAGGAAATAAATGTATCAACAAATGTAAATTTAACATTTTCATAGGCGATTAATTAAACTAACCAAATACACCATTAAATCACTAAATTCCCTGATTCCATGAATTAAACTCAATTCCACATTTTTCCCTAAATTAATTATACAAATTAATTTATTTCAACCACTAGGGTTTTTCCCAAAATTACCAGACAACCCCCAACATATCAAAATACCAAAACTTAGGACAAAACTTATAATATGGAGTAGGAAATCTCTACCTCGAAGTGAAGAACTCAAATGGAGTAGATGGCGAAAACTCAATGTGCTCCAAATCCAAGATTGTTCAGATTAAAGTGAAACCCTCGACCCACTCTATCTTTTTAACAAAGGACCTAGGGTAGAAATACACTCTAAGTAGATCAAACCTAAGAGAGAAGCTGTGTAGAGGGAGAGAAAACACGGACCTAGGGTTCTGAAATCAAAAAGAGGATGAAAAAGTGTTTTAAAAACCGCTACTGCCTATTTAAATAAAACAGGCTCGCTCGAGCGAAGAAGTAGTCGCTCGAGCGACCAGACACAAAGAATACTCGCTCGAGCGAAGGAAATCTCGCTCGAGCCAACAATATAATGCTTCAGGTCTGCAACCCAGAAGCACGCTCGAGCGACAGAATGCTCGCTCGAGCGAAGAACTCGAAACTCGCTCGAGCGAAGAAAAGCTCGCTTGAGCCAAGAAATACAGCTCTCAGGTCTATACTAGACGCAATCGCTCGCTCGAGCGAAGGACCAAAACAAACAGCTCGCTCGAGCGACAAACTTCTCGCTCAAGCGAAGGACCAAAATTCTGGGCAGCAACCCTTTGCTCCCAAACACTCCCAACCTGTAACAAACCTGCCCAATACATCCTATAACTCAAAAATAAGGAATTAAAGGATGACAACAACAAATATGTAACAACAGAATCTACGGAACGTAAGTCCGGATACAACAACCAACTGGAAAAAGACCGGGGTCGCTATAAAAAAAAATGAACCAACAGTAATAGAGGGTTACTTACCTTCAAACAGCTAAAATAACATTTTCCAAGCTAATCTCAAATTACCAAGATCCACCTCAATCTCACAAACCTAATAAAATATTACACCGCATAAACAATTATTATGTGCACCCATCCATCTCTTCTTGTAACAACAATAGAATAAATTAACCCAATAGTCTATTAGGAACTCCCACGATTTAGCATCAAAACAAAGCCATCACGGTTTCAGAAATTCTCAACCCATATTATTTTATTGTTGTTTATATACATGTAAAAATTTGTAATTGTTTATAGTCAATCGTGTACCCCACAAATACACCACCATTAAACTTAACCCATCACATATCAATCTCAAAATATGAACCACCCAAAAGGGATGCAAAATACACTCTAAAATTGAGCAAAATCGAGACCCCCAACATAGACTACATCAATATATCTATTTAATCATATATGCCCATAAAATCATCTATTGATATATTAACACCAAAATCATAGATAAGAATACAATAAAATAAATCTTACCTAAGTGATGAATAAAGCAAAACCACCACTCCTATGAATCCTCCCTCTTCCTTTTGGTTTAGGTCTCCTTTTTTTTCTTTTCTTTTTTTCTTTTTTTCTTTTTTTCTACTCTTCAAACCGTTGAGCAGCAGCAGCCTCCAAATACCTAGCAGCACTTTCACAAGGCTCCATTTTCTTTCCTTTTTTCTTTCTTTTTTTTAAAGGATTGAAAACCTAATTCTTAAGATTACTAAATTACCCATACAATTTATTTTAATTATTAACCTATCCAAAATAATTCTATAAATAACTTGGGTTTTACAATTTTTAGACAAAAAATTGCTAGAACTTTTTATCTTCTTTTTGCTAGTCTTCTTCTTTAAGAGAATGTTGTTATTATTTTGTTCGCCGAAACTACTCAGAAGGTGTCGCTGCAGTTATTGGTCTTAACTATCGTATTTTAGGAGACAGACACTAACATTTCTCCAGCACCTATTGGTACAGGCTTCGGTTTGCTTTTTTTTGTCTTTCATTTTTTATTTTGGGCAAATTACCAACACCCCCCTCGAGGTTTGACTAAAATACGGATTCCTCCATAGGGTTTGGGAAATTACAAATTGCCCTTTGAAGTTTATATTTGCATAACAAATTAGGGGAGCAATTTGTTATGCAAAATTATAATCTTAGAGGGTGTAGACGTCCCCGAACGCCCCGGGAGGGTTAAGTCCCGTTCTGTTCATATTGGGGTCACTACAGTTCAAGGACTCAAATGTCGCGGTTCTTAATCTTGAACCAAAGAGTCCAAATCCGGCAAATCGTTTTGAAAACAGATTTTTTGAAAAAAAGTGCCAAACATGGACTGCTTCGCCAGATACAGAGTCGCCACCTAAATATTTTCTAATGGGAAATTTAGGAAACCCTGACTCATTGCCAAAGGCCACGTGTCCGTCATCACCAAAGTTGCCTCGGCTCGGGAACTTGGGTACGATTGGGGAAGGTCACTTCGTGAGCACCCCCGCTCGCCCGGTCAAAGACCGGCCTCTACTAACCATGATATCTGTTTTGAAAACATTGTATGCTCTTATTCCGATTATTAGCCTAGGTTACTATGTGATGCTCGCAGCAAACAAGTATAGACTGAGTCGCCTGAATTGGAACAAAACATTTCATGTTTGCTTGTTTGAAAATGGTTTGATGGTGCTACCCGTAGGTAGGCTAAGACGCGGATTTGCCACCCTCAGGTGGGCTTAGAAAACATGATTTTGCCACTATCTAGTGGGCTTAAAACAAACAGTCAATGATTCATTCCACTTCAAGTAACTCAGCCTCCACCCACAGGCATTCAAGGCAGTTATATCACATAAGCATATAGTCTCATGGTAAGCATGCTATCATGGCAACACTCACACGCATGCAAGGATGCTAAAGCATAAAACTTACCGAGTACTCCAAGCCAAAAAAAAAGCTGATTAGAAATCATGCATGATCCTAATTATACAGAAATGCCTAATGCAACACATGCAATAATGCGACTATAGCAGGCTCGGCTATTCTAAACATGGCATATGAAATGCTACAACTAACACGTATTCAATTCGGAATTGAAATACAAATGCAGTTTGTATGATGCGCCGAGCCCGGTGCATGCAAAACAGATGAATGATGCAAACATGCTGTCATACTGTATGCTAATTGAAATATGCCCTATATCTAACCATCGTAAGCGGGTAAATAAAAGGGAAGAAAGACGTGGGGTTGGAAGACATACATCACACTCACCCACACTTATTACAATTATGCCCTCGCGCAGAGGGTCCGAATAAATAATACAGTCCGAATAAAAGAATAATACAGTCCGAAATATACAGTCCGAATATTACAGATTTTCTAATTAATTAACAAATTAAACTAAGAAAGCTTTAAACTGGCATGCAAGCCAGGGGGCTGCCTCGCTTCTGATGAATGATGTATGCCGGATTGCCTTTGCGTAGAAATCCACTGGGATGCCCAATTTAGCCTCTGTTTGTAATGTTTCTCGAAATGCGCGCCAGACTCCGAAAAGTTACTGATTCCTTATTTTGCTGCAACAGAGAGCAGGAAAAGGCGCATGCAATGTATTTCACAAATATATGCATGCCTCGATTCTCATGCCACCAATCACGCATATCGATGCAGGTGGCCGAGGATCGAATTGCACAACTCAATATAGGGTGCAATGCAGATGAATGCTACAACAAAACCTAACTCCATCATGGGTAATCCGGAGTGTCGGTGACTGGGAATTGAGACCCGTTCCATCACTCGGAGTACGAAACGTGCCTCGTTTCCCGTGCCCGGGCTAACTCCTATCCCGAACACGATGCGATATGCATGATATGCATGAAATGCGACTAATATGCAACCCTAAACATGCACAATGCTATGAAAATGAAATGCCTCGAAATGCGTCACGCGGGCACGTAAACCGAGGCGATGATCCCAAGGCATGAAATGGCATACGCAATGCAAATGGACTTACACTAACATGAGCGGACCTCAGCCGCACTCACATAAGAGGCCGTCGGATAAAAATGAGATGCCTCGAAATGCGTGTCCACGGGCGCGCAAACTGAGGCGATGCATACAGAATGCAAAATGATCATGGAAATGATATTAATGAAGTAAAATGAGATGTCTCGAAGTGCGTGCCCGCGGGCACGCAAATCGAGAAAAAATGGCATGGGAATGCAATGATGCGAAAATGGCATACAGAATGCAAAATGGGCTTATACCAACAATGAGAGGACCTTCGCCACTCTCAAGTACGGGAGCGTCGGATAAAAAAACGAGTGCCTCGAAATGCGTGCCCACGGGCACGCAAACCGAGGCGATGCATTAAAGCATGAAATGATATACGAAATGAAATGGACTTATACTAACATGAGAGGGCCTCAGCCACACTCAACATGAGAGGCCGGAGATGAAAATGGGGTGCCTCGAAATGCGTGCACACGGGCGCGCAAAACCGAGGCGATGCTTAAAACTGAAATGACATACGAAATGGTATCAAACATGCAAATGGAATTTCAACACTTACAAATGATGCAAAACAGCCCCGAAAGGTGGGGAAATGACACCGAATGCCCGGAATGGTCCCGAAATGCGATAATAAGCACCCGGAATGGCTATAGCCATACTAAACATGCATAATTGGTACATGACATGCAAAACAGTAGCAAGGCAGCCCCCAAAATAGCATTTTCCAGTCACAAAAGGGCTAAATAGCAAGCATGGATAGGGCAACATAGCATGCAAAAATACGAGCCAAGAGAGGGTATTGAAGCAAGTGGTACATGCAATGCTCAAATGGAAAAGTATCCTTCTACAACACTGATGAGAGACTAAAAATATGCACATTTTCAGAAGATGACATCCCCCAACTCAGTATGCAAACATGGTAAAAATGCTATGCAAGAATGAGGATATATAAGGCTATAACATGAAGTACCCCAAACATTGATCAAACCAACAAAGACCCTCAATGGAATATGTCAAGAAGATCAAAATCTGAATATTTTCAGTACTGATGATGGCTGAAATCAGAAGCTAGATAAGCTTAAAAAGGCATGCAAAGTGGGGTCAAAGAGAGATATAAAGGCAAGTGTAACATGGAGACCCCAAACAAAGTTGATCCCTTCTACAATATTGTAGAGGGACACAAAATAAGCTCGCTCACAGTTTATGTCATGCTCGAAAACAGATCACTCATAAGCTAAATATTTCATGCCAAAAACAAGGGTAAAACATGGATTCAAAGCAACTTGCACATGGAGCATGAAAACAAGGTTGAGCCCTTCTTCAAAATTGAAGAGGGGCTCAAATAAGCATAATATCAGTTCATGAGATGCTCCAAATCAGATCACACATAGGCCAAATATTCAATGCAAAAATTTGACATAGAAGATGCTATTGAAGCAATGTGCCATAGAGGGCTCAAACAGGGTTGCGCCTTAATCAAAGATCAAAATGAGCTCAAAAGGGGACCACTTTCAGTAGGGGTCGAAGCTCAACACAATATGGAAATAGGGTTAAGAAAGGAAGCAAGAAAATGGTACAAAAGAGGGATTTGAGATTTACCCTTGAAGACAAGACTTTTGCTACCTCTTTGCTTGATGAAAGTTGCTTCTAAACCCCTCAAGAACGCCTCCTTGCTGCTGGAAATGAAGTGGTGTTGGGGTGCTAGGAGATGATGAACAAATGAGGCCAAAACTTAAGGATTTTGGAGGTTTTGGAGAGATATCAATGTATATCTTGAGAGATATTTTCCACACCCTTCTTCAAGAGCTAGGAGGCCAGCTATATAGGCAAGAAAAATCGGAGAAAAGGTGGGCAAAAAGTGCTTTAGTTGCAGGTGGCCGGCCAGCTAGGTTTTCTGCCGGCCAGCTAGTAAAAAAAGCGTCGGAAGAAGGCTGGCCGGTGGGTGCTAGGGAAGTCCAAATGTGGCCTTCAAGTGTCCAAATTGAAGCCCCGGAAGTTATCTTTCCAATGGCGCAACCTTGCATCAAAATTCCTCCTGTGGAAAACGTTATGCCCGTTTCCGTGAAGCCGCGCAGATTTCGGTTCAACCGGAGTGATGCCTTACTTCAATCAACCATATCTCCTCCCCCCGGATTTGGACTTAGGATATTCTTGAGTGAACAATGAAGCCCCGGAAGTAAGCTTTCCAATGGTGGTGGCCTCATATTTTAATTCCTCTTGTGCAAAGAGTTACGCCCGTTTCGGTGAAGCCGCGCAGACTTTTCTCCTTCCCGGATCCACTTCAAAGAGGTTCAAAAATGAAAAGAAGAATTAATGGCCGGCCATGTGTTTTTAGGGTCCTCCCATGTGGTACAACACAAATATGTGATTTTGGCTCGAAGAAAATGGCCCTAGGGTGTTCAACATTAGCCCGGAAGTGAGAAAAACGGGCGCCGGGGGGCGCCGGAAGCATAACAGGTGCTGAGACAATTGCTAGCCTCCACCCTCCAGTGATCTTCCTGGGGATAAAACAGAGGTACCTGCCAAAAATGAACAAAAACCGATGCAAAACGAATGCTCGGGACCAAAACACGCAGTTCGGGGTCCCGAAAATAGGCTGTTAAGCACCGAAAGTGGCATTCGGCACGATGGGTATCTAAGACTCCAGTGTCCTCGTTATGATAAAACAGAGGTACCTGCCAAAATGAACAAAAATCGATGCAAAACGAATGCTCGGGGGCCAAACCGCGCGGTTCGGGGTCCCGAAAACGGCTGTTAAGCACCGAAAGTGGTGTTCGGCCACGAAGTGGGTATCTAAGACCCCAGTGTCCCTCGTTAGGAGAGTAAATGAGATGGATGCCAAGAACCGGAGGAATCGGAGATGGTTGGGTGGTCCCGAACCGAGGCACACGGCCTGACGGCTCCGAAAACCGGGAACCGGGCTCCGAAATGGGCAAAATGGCCTACGGCCACGAAATGCAGCCCACGGCCACTGAGAGATGGTCTACGAGACCTCCCCTCCCCTCAGGAAAGAAATAGAGAAAACCGAGTCTGGTTCGCAAACCGAGGCAAGGCACAGAAGAGGGTTCGGAAGTCCGGAGGTAGGGCGCACGGCTGCGACTCTGAGACTTCTGAACGAGCACAATATGCAACATCACCGAGCGCTCAATCGGTGACGTCTGAATCTTAAAGTCGGTTAAAAATGGGGGTGTCTACAGTTGTCCCTCTTTGACAGAACTCGGAAGTCACAAGTGACGGGAGTGAATGTCAAAGCCCAGAGACGACCCATTTTTGACAAGGTCGAAGACTTAGACAATCATACGAGATGAACAGAGATATGTGCCCGCAGGCGTGCCCGCAGGCAGGGGCAAAATGCAATATGATGTGCAGGAGATTTTGATAATTGGACTTATACGCTACGCGAAGCCGGTTTGACAATTGGACTTATACGCTAAGCGAAGCCGGTTTGAATTGGACTTACACGCTAAGCGAAGCCGGTTTGAAGATTGGACTTACGCTAAGCGAAGCCGGTTTGAAGATTGGACTTACACGCTAAGCGAAGCCGGTTATCACTCATGATCATGCAAAGAGAGCTGTAATGAAGCAATTATGCAAAATAAATGCAACATTTTAAGCGAATGCTAGGCAAGCAAGTAAACTCGGACCAATCTATGCCTCATGCAGAAAGGATGTAAGAAAATTATGGAATCTTCACGAACATGTGCGATAGATACACAAAGGTGAACGAAGTGTGATGGATACACTATATGAAGGAGAGTATGATGGATACACTAGGTGAGTGTGTGATAGATACACAAAGCGAGTGTGTGTGATTGATACACAAAGTAGGCATAGTGTGAGCGTGTGTGATTGATACATACACTAAAAGCGACCACAAAGTGTGATAGATGCACTAGTGAACAGAGTGTGATGGATACACTAAAGGTAACACGAAGTGTGATAGATGCACTTAGTGAACAAGTATGATTGATATACTGAAGTGAACACGAAGTGTGATAGATGCACTTAGTGAACAAGTATGATTGATATACTAAAGTGAACACGAAGTGTGATAGATGCACTTAGTGAACAAGTATGATGATATACTAAAAGTGAACACAAAGTGTGATAGATGCACTTAGTGAACAAGTATGATGATATACTAAGTGAACACGAAGTGTGATAGATGCACTAGTGAACAAGTATGATGATATACTAAAGTGAACACAAAGTGTGATAGATGCACTAGTGAACAAGTATGAGATATACTAAAAGTGAACACAAAGTGTGATAGATGCACTTAGTGAACAAGTATGATGATATACTAAAAGCGAACACAAAGTGTGATAGATGCACTGTGAACAAGTGTGATGATATACTAAAAGTGAACACAAAGTGTGATAGATGCACTATGTGAACAAGTGTGATGATACACTAAAAGTGAACACAAAGTGTGATAGATGCACTAGTGAACAAGTGTGATTGATACACTAAAAGTGAACACAAAGTGTGATAGATGCACTATGTGAACAAGTGTGATGGATACACTAAAGGTAACACGAAGTGTGATAGATGCACTTAGTGAACAAGTATGATTGATATACTAAAGGTGATGATGTGAATATGTGCATGATAGATACACAAAATGAGGATGTGTGTGATAGATACACAAAATGAATGAAGTGCGATTGATACACTAATAAATGATCTCGAACGGAACTCCTTTGAATGAACCGTACATACAATATCGTGCATGACTGAGAAAGAACTTGATAGGTACAATGCATTATAATACATGATGCTTAAGGAAAGCAATAAATGGACAAAGCGGCGCTTTAGAAAGCACCTCATGAGGTGAGTGGCGATGACCGCTCTTCTCCGACGGGGATCTCCCCTCGTGCTCTTCGAACACTTTACCTTTAACTCGCAGTACAAAGGCTCTGAAATGCTGACAAGTAACAACATCTATATGTAGGAGCCACGGCTGCTGCTTGTCTTCTTGATCATATTCACAACTTTCCCTATTCTCCAACGGGGTGACAGACTAGGTTGGTTCAGTATCCAGAATTGAGGTGCATACACGCTATCTCAACCTATGGGGCTTCCATACAGATTTCAAGCCGAGGGCACGCCTCTGGGTATTTAAACCAGACTTTAGTCCCGGAAATCCCGAACCTTTATGTTCTAGGCATCAGCCATTCGAACTCTAGTTTCCACCGTCGCAGTTGGTCTCCTAGGAACTCATTGCAAACATAGCCAAGATGTCCCTGGCGTGAAACGGTACTCGAGAAGAGCCTTCTGATTGCCATTTTGGCTTGAAGCAGACTTGATCTTGAGCTTGAGGTAGAGGCACACTCATACTTCGGAGCATTGACAAGGCCTGACAAGGTGCATACGGAATGCGATCTCGGAGCTTACTGAAGTTGGACAAACTCAGATGTCCGACATTTTCCTCTTTTGCTTTTGCTTTGCAGTTCGGAACCATTATAGCTTCAGATAGTCCTGATTTTACTGTTCTCATATGACTGGGTTGAACCCTGCGATTTTATGAAAGAATAAATTCTATTTTGCACAAATGTGGAGAACGGCACGGCACTCGGAGCACAAAACGATTTTATTTTGAAATTGAGAGATGAGTTTTCGACCAGGTATTGAGCCTACGACTGAACAGCAAAACGACTCAACAAGGAAATAAAAGGCACACAACCTAGACACATCGAGTAACACTCGAAACGACCCAAAACAAAATCGAGATAAAAAAAAAGACACGACACCAGACGTGCACAGGGAGCCTGTTTCCGGGTAGTGTTTCCCACCCTTTCTCATTTGTGGTTCTCACATCACTCGGCCCTCAAGCTCTGTTTTTCTGAAAAAGCCCTTTTCTCACTTTTTCTCTCGTCGCACATCTCTCTATTCTTCAATCTCTCATTTTTCATCCCTCCCCTGGGTGGTTGATGGATAAACAGCAAGTTGTGGGCTCGTGCCCCTAGCATTCTGCTAGATTCTTCTTCTTCTGCACACAGCTAGTGAATTCCTCCCACAGAGGGGTTGCGCTACAACTGGGTGTGTAGCAAATCTGCAGCTGCATCGGTTGATGATGCTTGCTGGGGAGTTTGGACGTGATAAGATCTGTCCAGATGAGGGAGTGGAATCTCTGTCATTCCAGTTCGTGCTTCGCACTTGGCTTGATACCTGTTGCTGGAGGATGTGAGAGCTTTCAGCCTTTTGTTGTGCCCTTCAGTTGTGCCTTTTCTGGCAGGTAGAGTGCCCTTCTTGGCAAGTGCGTTGATAAAGGGGAAAAGACAGAACCTGACTCAACTGCCCCTAGTTCATCATTTTGACCATTTTTTGTTTTTGCTTTCTACTAAAACAGTTTTGACCAAAATGAGAGTTAGATCAACATGCTTGTTCGATTTTTGATTTAAAATCATGCAAGTTAGGCTATGAGCACTGAAAATTTTCCTTTTTTGGGTCCATGAAAAGGGTCCAGTTTTGGAAAAGATAGAATGATTTTCGAGAAAATAGTCAACCTTAGTAAAAATTCTCAAAAACTATTTTGCAAACGGCCATTGCTCAACGAGCATGAAACCTCTCCTGAGATGCACAACCTCGGATCCAAGGAAAACTGCCCCGTGCTTGAAGAGAGCTGCATGGCAACGGAAAGTTGCCCCTTGTTTGAACGGCACCACAGCGCATTGAATGGCAACGGAAAGTTGCCCCTTGTTTGATGGCGCCGCAGCACACTGAATGGCAACGAAAGTTGCCCCTTGTTTGAATGGTACTGCAGCGCATTGTAGTCAGTCCTCAGAGCGATGATTGCAACCGTACTCTCGGATACAGAGAAGGCAAGGATGGTCAAAACCATTACATGGACACAATTGAATTTGAATTGTTTTACGGCTGGACTTCAGAATGAAGTTGCCTACGTATCCCAAAGATGGGAATCAAGCCTCACGTAGTTCGGGGTTAAGGTACACTCGGGTATTTAACCTCTCCTTTTTATGCTCTAACTTTTGCCAAGGCGCCTGTTGCAGGTTTTCAACCTTGCGAGCTTTGCTTTTCTTTTCTTTTTCATTTCTTTCTTTTCTTCTTTTTTCATCTTTTCTTTTCTTTTCTTTTCTCTTCTTTTTTTTGCATTTTTCTTTTTCTTTTTTTTTTCTTTTTTTCTTTCATTCTTCTCTTTTCTTCTCTTTTTTCTTTTTTTTTTGCTTTTCGTATATATTTTTCTTGCTCTAACTTTTGCCTGGGTCGCCCTTCCGGGTTTTCGGCCCAGCGAGCCTCTCAAAGGGTAAAAGTGTAGCTTGATCCATGCCAAATGGTTGTAAGGTTTTGAAGCCATCCGTATCCAAGAGAGTGGCTGTTGATTTGCAAGAGGACTCATCTTCGACTCTTCGAGCACATCGGACATTTTTTGCCCCTAGTTCGAGGGGTGCTTCTGATCTAGCTTTGCAAGCTTCTTCTGATGAGGTCTGACCTTCTTGATCTGACTTTGGTGCCTCTTGTTCGAGGGCTGCTTCAAATCTGGCCACACAGGCCTCACATTGTAGTTGACCGTTGAACATTCTGAATTCAAGTTCAAGGTTTGGAAGCAAAGGGGTTGAGTCTCGAGGCCGAGAGCGATCCTAAGCTGCACAATCTCAAGAACGATTCCACACATGTCTTCGCAGGACCGCGCAAAACTTTTTTTGAAAGTTTTTAAGAAAGCGACAAATTGCTCGCGCGGAAGACAAGGTAGGACCAATCTGGATCAAAGCTAGGGTCCTTCTCAGTACTCACACTAACAAGCATGATTTCATTCATTAAGGGCTTAGCACGCCTCTCTTTCTCTCAATTGATCAAAATTTTGCAAAACCCGAGGAATTCCTTCATCTTCGTTTTCACCGCAGTGTTCAAAAAGCTTTGAAAAACTCAGGTCATTACAATGACTTCAAGGCACAAGAGAGCAGGTGGAATGCACTGCCATTTCATTCAAATCCCGGCACAACTAGCACACGGCAGAAGCAAATGCGAGCGTGAAAATCACTGCTGTTTCATTCAAAATCTATTGGCACAACTGGCTCCCTGGCAGAAAAACTCAAAACAAAACAAAAAGACAAACGCAAAACAAAATGGTGACGCCCGAGGTAACACCCCGGAATCACCCGACTCCTATACAACAGGACTGACTCGATACAACAAGACAGACCCAAAACAAAAGAGACTGACTCAAAACAAAAAGACGGACTCAAAACAAAACAAAAAACTGACCCAATACCCAAGTCAGAAAGCACAAAATTAACAGCACTTGTATATTGCTCAAAACAGTGCATGCCATCCACCAGAGCTGGAGTATTCTGAGCGCCATCCGCAGGTGGTTCATCCCTCGATCACATAGTCACCTTATCCCCCACAAGTTCACTGATCAAGTGCCGATAGACTTTGCAGGACCTGGTGCGGCAATGACCCCTTTGTCAAACAGATCTTGTACATCATGGCGCAGACGAAAGCAACTGTCGGTGTCATGACCGGTTTGCTGATGGTAGGCACAGTATTTAGTCTGGTCATGCTTTGCAGGGATAGGATCGGGTAGGGGCCGTTGTTCCAACGGTTTCAAATGTCCTTCCCGGAGTAAGACCTCTAGAGCCTTTGACAGAGGCATATGAAGTGGAGTGAAAACCCTCTTGACTCGGGGTGGATATTTGGCCGTCTGTGAGTTACTCCCGGACGCACCGGTGAATGGGGTAGCCTTTCTTGATGTGGTGGTAGTGACCATGCCCACTTCAGAAGATCTTGCAGCTGCATCACCACTGGTGGTCACATTCGAACTGCGGGAAAACGCCCGCCTAGGCTGCTCTTTCTCCTGGTCAATAAGGCCCTGCTTCATGGCATCCTCGATCTGTACTCCCATCTCATGCAAATCTGAAAAGGTAGGGAAGGGGAGCACGATCATTTTCTGCATTAGTTTGGGCTGGAGGTTGCGCACAACCATCCTAGATCCTTCGTTGCCTAATGGTCATCATTGAGGCCTTGGCCCTCCAGCGGGCTACAAAGTCAGAAAACCCTCTTTCGGCTCTTGCCTGGTCTCGAGATCACGGTTGTGATCTCAATCTGGGTATTGTATGAATATTGTGCGACGAAGGCCTCGGCCATCTCCTCCCAGTTTCGTTTCACTGAATCCTCCAATTTGGCGTACCAGATGGCTGCAATACCCGACAGGGTCCTGCCAAAAAGGGAAAGCTTCTGTAATCTTGTCAAGCCCATTGGGCGCAGAACATCTGAAAACAAACTCAGGTGGACCATGGGATCTCCTGACCCGTCAAAACGGTCGATGTGAGGCATTTTGAACCTGTCCGGCAATGTCACCACCGAATCAGTATATCCATCTCCAATGTCCGGGATGGAGTTGACTCCCTGAGATTTCTTAAACATCTTCTCAAGTTTGCTCAATTTCAATGCCGTAGGGTCGACCTCGAACTCGAAGGGAGAGTCTGGCAGATTGGTAGGTGCTTTGGATAGCTGGGGTAAAATTGGGGGCGGAGCGGGTACCAGAATGTCCGCACCCTCCTGGACATTTGGCATCTCCCCAGGTGCTGGAGTTCCTGCTGGGGGAGGAACTTGTTGGGAAGCAGACGCGCCGCTTTGCTGTTGCAGCCTGGTGATGAGCTCAGCCTGCTGAGCCATGATTGCAGCCTGCTGCTTGGAAAATTCCGCTTGGCGGATAGCGTCTTGCTGCATGAGTTTCATACTTTCTTGCATCTGCCGTATCATGGCCTCCATCTCTGACGTGTTCTGCTGATCCATCTAGCTGACCGGTGTCTATTCCTGCAGTAGAAATTGAGACCTCAGCCTGACTATTCACTGGTGGAGTGGATAAGGGCCACTGATCTGGTAACTACTGAACTGGTGATCTGTGCCTGACTGACGCTCTTCACCCTGCCTCTGGTAAAGGAACACTGATTGCCCTTGAACTGAATCTCTGACCCGACAAAGTCTATCAACACAAGTTCGGTGTACTCGGGGGATATTGGAGCCCTCTGAAGCTATGGTTCCCAGACTACCTAGCAAAAGAGAAAATGGACAGCATCTCAGCCTAATTTTACCCTGAACAGATACGAGCAAAGTTTGAATGAGTGTGCCCTCTACTGAATTCTGCCCCCCAAAATTCTGCCTGTAAACTGTTACCCTCAGGTAAACTGAATCCCAAAATACTGAACTGGTGCCCGCAGGCCTGATGCCCAAACTCGCAAACTGATACATGCATTCCTGTAGAGACGCACTCTAAAGCACATAACAAGCAAGTGAGAGCCAAAACACCCCTATGTTGGGGTAGGGTTTCCCTGTCCTATTTTGTCAGGAGCTAGGGTTTCACTACGCACGCAGCGGTTTCAAACAACCTATAAACGGGTAAGCAACCTGTCCTAGTTTGGAATGGTCACTATGGATCCGAATATGCACTAGGTCGAATGGTCAAAAAGGGTGCCCCGGTAAAACCGGGGTTTGTGTTCCCATGCTGTCAGAGCCCAGAGCCGATCAGCCTTATGGACATGCCTTGACAAGACAAGCCTCCGGCAAATCGTTCGGGAATGGCATATGGCAAACACGGTGTCCTAGGCGCACCAATGCAAATGCAATGCAAAGAAACACACAAGTGTAGTCAAAAACAGATATCATGAGTTCGAGTTAAGTTCTCTAAATCCCCAGCAGAGTCGCCAGAAACTGTAGACGTCCCCGAACGCCCCGGGAGGGTTAAGTCCCGTTCTGTTCATATTGGGGTCACTACAGTTCAAGGACTCAAATGTCACGGTTCTTAATCTTGAACCAAAGAGTCCAAATCCGGCAAATCGTTTTGAAAACAGATTTTTTGAAAGAAGTGCCAAACATGGACTGCTTTGCCAGATACAGAGTCGCCACCTAAATATTTTTTAATGGGAAATTTAGGAAACCCTGACTCGGTGCCAAAGGCCACGTGTCCGTCATCACCAAAGTTGCCTCGGCTCGGGAACTTGGGTACGATTGGGGAAGGTCACTTCGTGAGCACCCCCGCTCGCCCGGTCAAAGACCGGCCTCTACTAACCATGATATCTGTTTTTGAAAACATTGTATGCTCTTATTCCGATTATTAGCCTAGGTTACTATGTGATGCTCGCAGCAAACAAGTATAGACTGAGTCGCCTGAATTGGAACAAAACATTTCATGTTTGTTTTTTGAAAATGGTTTGATGGTGCTACCCGCAGGTAGGCTAAGACGCGGATTTGCCACCCTCAGGTGGGCTTAGAAAACATGATTTTGCCACTATCTAGTGGGCTTAAAACAAACATCATGATTCATCCAATCAAAACTCAACCTCCACCCACAGGCATTCAAGGCAGTTATATCACATAAGCACATAGCTGGTAAGCATGCTATCATGGCAACACTCACACGCATGCAAGGATGCTAAAGCATAAAACTTACCGAGTACTCCAAGCCAAAACAAAAAGCTGATTAGAAATCATGCATGATCCTAATTATACAGAATGCCTAATGCAACACATGCAATAATGCAACTATAGCAGGCTCGGCTATTCTAAACATGGCATATGAATGCTACAACTAACACGTATTCAATTTGGAATTGAAATACAAATGCAGTTTGTATGATGCGCCGAGCCCGGTGCGTGCAAAACAGATGAATGATGCAAACATGCTGTCATACTGTATGCTAATTGAAATATGCCCTATATCTAACCATCGTAAGCGGGTAAATAAAAGGGAAGAAAGACGTGGGGTTGGAAGACATACATCACACTCACCCACACTTATTACAATTATGCCCTCGCGCAGAGGGTCCGAATAAATAATACAGTCCGAAAAAAGAATAATACAGTCCGAATATACAGTCCGAATATACAGATTCCTAATTAATTAACAAATTAAACTAAGAAAGCTTTAAACTGGCATGCAAGCCAGGGGCTGCCTCGCTTCTGAATGATGTATGCCGGATTGCCTTTGCGTAGAAATCCACTGGGATGCCCAATTTAGCCTCTGTTTGCAATGTTTCTCGAAATGCGCGCCAGACTCCGAAAAGTTGCTGATTCCTTATTTTGCTGCAACAGAGAGCAGGAAAAGGGCATAGCAATGTATTTCACAAATATATGCATGCCTCGATTCTCGTGCCACCAATCACGCATATCGATGCATGATGGCCGAGGAATCGGATTGCACAACTCAATATAGGGTGCAATGCAGATGAATGCTACAACAAAACCTAACTCCATCATGGGTAATCCGGAGTGTCGGTGACTGGGAATTGAGACCCGTTCCGTCACTCGGAGTACGAAACGTGCCTCGTTTCCCGTGCCCGGGCTAACTCCTATCCCGAACACGATGCAATATGCATGATATGCATGAAATACGACTAATATGCAACCCTAAACATGCACAATGCTATGAAAATGAAAATGCCTCGAAATGCGTCCACGCGGGCACGTAAACCGAGGCGATGATCCCAAGGCATGAAATGACATACGCAATGCAAATGGACTTACACTAACATGAGCGGACCTCAGCCGCACTCACATAAGAGGCTGTCGGATAAAAATGAGATGCCTCGAAATGCGTGCCCACGGGCGCGCAAACCGAGGCGATGCATACAGAATGCAAAATGACATGGAAATGATATGTAATGAGGCTAAAATGAGATGTCTCGAAGTGCGTGCCCAAACCGAGAAAAATGACATGCGGAATGCAATGATGCGAAAATGGCATACGAATGCAAAATGGGCTTTTATACCAAACATGAGAGACCTCAGCCACTCTCATACGGGAGGCCGTCGATAAAAAAAAGAGTGCCTCGAAATGCGTGCCCACGGACGCGCAAACCGGGCGATGCATTAAAGCATGAAATGATATACGAAATGCGAAATGGACTTATACTAACATGAGAGGGCCTCAGCCACACTCACATGAGAGGCCGGAGATGAAAATGGGGTGCCTCGAAATGCGTGCACACGGGCGCGCAAACCGAGGCGATGCATTAAAACATGAAATGACATACGAAATGGTATGCAAACATGAAAATGGAATTTCAACACTTACAAATGATGCAAAACAGCCCCGAAAGGTGGGGAAATGACACCGAATGCCCGGAATGGTCCCGAAATGCGATAATAAGCACCCGGAATGGCCTATAGCCATACTAAACATGCATAATTGGTACATGACATGAAAAACAGTAGCGAGGCAGCCCCCAAAATAGCATTTTCCAGTCACAAAAAGGGCTAAATAGCAAGCATGGATAGGGCAACAATAGCATGCAAAAATACGAGCCAAGAGAGGGGTATTGAAGCAAGTGGTACATGCAATGCTCAAATGGAAAAGTACCCTTCTACAACACTGATGAGAGACTAAAAATATGCACATTTTTAGAAGATGACATCCCCCAACTCAGTATGAAAACATGGTAAAAATGCTATGCAAGAATGAGGATATATAAGGCTATAACATGAAGTACCCCAAACATTGATCAAACCAACAAAGACCCTCAATGGAATATGTCAAGAAGAGTCAAAATATGAATATTTTCAGTACTGATGATGGCTGAATCAGAAGCTAGATAAGCTTAAAAAGGCATGCAAAGTGGGGTCAAAGAGAGATATAAAGGCAAGTGTAACATGGAGACCCCAAAACAAAGTTGATCCCTTCTACAATATTGTAGAGGGACACAAATAAGCTCGCTCACAGTTTATGTCATGCTCGAAAACAGATCACTCATAAGCTAAATATTTCATGCCAAAAACAAGGGTAAAACATGGATTCAAAGCAACTTGCACATGGAGCATGAAAACAAGGTTGAGCCCTTCTTCAAAATTGAAGAGGGGCTCAAAATAAGCATAATATCAGTTCATGAGATGCTCCAAATCAGATCACAAATAGGCCAAATATTCAATGCAAAATATTGACATAGAAGATGCTATTGAAGCAAGTGTGCCATAGAGGGCTCAAACAGGGTTGTGCCCTTAATCAAAGATCAAAATGAGCTCAAAAGGGGACCACTTTCAGTAGGGTCGAAGCTCAACACAATATGGAATAGGGTTAAGAAAGGAAGCAAGAAAATGGTACAAAAGAGGGATTTGAGATTTACCCTTGAAGACAAGACTTTTGCTACCTCTTTGCTTGATGAAAGTTGCTTCTAAACCCCTCAAGAACTCCTCCTTGCTGCTGGAAATGAAGTGGTGTTGGTGGTGCTAGGAGATGATGAACAAATGAGGCCAAAACTTAAGGATTTTGGAGGTTTTGGAGAGATATCAATGTATATCCTTGAGAGATATTTTCCAACCCTTCTTCAAGAGCTAGGAGGCCAGCTATATAGGCAAGAAAATCGGAGAAAAGGTGGGCAAAAAGTGCTTTAGTTGCAGGTGGCCGGCCAGCTAGGTTTTCTGGCCGGCCAGCTAGTAAAAAAAAGCTGTCGGGAAGAAGGCTGGCCGGTGGGTGCTAGGGAAGTCCAAATGTAGCCATTCAAGTATCCAAATTGAAGCCCCGGAAGTTAGCTTTCCAATGGCGCAAACCTTGCATCAAAATTCCTCCTGTGGAAAAAGTTATGCCCGTTTCCGTGAAGCCGCGCAGATTTCGGTTCAACCGGAGGATGCCTTACTTCAATCAACCATATTCCTCCCCCCGGATTTGGACTTAGGATATTCTTGAGTGAAAAATGAAGCCCCGGAAGTAAGCTTTCCAATGGTGGTGGCCTCATATTTTAATTCCTCTTGTGCAAAGAGTTACGCCCATTTCGGTGAAGCCGCGCAGACTTTTCTCCTTCCCGGATCCATTTCAAAGAGGTTCAAAAATGAAAAGAAGAATTAATGGCCGGCCATGTGTTTTTAGGGTCCTCCATGTGTGTACAACACAAATATGTGGTTTTGGCTCGAAGAAAATGGCCCTAGGGTGTTCAACATTAGCCCGGAAGTGAGAAAAACGGGCGCGGGGGGGCGCCGGAAGAGCATAACAGGTTGCTGAGACAATTGCTAGCCTCCCACCTCCAGTGATCTTCCTGGGGATAAACAGAGGTACCTGCCAAAAATGAACAAAAACCGATGCAAAACGATGCTCGGGGACCAAAACACGCAGTTCGGGTCCCGAAAATAGGCTGTTAAGCACCGAAAGTGGCATTCGGCCACGAAGTGGGTATCTAAGACTCCAGTGTCCCTCGTTATGATAAAACAGAGGTACCTGCCAAAAATGAACAAAAACCGATGCAAAACGAATGCTCGGGGGCCAAACCGCGCGGTTCGGGGTCCCGAAAATCGGCCGTTAAGCACCGAAAGTGGTGTTCGGCCACGAAGTGGGTATCTAAGACCCCAGTGTCCCTCGTTAGGGAGTAAATGAGATGGATGCCAAGAACCGGAGGAATCGGAGATGGTTGGGTGGTCCCGAACCGAGGCACACGGCCTGACGGCTCCGAAAATCGGGAACCGGGCTCCGAAATGGGCAAAATGGCCTACGGCCACGAAATGCAGCCCACGGCCACTGAGAGATGGTCTACGAGACCTCTCCCTCCCCTCAGGAAAGAAAACAGAGAAAACCGAGTCTGGTTCGCAAACCGAGGCAAGGCACAGAAGAGGGTTCGGAAGTCCGGAGGTAGGGCGCACGGCCGCGACTCTGAGACTTCTGAACGAGCACAATATGCAACATCACCGAGCGCTCAATCGGTGACGTCTGAATCTTAAAGTCGGTCAAAAATGGGGTGTCTACAGAGGGCAATTTATTATGCAATTATAAACCTGAAGGGGCCGGATGTAATTTCTCAAACCTTAGGGGAGAATTCGTATTTTAGTCAAACCTCGAGGAGTTTTGATAATTTGCCCTTTTATTTTTAGTTTTTCCGGATTCAATTTATGTCTTGTATGTTAATTGTTAGTTGTCCATGTTACTAATCTATTCTACCATTCTACCCATTGGTTTAGTGCGAAATTCTTCCATCATGTAATCTGTTCATATTGTCATAATTTATTTTGCATTTCATTCTTTAATAAAGGAAAAGAAGATTGTTTTGTCATTTCTATTTTTATTTTATTTTATATAATTTATTTTTCTATTATTATTATGAAAAATACGAAAAAAGAAAAAAAAAAAAACAACAACAACAACATTTGATCTTTAAAAATCAAACGCAACATAAACGAAAACAAATAAATAACTAAAAAACAGAAGGTGAGCCGCCAACTAGTGAAAAAGGCAGAAGAGCAGTGGAGCTAGCTGGTGGCGAAGAGCTTTGTTGGGGAATGGGGGTTTTGCATACATAGAAGGAGAGCATTGCACAAAGAGAGACATAACACCTACCTTTTACTCTAATGATTCGATCTATTTATTAAAAAAAGTAGATTGATTTGATAATTATAACCACCTAATTTTAATATGATTAAATCATATTATTACATTTTTACACAAAGAGGCCTATAAGATAAATAAATTGGATCATTAGACTAACAATTGTGGCTGGTCCAATAATCTAAATTGTACTCGGGATGAACTCAACCCTAATATTATCTATGATGACACAAATGTCAAATTTTTATTGAATTGTTATTATTGAATGAGAAATTGTATTGTATACACTTCAAAAATGGTGCATATCCTTGCATCATCATTTATAGATCTAAAGAAGTAAACACAACTCCTTGATTATAATAAAATGGGGTCATATAACTAATATGACTTTGTAGCACAATGAAAACGCACTTTAAGTTGGGATTGAGATTATTTTCATTGTATGATTATATTAAAAGATTTTCATTACATCATTTAAGAATTGTGAAATAATCATAGAATTTATTATTATTTTAAATATAAAAAGAATCATTACTGTAATCAAAACTATTACAATAAATAGTAAGTAACATCATTTTGGGACATACCAAACACAATAATGACATATAATAAACTTTGATTTAATAATTTAGCTAATAACCAAACAACAGAAGTTATAACTAATACTATTTTAAATAATAATATATACCATGTATATTATAGCATGAGGTTTGTTGAATGTGATGGGTAAGTCGTGGTGTATCCAGTGGGATACAATATTTGATGTGTATGTGTATCATGATCTGAGGTTGGTTACAAACCCTAATTGGTAATCATGATTTGAAGGGTTTTTAAAAAAATAAAAATTAAATTAAATTAAACCATATCTTAAAAGAGTGTGAGTAGCAGTTTCAAAATAAATTAAAATACATTGAAAATACAAACAACACACTATAGGACGCCTTTTATTATTCTATATTTTTGAAGTAATATTTCATTCTATTGACCATTCTGTTTATGGATTAATATTTTACATTTTTTTTTCTTTTAAAATTGTAATATAAAAGTGGGGATGAGCCTATAATTTGAACTAATATTAATTAAGAATATTACTTAAATTTTCTTTAAGAATATTAAATAATTTCTCTCTCGATTGATGAAACACATTAATTGCCTGCTCAAGAACCATTACATTTAGAATACTGCTATATGTACCAATTGCTATACCAATTTGTGTACTAATAGATGATGTGGCATAATTCTAGAGGTTTTGGTATTTGTAATGGGTGTGGTCAATAATAATGTCATAAGGCATGTTGGTACACTAGTTAGTATACTAATTGGTGCATGTATATCACCGTTACATTTATTTTGATTTTTAAATCATTTATAAGTCACTAAGAATAAGTGACATTTATAATATTGTCTTTGGGCCAGATTTAGTTAGGGCGGCAAACAAATCGAACTATTCATAAACAGTTGAACTTGGCTCATTTGAGCTCGGTTTATTTATAATAAACGAGTTCAAACTTAATTTTAAAGTTTTTATTAATCAAGCTGAGCTTGAGTAGCCTTAAGCTTGGCTCGATAAGGCTTGTGAACATAAAGAAAATAAATTTGTATTTATTAGTAATATATATATCAGGTAAATTTTCATTAATTTATTTTTTATTTTATATTTGTGTTGGTGTTTGTGTAAATTTATATATTTGATTGATGAAATTGATTATTAATATTCTTGTATATTTTGCTTATATATATATATATATTTTTTATCTTATTAAATAAATTGATAAGTTTAATTTTGGGGCATTTACCTACAAGTCCCATTTTGTGAACTTATAATCCATTAGGTCCTAGATAAAATTATTTGCTCCTTCAAGTCCCATTAATTTTTAATAGACCAATTTATCCATCCAAACCCCCTTCCCTCTCCACCAAATTCATCGGCGATTTCTTCAAAGAAAGCTCAATTTAGAGGCAACACATCCAAACCTCACTTCAATCAATCTTCTCTCTCTCTCTCTCTCTCTCACTAGTTTTTTTCTCTCTCTAAAGCATTCAACAACCTTTTTTAAAAGGAAAAATGCAAAATCGTATTGATTCGTTGGATTGTAATCAATACGCGTTTGGTTCTGTTCTGCTTGTTGATTTCGTTTGCGCCTGTATGTTAGGGAAGGTATTTTCTTACACCAGACTTTGCCGACCACTACGCGGAAATAATTAAGCAGAAGGGGCTAGGGAAGAATTCCATGGAAATGAAAAGTATAGTAGTAAGCAAAGCTAAGAAAGAAAGCTATAGAAAGGAAAGGGTCATCTCAGATAAGAAAAGATCAGTGGTGCTATCTTACTATATATAATATTCTATATGCATGAGTCAGATCTATTACGGGGATTCGAAATGAGAAAAAGAAAGACTCGCGAGAAAGCACACGGTTTCGAAGAAGGACACAGGCTCGAGGAAGTCAGTTTGAAAGACAGAACAACGAGTGCTCTGTTTATGACTGTGATCTAGGGTTTTTTGAAATTGAGAACCTTCTCAGTTTATAATATTCTCAATTTTAATCATGAAAAAAATTGAGAAATTTCTCAAAATTAATAATTATAAAGTTTCCTAATTTTGATAATATTTTCAGTTCATACTAGAAAAAAATTGAAAATTTCTTAGTTTTGATAATTATAAATTGAGAACATTCTCAGTTTTGAAATTGAGAACATTCTCAGTTTTGGGAACAAAGGGCAAAACGTCTTTTTACCTCTAAATGGGACTTATTGGTTCAAAAACTTTTTGATAGGACCTAAGCTACCACTAAATATGTAGATAGGACTTTTAGGTAATTAATCCTTTAATTTTTTTTCAAGCTTAAGCTTGAGCTCAAACTGAGCTCATTTATATATGCCAGCTGGCTTGAGCTGAGCTTAAGTTTCTCAAATATTTGACAAACTGCGCTCGAACTCGATTATTTGAAAGCTTGAACACTCAAAAATTCAACTCAATTTGACTCGTTTGCAACACTAAATTTAGTAGACCAGTTCAAGCTAGTGGAATGAGGTTTGATTTTTTAGTTGAGTTTAGTAGACCAATTCAAGCTAGTGTATTAGTTCAACTTAGTAAAAGACCTTACATAGTTAAGAATCTTAATTTTTTTTTTAATTAATTTTATCTTGAAAAGTGGACGTCAATTCTTCAAGTGAATTTCTTTTATAGGGGAAAGTAATTATCTATAGTATTTTCTTACTTATTTTCTACAAATGCTACTTACTTGTCACTATTTAGTATTATATGTCAGATTTTGTTTATAATTTCTAATTGATTCTCTTTAAAATCTTCGTTAAGTTTTTTTATAAATAAATTAATGTATTATTTTGTTCTATTATTATTTGTAGCGAAATGTTATTATTTAAATTATTTAATATTACTTCTTCAATTTATCCAATACTCGTATAAATTTAATGGCAATGCTAAGAAATCAGAGTTCTACTACTAATTTAAAAACACAGCGAAAAGAAACACATTTTAAAAATAAAATAGAAATTTAAGATTTTCTAGAATAAAATCTTTATGGAGAAATACCAACAAAAAAAAAAATCTGAGTTTGAACCTGATAATAAAATAAACCCTAAGTTTTTAATTTTGTCATTTAAACCCTAAATTTTTTATTTGTTTTTAATTTAAACCATTTTTCTATTTCCGTTAAGTAAAATTGATGAAAAAAAATAAGTATTTTATTATTAAACTCAATGAATATTTTAGACATGTTATGAATACCTACATCTAGTTTAATGATTAAACCACAATTTTTTGTCAACTTTACTTAACAAAAATAGACAAATGTTTAAATTGAAAAAAAAACAAAAGATTAAGGTTTAAATTAATAAAATTAAAAATTCAGAATTTATTTTGTTCGAAGGCTAAAACCTGGAGTTTTTTAGGTAATTGCCCCAATCTTTATTAGATAGTGTCTTTTACTAATTTATAATACTTATACTAATATTCTATTTTTGTAATCGTTTAAGAGATAAATAAGTTTGAATTTATTACTTTAGGAATTTAATAGATTTAATTGATAGTTCAAAAAGTAAGCAGACTTTGATTTATATATTTTTATGAATTAAATAGATAATTTGATTATAGTTTAAAAGGAGAAAGAGAAATAAACTCTAAAAAGAAAAATAGAAGTGAGGTATAATTTAAAACAAAAATATTTATTTTAAATAATAAATATAATTAGATAATATAATTATAATTATGAAAGGGAAATTTTTTTTAAGATCCCTGATATTAAAATTTTATAAGATAAATGATATATAAAATTTTGATAGTAGTTGGGATCTCTCAATATTTTTATACAAAAATTGACACAGTGAAATTTTTCTCCGACACAAAGAAATTTCAATGATCACAGAGAGATTTTAAAATTTCTCTGGTATCACAGAAAATTTTTATCGAGGGACTTTAACCAATTAAAAAAAAATTAGATCTCTCCTATTACTTAAAGATGGAGAGAGATATTTGACTAATTTTTTCATTATAAAATTAATATGAATTTTTAAGTGAGGCGGTGTTTAGGAAGCCAACTTTAGGCTTTTTTTTGGACTGAAATTCATTAAAAAAGACAAAATAAATAAAAATAAGGGGGATGCACCAATAAATCCCAAATTAATAACTTATGCACTGTTTAGTCCTAAAAGTTTTCTTATAGACTGAAAGGTCCCATTACAATGTTAATAACATCAGATACAATGTTAATAACATCAGAGTCATGTTACAAACATTAAATTTCAAACATCTAATGTTCATCAAATTTCAATAATGTTTGAAAATATAGGATGAAAAACATCTAATGTTCATCAGATTTCAATAAATTTTGAAATTATAGAATGAAACATCAGATCATTTACATCATTTACATCATGCTAATGTAAAAATGGGACTAAATGGAGCATAAGAAAACTTTTAGGACTAAATGGTTCAACGTTTCAAAAACTAGGATTTATGAGTAAATTTTCCTAAAAATAATTAATAAGATAAAATGTCATATCAAATTTATAATCATTTTTTTTCTCATAAATATCACGTCTAACTATTAAAAAATCTATCATTTTTTCAAATATAAATATTTAACTTATTAAAATAATAAAAATAAATAAAAAATAAATAAAATAAAATAATCAATTCTCCAAAACTTGAATTTGAATTTGAGAGGAGAGCATCCAATCCAAATAGAGAGGACTATAAATTGCAAAAGTGGACCCTACCACACAGCATTGATTTTTAAAAGCTTAGTTGTGTCCGGAGCAAGACTAACGCCTCGTTTGGGAATGTATATTTTTAATAATTTTTTATTTAAAATATGAAATAAAAAAATTAATATATTTATAATGATCTTTTAAAAAATTAATATATTTATAATGATTTTTTAATTTTTATTAAAAGATGCATAAAAAATAAGAAAAAAATAATATTTAACTTTTTAATTTTTTTTGATAAGTTTTAATTTTTAAAGTAAAACAGTTATTTGTCAAAGTACGGAGAGATATGGAAAAAGCAAGGGAATAAGAGAGGGAAGGTGAGAGAATAAAAAAACAGGGTCATCAATTGTTGTTTTGAAAATTCAACTGTTCCAAATTCTCCAATTCCTTACCAAATACCTCAAGAATAAAAACCCACCTCCCAAACCCTTCATCCTTCAATACCCAGATCTCATTTTCCTCTGATTTCTATCAAATTGCCTCTGCATCCGATCCATCTCTCATGCCTTTCCAATGGTATTTTTGGCCCTTTTTTGCAACAAGAACACATCAAATTCTTCACCTGTTTGTATAAAAATCTGCTCTTATCAGTCTTGTTGTAGCCTTTAATTCTTCTCTCTTTCTCTCTCTCACAATTTTATTCTGATTATTTTAATTACCCTTCCCTTCTTTAAAGTCTCCCGGTTCAATTTCAAATTTTCAAACCCATGTCATTAAATTCAGCTCCTTTTACAACCCAACTATTTTCCACACTTTCCACGAAAAACAAATAATTTTCTCCACAAGTGGACTCTTCCTGTTTCTCTGAGCCTCCCAACTGCAAATTCCCATCTTGATCTACCTAACTTGTTGGCAATTGAGCCATGGGAATTCAAAAAGACACAGTCAAATTCAATGTTGGAGGCAAGATCTTCGAAACCACAGCAACAACACTTGCCAATGCCGGCCGAAATTCCCTCTTCGGCGCAATGTTCGACGAGAATTGGAACCTCCAAACCCACAATTTCGATGAATACTTCATCGATCGAAACCCGAATTGCTTTGCAGTCCTCCTAGACCTACTCAGAACAGGGGAGCTCTGTATCCCCTCCAACATCCCTGAAAAGCTCATCCACAGAGAGGCCCTGTTTTACGGCCTCCTCGACCATGTCCGGACTGCAAAATGGGGCCAATTCGATGGAAACAGGCTCCGGTTTTCGCAGTCTGTGATGGGCCAAGCACCTGGCGACGGCACCGCCATCCGGGCTGGCCCAGGTGGCGGGTGTTGTGCAGTACATGGTAGTATGGTACATGTCTATGATTGGATGCTAGAAGAGCACCCCCCAATCAATCTTGACTACCAGAGAGTTAATGATGTTGGTTGGATCGATTCGGAGACTGTCGTGGTCACCGCGTGTGAGCGGTTAGGCCGCGGCGGTGGCGGGATGGGTCTGTTTAGTGCAGGAACAGGGGAGCTCAGGCATAGATTTCAAGTCACTCATGATGATCAAGTGAAAAGCTACACAGCTGGTGCTTTGAGTATTAGCTCAGATTACAAGATTTTTAGTAGTTGTAAAGGTAGGAGCAATGAGTATGGGATTGGTGTTTGGGACCAAATCACTGGAAAACAGATTGATTTTTACTATGAGCCAATTGGGTGGTCACTTGGTGAGGCTGATAGGCTGCAATTTTTACATGGCACTAACTGTTTGTTAGTTGCAACTCTGTTTCCTAGGAAGGACAATTGTTACATTAGTCTGTTGGATTTTAGGGATAAAAGTATGGTTTGGTCTTGGTCTGACGTTGGAGCTCCGGCAATTGACGAGAGACGGGTCCGGGATGCCATAGCAATGGAGGAGACTGGATCGATATGCGTGGTGAACGAGTACGAGGATTTGGGGTTCATGGACTTGAGGAGTAGTGGTGGGAGTGTGAGGTGGTGCTCGAGGAGCCGGTTGATGAAGGGGAAGATGCCTGAGGAACCGTGTTACCCTAAACTCGCATTGCATGATGGGCAACTTTTTTCGTCGATGAATGATAGTATTTCAGTGTTTTGTGGTCCGGATTGGGTGTTAACATCGAGGCTTCGCCAGAGTTATGGTGGTTCAATTTGTGATTTTTCGGTTGGTGGTGATAGGCTTTTGCTCTTCATAGTGAGGAGAATGTGTTTGACATATGGGAGACGCCGCCAGCGCCGATCACTTAAATGTGTGTTTTTTTATTTGATCTTAATTGGTTTTCTAGCCTTTTTTTTATTTAATTTGTAGAAGATGGAGTTGGAGATGATGCTTGTAGGTTAGAAGTTTAGAGTATGTGCTGTGTGTAAATGACAAAGTAATGAAACTGATTGCTCAACTATCATAATTTGAAATCTTTGTTTCCCTCCACAAATGCATTTACAGGTTAAGGATCTACTTGCACAGTTGCATTTATTGTCATGTATTTTTCTTCCTTATTTTGCTCTTTTTTTTTTTGTTTTGTGTAGTACAAGGCACTCTCATTCTCTTTTGGACCTTATTTTCTTTGACCCCTAGCTTTTACAAAGTTGATTCCTCTTCTTATTCCCCAGAGAGAGAAGAGAGAGAGAGAGAGAGCAGTTCAACTGCTTGGGTGGTGAACAGATTTTGAGGTAGCTCACTTGGAAAAAAGTTGGTAGGGTTTGCTTTGCTTTCATTCCAGTTTGATGTGTCAGTTTGTGAACTATATGCAAGATCACATATACATTGAATCTTTCTCTTGAGCGTTTTGGGGGCACCAAATCTGCATGTGATCACAACCACATCAACAAATCAAGACTACTTTCTTTTTAATGTCTTTACCATTCAAGCAGTCATCCTTTGTTTAAGGGTCCCTTTGCTTTTGTCAATTTTTTATGACACTAAACTAAGAGGACTACTACTTAGAGTTGGCCTAGTGGATGCTCCCTTATCAGCTGTGATGCTCATATTGGAGTTTGACCACATCACTGAGGGTTGACCTAATAGATGACGTACTCTCTTATCAAGTGTGATTCCCAAATTCGAGTCTTACCACCATTACGTAAATTACTTAGTGCACGAGACTTATACTATAGTGAGATTTGAGAAAAATAATATGTACACAATGTTACTTCTAATTTTGGACAAACTGTGTTATTTCTGTGACTCAAACCCACATTATGAGTGACATTAACGACAAGTTTTACTGTTGGGCCAAGCTGTCCTTTTGTTATATTTAAAAATAAAAAATAAAAAATTAAAACTAATAGGGCTCCCTCTATCCTTATGCAACTTTGAAATATTCATCAAACTACAGTAGATTAAAGTTTGGCATCCTCAAGAAAATCTAAAAAGCCAAAAAGTCACTAAAAAAGCAAAAAAAATTCATACTATTTACCTCTTTTGGAGGAAAATCTCTCAATTAAAAAAAAAAAGAAAAAAAAAAGAAAAGAGTGAAAACAGCGTTGCACAGGTACGGTGAAGCCACACATCCCAGTCAAAAAGTTACGTGGCACGATGTGTAGCCACACATGCCATTAAAAAAAAAAAAAAAAAAATTGAAAAGAGACATAAAGTGTACTGCCAGTACTGCACTCTCTTCTCAGCGAGGGCAATTTAGTAATTTTACAATTTTATACAATATTTTTAATACACATTTTTTCATAAAAAGTCAAAAAGTTAACCCAAACATCTATTTTTTTTCCTCAACTTTTAGTCCAAAAAACAAAAAACTGCACTTATTTAGGACACCCCAAACAATCCCAGAACTCCTACAAAAGAAACAAATCCCAATTTAATCAGAGCCCACGAAGAAATATAAAACTCATTTTGCATTGACTTTCTCAAAGGCCAGCAGTTTTTCAACTAAACAATAGAAAAACAAGCCAACTCTAGTGAATTTTTTAAAAATTTCTATCATTAATGTTGTAATAAATTATGCTAAAATATGATTGGCTTAGTTCAAGTCAAAAGATTTGTTAGGCATGCACCTATATACAAGTCAACAGCATGAATATTTTAATAAAAAAAAATAACTCTGGAAGGAGAAATCATTGTCTCACAGCAAATGGTTCCAAAACAATGTATCTTACCATTTTGTATATATATAAATTCATAAGCTGAGAGTTCTGACACCAGATCAATTTCTGCAGAAAACAATATTAAAATCCAACATTTACGATAATGTCGCGAGAAAGTTTTGTTAATCCAACAAAATAATCCACGCTCAACATGCAAAATTCAGAAGTTGTGCCCGAATCACAACACGAAGCTTCCTACAATGCTTCTTTTTGAAGCATTGCAGTTAATTTGAACCAGAAAGGAGAAGAAGAACAGCAGATAAGAAAGAATGAATGGACAACATGAGGCACACCAACGAATCAAGCATAATCAGGCATTGTAATTTTGCTCGAAGGCAGTTGAAAGGCGATGTAATTTGCTCCTTGTTGTAAGTGTGGCATATCATCAATATGGTCTTCACTAGACGCCAATTCCAAGTAGGCTCGTTTTGATACTGTTGGTGACAAGAAAAACCAGATAGATGAAAAGAACAAGTTGTCAGCATCATTAGGGAACTTATGGACACCATTGTGATTATTTGTAATTAAGGTGCGTGTGCGGACCGATTTTCCGCAATAGAGTAAGATGGAACTTGTGGACGAACCCTGGTGCACCGATGGTGGAGACCTGCACAAGGAACAAATAGTTAGGCTGCCGCCCGAGAGGGTTGGTCGGAAACCCTCCGACGGTCGAGTCAGTACCGGAGTTTAGAGACAAGATAGAGAAGACCAGTGGTGTTTTCTAGAGTTAAGAAGCTCTCTCTTTCAAGGAGTGTCCGGTTACCTTTTATAAGGATCATATGACTTCTTCATCAAGCTCCCTCATTTACGCCTGGTCTTCAGCCGTGATTGTAGCACATCCCTTAATAGAGGGGAGCAAGATCCGTCATTCGCGGACACCACATGCTTTTTACTTTACAGAGTATTGACTGATCTGTTAGCACTCATGTGTCGTTGAGTGGGAGCCTTGGATCCCATGTTATGGATTTACCAGCTTCGGAGTGGGGAGTGGTGCTATGGCCAGGCCCATGGTCTTCCCCTCTTCGGAGTGGGGAGTGGGCCAAGACTGATCCCTTAGCTCGCATATCATAGAGTGGAGAGAGAGAGCCCACTTCGGAGTGGGGACCCTTCGTCCAGTTTAACAAAGTTCCATACAACTAGGCTTGAGTACGGAGTAGGGACCTTCGTTCAGTCCAGTAAGGACCTTCGTCCAGTCTAGTAGGGACCTTCGTCCAGTCCAACAAGATTCCATACAACTAGGCTTGAGTATGGAGTAGGGACCTTCGTCCAGTCCAGTAAGGACCTTCGTCCAATTCAACAAGGTTCCATACAACTAGGCTTGAATAATTATGCCCCCTTCAGCGTGCGTGCATTTGTGTATGGAGAAGGGAGCTTCATGATTCATTCAAATGATGGAATGTGCTTTTTAATGTTAACAGAAATAAAAAGGAGCAAGTTCAAACATGAAATAAAGAAATGGAAATGTAACATAATATTTTCACCAATTCAGGCATAGTGCTATATTTTGAGAAAGAATTTCAAGAGATTCATTTGTGTCGAAATATCAAACAAATAAAAAATTTGATGAATTTAAAATTGACACAAATGTGTATAGAAGCATTCAAAATAGACAAGGAAGTAGATTTTTACCCACCCAAAAGTGAAAACCCAACCATGGCATTATCCAGAACTAGATTCATCCTATGATCCCCATCTAATAGACAATCAACAGCAATCCAATGGTGATGAATGCAAAAACACCAGCCAAGATTATCTTCATCCTCTTAACTTCATTTGGCCTGAACTTTGTTTTTGTATTGAAGTGCCATGTCAGCTTATTAACATGCTTAGTAATGTTAATGTAAACACATCATGAAATTGGACTGCTTAAAAAAATCAGTAATAATACAGTAGGAGACAAGTTGCAATTCTAGTAATATCATAATGCTTCATTCATTTGCTTTAACAGTGAGCTATAGACATCCAAGGCCGAAATGGGACACAGCCACATATAATGGCCTTCTGTAAAACTGGAGATGAATCAAACTCCTCTGTCCAAACAAGTTGCCAAGCTGTATCTTCAAACAACATAGAATGATAAGGGATACAAATGTGAATTTACAGAATGTAGAAGTGAAGATGAATAAAGGATACATGCAAAAATGTGCACATGGACTATATGCATTCTACACATTGATGTGCAAGTAAATGTATGGTTCCAAACACAATCATTTCAGGGAAAGAGAATAACAACCATGCCTTTGCTTAGCTACTATAACCTCTTGATTAAATCCTGCTTTCATCCACATTTTCAAGAATGATTTGTGTGCACAATCATGGCCTATAACAACGAATTAACAATGGAGAGACGAAAAAAAAATTAGAGATTTGGCTGGATGTACAGAAGGACATATTACTCATGGAAAGCAATGTGGTGACAATTGCAGTCCCTGTCCATGCCCAAGCTAGAGGCAGTAGAAACCATGGGTCTTTGGAGATCATGGAAAGCCCCAAGACATTAAGAAGTGGCAGATATTAAAAAAGACTTCCATGCTTTCACATCATCAATCTCAAACACTGTAAACAAATTTTAAGCAGAAAAAAGACTTAGAAAGCCACAAAAAACTAATACTGATCAGCTTTGCATTTGCAAACTAGCATGTACATGAGACAGGGGTATCTTTTGTAATTTATTTTGGACATGTTCCAAAACTTCTCTCTCAAAATGATGGAAAGAACAAAGAACTGAATGAAGGAAAACAACAAATGAGCAATTAAAAGTTTGTCATAGAAACCAACTCTCAGTTTCAACATTCAAGATTTGATTTGGTTCGCTAATAATTAAAGTGAACGAGTCTTTTTAATTTATATGAATTAGAAAACAAAATATTTTGTTGAGGAATGAAATTGACTTAGGGGAAGGATCAAGATTGAATTTTAGCCAAATCAATTTGTGGGGAAGGAAATATAAGCTTTATATTCACTTCATTTTTAAAAATCAATGAAGATATTACTATGTGACATTATCAACGTGGTGCTCCCAATAAATGAGGAATCCTAAAACACGCTAAGGTGGGTCATTCTTTGTCTCCCAACTACCTAATCAAGGACATGTAGAACTTTCATGGATATTTATAGAAATTTTATAATTTTATTTATTTATTTTAATTTATAGTTTGATTAGAATTTTAGAATATTTAGTTTCTTACTTTAGGGATTCTAAATACAAAATAATTTTATGATTTAGTTTCCCACTGTGAATTAGTGTTTCTAGCCTATTAATATTAGGTCTTTGTGTTAGGTTTTTATTCTTAGCAACCCCGTTTGACAAAAACTCATTTAAGTTGTATTTGTTTTCGCACTTTTCATTTTAGTGAGGCTATGAGTTTATTAGATGTGAATCCAACCCGAATCGTGCCTTGCAGAGAAGTTTGTGGTGTTTAATTCTTTCAAGATTGCCACTTCGCAGATTATGACGGGGATCGAGCTGCCCGGTCAGCTCGCGGGGGTCGAGGGGGCAGCGCCCCTTGGCGGGTCCGGGGGCAGCGCCTAGGCAGGGTCGAGGGGCAGCGCCCCCAAAGCAAAATGCAATAATGCATTCCAAGTTGCCTGTCCGCTTGAGCGGACATTCCCCCACTCGAGCGGAGAATGCTGAGTTCCATAAGTTTATTCGCCTGCAAAAATACTGGATGTTGTTTTTTCCCGCTTGAGCGGAACTTTCCGTGCTCGAGCGTAGGTCCGCTCGAGCGGCCAATTTGACGCTCGAGCGGAGATCGCGGGACAGTTTTCTATAAATATGTGTTTCAGTCCAAATCTAGGATTACTTCTCCAGATCTTCTTCTTGGGTTCTAGGGTTTATATCTGGGGATATTTTACTAGTTTTCTTTGATGTTTAATTGAGTATTCAACTCATGGGTTAAGAAGAATATATCAAATGTTTGTTTGTTCATTCTATACAAAAGAGAGAGTTGTTCTTCAGTGGATTCTGAAGAATTTGAGCCTGAAGCTTTGGTGGATTCTGGAGTGGCTCATCGTCAAGACAATTCCGAGGTGAAGACGGGGTTGGAAGAGGCACATAGGGGTTGGTTCAATTCGGGCGTGGATTCGCTAGGTAATTGAGAGTATATCTGTGTAATTCCTTTATATCTTCTTAGTGGATTGTTTTGTGGCTGTTGCCCGCGGTTTTTTTTTTTATTATCACAATTGGAGGTGTCCAATTGTGGTTTTTCCACGTAAAATCGTTGTGTCGATTTGTCTTGATTGTTTGATTGGGATTGTTATATACTGTTTAAAATTGATACATAATCACAAATCAACATCTTGGAGATTTCTAGATTTTTCAATTGGTATCAGAGCAGGTCGTTCTATTTAAAAAAAAAAAATTTTTTTAGAACGAGATCTTGTTTGATTTGTGATAATGGATTCAATTTGCGAGGGAAATTCTATGGTTCGACCACCCCTACTTGACGGATCCAATTATTCGTTTTGGAAAGCTCGGATGAGATCGTTTTTAAAATCTATTGATGAAAAAGTTTGGCAATCTGTCATGTATGGGTGGACTGAACCGACGATTACCGTTGATGGTGTAACTTTCCCTAAACCAATTGATAAGTGGGACACAATTGATTACCTAAATAGTAGCTAGAATAGAAAAGCTATCAATTCTCTCTTTTACGCTGTCACACCTGAAGAGTTTAGTCGAATTTGCAATTGTGAAGTCGCAAAAGAGGCTTGGGATATTTTACAAACTATTCATGAAGGCACTCCTTCAGTTAAACGCTCAAAACTTCAAATGCTCACGTCTAGTTTCGAAAACCTTTCTATGAAAGATAGTGAGACCTTTGATGAATTTTATGCGAAGTTGAGTGACATTGTAAATTCCAGCTTCAATTTAGGTAAAAAATACCGGAATCCAAGATTGTAGGAAAAATTTTGAGGTCCTTGTCCGATCGGTGCCAACCAAAAGTTACGGCTATTGAGGAGGCTCAAGATGTTGACAACCTCAAGCTGGATCACTTGGTTGGAAATCTCCAAACTTATGAGGCACATAGGAATTTCAAAAAGAAACAAAAAGATATTGCTTTTAGTAGTGCTCATAGAGCTGGAGAGGATTCTGATGAGGATTGTGAGATAGATTCCAAGATTACGGATGCTTTTGTAAAACAATTTAAAAAATCTTTTTTGGAAAAGAATCCTAATCTTTTGGACTCTACTCATACTCATAAATCCAAAGGCAAAGATAAACTCAAAATTAATTCTATAGCCAAGAAGGAGAAAGGAAAGATACAAGGGAACTCTGAAAGAGTCCAATGCTATGAATGCCAAGGATTTGGCCACTTTGCTTTAGAATGCCCCACTCGTTTGAAGAAGAAGAAAGCCCTCGCCATCACTTGGGATGATGAATCAGAATCTGATAAAGATGAAAGTGACAATGAAGATCAAGGTGAAGAGGGAGATAAACAATTCCTTGCTTTCATGGCGGCTTCTGAAACTAAAGGACAAACAGAGTATCCGAAGAGGCCAGTTGAGAATGCCACTGATGATGAATCCTAAATTAGAATTCTTTGAAAATTTTTTTGAATCCGGCCGCAAGGTCTGAAGTATAAATCATAGTTCAAATATTTCTTAATCTATTTCATATATTCCGTGTTCCAGATACTAGAATAAATATCTGACGAAGTAGAACCATCTCTATCAAGATGACAGACCCATTCTCTGTACTATCAATAGGATCAATTATAACAAGTCACACACTCATATTACGGAAATACAGAAACAAAGAAATTCCGCGGTCGAACTACCAAAACAGGATGGGCTAGAAATCCGAGCTTTCAATGATTTTTTTTGTATTGAAAGCTAGGATTTTGCGGTTCTTAGAGATCTAATTCATTGAAATTCCATCCAATAAAACAGAAGAATTATAAATCTCCAAAATAATAGATAGAAATATCGCAAATAAAGCCATTGCGACACCCATTAAAGGAGTCGTTCCCCATCCAGGAGCTACTTTACCATATTCCGAATTCAATGGTTTCAATAAATTCCCTACAACAGTTCGTCTTGCAACGGATATGTAATGTAATAGAAAGTTTGAAACTTCTTAATCTCTGATTCAATCTTCTCTGAAGATATGAAGTAAGAAAAATCCGAAAGCTCTTCCTTTGTGGCGATAATGCTAAAATATCAAGTTGGCTCAGTTGTCTTTATCTTGATCCTTACAGGCCTCTTGAATCCTCTTTTTTCCTATTCCTATTTCTTTTTCTTTGCTTTGTGTTTATACGTAATGTGGCTTTACTATGATGATGAAGAGCTTGAGCAAGCTTATGAAAAGTTGTATAAGGAATCTCTTAACTTATCCAAATTTAATGACAAACTCACTACGAAACTCAAAGCATGTGAAAGTGAGAATGTCAAATTAAAGAAAGAGATTTCCAAGGCTAGGAATGATGCCCTTAAGATTTCTAATGATCGACAAGCTCTTTGTGCAAAACTCTTGACTTGTGAGACAAAGAGGAATGAGCTACAACAAATCTATGCAACATATGAAGAAAAAATTGAAACTCTCGAGATGTCTCAAGTTGCTTTGGAAGAACTAATAATCAAAAAAGAGGAAGAGCTCAAGTGTGCTATGGCAACCATTGGTCTTTGGAACAAAGGATCAAAGACTTTGGACAATATCATTGGTTCTCAACAAATTTGTTCTTACAAGAGTGGCATTGGCTTTGGTAGTAAGAAAGAGCAAAAACAAAGTGCATCCACATCTCATGATACAAGAACTCAAGGGCAGGGGGAGCACAAGGTTCAACGAGAGAAAAGACTTCTCAATCTTCCTAAAGTTGGTAAGGTCAGAGAAAAGAAGGTACACCTTGTACACCCTGTGTTTATTTGTCATCATTATGGTATGCATGGTCATATTCGCCCTTACTGTTATAAGTTGCATGGGAAAGTGTCTCATAGAGATGGAAGAAATTCCAATATCTCGTGGGGTAGGAGACACTTTATTGGTAGTAAAGAGGTTAAAGGTCATATTAGACCTCGTTATTTTGATTAGCTTGAGACCAAACTTGGAGCGAGTTTGTATTTGCCTAGACCTAGACATAGGAAGTTGGAAACCAAGTTGAGACGGGTTCCCATTGAAGGGGAAGGGAACCACAATGTCAAGACACCATCCAAGAACTGCAATTCTCATAACTTTGTTCATACTAAAGCGGTTTGGGTGCGAAAACTTGACTTGGGTTAATTTTTTTTAGTTTTTAGGTTTCTGTGCGTTTTTTTTTTTTTGAGTCTCTTAATGTGTGCATGTTCGTTTTCTGTCTTGATTTGTTTAGAAAAAGAAAAAAAAATAATTACAAAAAAAATCCAAAAAGATTTTCTTAATATGGTTTTGCAAGCTTGAAATTTTTGAGTAGTCCTTGGTGCATATTGGAATTGGTGAGAATATTTATTACATGTTAATATGTGTGTGCTTTCTGTGGTCACTACTCATTTCGGAGTGTGTGTTCTTTGATTAGTATGTCTCATTCTGTACACACTCTTGGATTAGCAAATTTTGGAGTCTTCCGCCTTAGTGATCATTTTTCTCTATGGACTTCTGGCATTGTATCTTTTGCTTTTCTAGAGGAATTGACCTATACTAGCACATTATGGGTGATGTTGAGTCTCTTAACCACCTTCCATCTTTTTGCATCTTCACGGCTTTCCCCCTCTATTCTTTGCAGTCCAGCCATGAGGAAAAGGCTATCTCAGAGTCACCAACCAGACTATCCTTATTATATCCATGCTTCTCTGGTTCGGTTTCCATACTCTTGAGCGTGTCAGCCACCAATGAGTGTGCAAAAGAAAGAAAAAAATGTGCAAAAGAAAAATAATGTGCAAAAGAAAGGAAGAAACAAAAAAGGAATAGGTTCATGATTGAGGGGGAGCCTCCGCTTTTACTCACCAAATACCCCTTGATTCCTAGTGGTTTGACTTTCCTTATTTGTGCTTAGATTCTCATACCGGAGGTCCAGCTATCAGATCACTACTAGGATTTGAATCTCGTGTTTGTCGAACTCCAAGAGTCACACACACACTTTTCTCATGGGATCTATGCTTTTCACATAATGCATCACTTTCTTTTATGAGGAATTTTCTAGAGGCTGTGCACATTGTGTTTTCAAGTAATTGTGCTTCTTGGATAATCTTGTGTGTTTCAAGGTACAAATCTGAAATTTCTTGCTTGCTCCACCATATTATTTTTGTCGGTTTCTTCTTGTTTATTTTTTTCTGTACAGTATTTGTGGTTGCTATGAGTGAAAGGGAGATTGGCTTTAGTTGGTTTGCATGATGCTATGCACTGCTTCTTTATTATTTCCTTCTTGCATGCTCCTGATATTTACATAATCTTATCATTGCTTGTGTGGTTTCTGATCTTGCTTGTGTTGATTGAGCTTCCTTTGTCAATTCGTGACAAAAAGGGGGAGTTATTTCATGTTTTTCATCTCATGCTTCAAGATCTAGTCATATGTTTATTGTTTTTTTTCTATACTCTTGTGGCACTAATAGTTGTTTTGGAGATTGTGGCATTAATAGTTGTTTTGCAGATCTTGACCGTCAGAAAGAAGTTTGTTTTTGTTGGCTGTAATGGGTTGGGGTGTTTAGGATTTTATGTGTTAGGTGTGTTTTGTCACGGCATTGCCAAAGGGGGAGATTGTTAGATTTTTATTCTTCGCAACCCCGTTTGACAAAACTCCTTTAAGTTGTATTTGTTTTTGCACTTTTTATTTTAGTGAGGCTATGAATTTATTAGATGCGAATCCAACCCGAATCGTGCCTTGCAGAGAAGTTTGTGGTGTTTAATTCTTTCAAGATTGCCACTTCGCTGATTATGACGGGGATCGAGCTACCCGGTCAGCTCGCGGGGGTCGAGGGGGTAGCACCCCTTGGCGGGTCCAGAGCAGCGCCCAGGCGGGGTCGAGTGGCAGCGCCCCCGAAGCAAAATGCAAAAATACATTCCAAGTTGCCTGTCTGCTCGAGCGGAGAATGTTGAGTTCCATAAGTTTATTCGCCTGCAAAAATACTGGATGTTGTTTTTTCCCGCTCGAGCGGCCAATTTGACGCCCAAGCGGAGATCGCGGGACAGTTTTCTATAAATACGTGTTTCAGTCCAAATCTAGGATGACTTCTCCAGATCTTCTTCTTAGGTTCTAGGGTTTATATCTGGGGATATTTTGCTAGTTTTCTTTGATGTTTAATTGAGTATTCAACTCATGGGTTAAGAAGAATATATCAAAGGTTTGTTTGTTCATTCTATACAAAAGAGAGAGTTGTTCTTCGGTGGATTCTGAAGAATTTGAGCCTGAAGCTTTGGTGGATTCTGGAGTGGCTCATCGTCAAGACAATTCCGAGGTGAAGACGGGGTTGGAAGAGGCACATAGGGGTTGGTTCAATTCGGGCGTGGATTCGCTAGGTAATTGAGAGTATACCTGTGTAATTCCTTTATATCTTCTTAGTGGATTGTTTTGTGGTTGTTGCCTGTGGTTTTTTTTTATCACAATTGGAGGTGTCCAATTGTGGTTTTTTCACGTAAAATCGTTGTGTTGATTTGTCTTGATTGTTTGATTGGGATTGTTATATACTGTTTAAAATTGATACATAATCACAAATCAACATCTAGGGGATTTCTAGATTTTTCACTTTGCATTGTAATCGTTAGCTTTGAATTATTGATATTGAGTATTAGGTTGTGGCAATTTTTGTTTGGAAAAGTCTAGGAACCCACACATATCCATCTAGAATTTTCTGATGAAGATTAAATTTGTATAGTGTAGTGTCTATATGTAAAATAAATTTGAACTACAAGATAATAATTATAGATAATTTTTGAATAGTTAAGTTTGGGTTTGTAATGTGGTTTTGTTAAGGATGTAGCCTTGTTCTTCTTTTCCTTTGCTCCTCTCTCTTCTCTTTTCTTAAGGTGTTCTACATGACAAGGTAGGCCAACATTGTCACATTCGTTAGGTTTTGCATAATGTCATTGGTTAGAAGCACCACGTGGACAATACCACATGATTCTTTAGGTTTATTGAATAATTACACCCATTATTTTGGCACTATATTTAAGATTTGTTTAAAATGTAACAGTTTGCTCTCTTTAGTGTGATTCAATGAATTCTTCATCCGGATGTTGATAATTATCTTTCATTTGTTTTGATCATGTTCAATATTTTAGTTCCAATGTGTTTCTGTAACTATTATCAGTTTTGCTTAACCTACATATTTAGCAGTCCAACATCATTCATTTGATTTTAATATCTTGCAAAATATTTAACAAGAAATCTTAGCCTCTATTTTTCCCTCGAAATCAACATCAACTGGAATAAAATTGTCCATTTACCCATCATGCCATTTTTATTTTAAAATTGTCCAACTCATTTGTAATTTTCCACAAAAAAAAGACACTACCAATTGATTTTTCTTGAATAAAAGCTTATTAAACTGTCCATTTTTACCCATCATGCCATTTTTGTCCAAAACCTTGTCCACCAAATACCCTATCTCCCTTATCATCCTTTAACTGAAATTGAAAATACATCTACAGTTTTCTTAATCAATAAGCTTATAAGTTTCCTCATTAGAGAGTTTGCCAATTAATTTCAATACATCATAGGCCTCTGCAGCATGTCTCCCCACATTCAATCCCATTGTGAACTATCTCAATAAAATTGCAGATCCACCTTTCCCAATGTAACAAAAGGTCACTGTAGTACAACCAATTTGAAACAACTGATACCATAACATAACTACTTTTTTTCTTCAAATTTAAAAACAATCTGATACATGCTAACTAATTGAATACAAAAGCAACTTGAGTAATTTGTTTGACCAAAATAGTTCAAATTTCTCCCACTTGCATATAGGTCTTATTCCACGTAAGGATGGCTATTTCCCCCCCACCCCCATATCTCTCGCCTACCTTGCCCCAATGAAGAAGTAGGGCAAGGGACAAGCTTTGCTTCCCCACCTTGTTCTAACCCACCCTTGCCTTGTTTATATTTACTAAATAAATATATTTATATGTATATAATATAAATATCTATATATAAATGGGCAAATTACAAACAAAAATCTGGGTTTGATTGAATGAAAATCTGGCTATTTCCATCCATTGATGTTACTTCTGTGTCACAATTTAGCCTCTCCATCCATCTTTGTTTGATTGAACTAACGAAAATCTGGGCAAAATTTTCAGATTCAAACCCACATGTTCAAGCCCTTGTATCTCTTTCGTCATAACTCCATTTTGCTTCATTTTTGCGTTGTTAGATTCACCTCATGGCCTAGTTTTGATTCCACTTGTTCTACTTCTTTTTATATGTCGGAGCTTCGAAAGTTGGCCAAAAATAAGATTTTTCTCTTCTTTTTTTTAATATTCAAACCCGCATGTTCAAGCCCTTGTATCTCCCTCATCATAACTCCATTTTGTCTCATTTTTGCGTTGTCGGATTCACCTCATGGCCTAGTTTTCATTCCACTTGTTCCACCTCTTTTTGCATGTCGTTGGAGCTCCAAAAGTTGGCCACAAATATGATTTTTCTAATTTTTTTTTTAGATTCAAACTCACATGTTCAAGCCCTTATATCTCCCTCGTCGAAACTCTGTTTTGCCTCATTGTTGCTTCGTTAGATTCACCTTATGGCCTAGTTTTTATTCCACCTTTCATACGCCTTGTTCCATCTCTTTTTACGTGTCATTGAAGCTCCAAAAGTTAGCCAAAAATAAGATTTTTCTTTCTTTTTTCCGAATTCAAACTTACATGTTCATGCCCTTATATCTTCGTCGTCGTAACTCCGTTTCGACTCATTTTTAAGTCATTGGATTCACCTCATGACCTAGTTTTCGTTTCACCCCTCATACGTCTTATTCTATCTCTTTTTAAGTGTCGTCTTAGCTTCAAAAATTGGCCAAAAATAAGATTTTTTTCTTCTTTTTTTTTTTGTCGCCAAATTTCGGAGCTCCAATGACATACAAAAAGAGATAGAACAAGGCGTATGAAGGGTGGAATGAAAACTAGGCCATGAGATGAATCCAACGATGCAAAAATGAGACGAAACGGAGCTACAACGAGGGAGATACAAGAATTTGAACATGTGGGTTTGAATGTGAAAAAAAATGGAGAGAAAATCTTATTTTTGGCCAACTTTTTGAGCTCCGACGACATGCAAAAAGAGGTGGAATAAGGTGTATGAGGGGTCCAACGATGCGAAAATGAGGTGAAACAGAGTTTTGATGAGGGAGATACAAAGGCTTGAATATGTGGGTTTGAATCTAAAATTTTGTTTGGATTTCCGTTAGTTCAATCAGACGGAGATGGACAGAGGAGGGGCTAAATTGTGACACAGAAACAACATCAGCATTTTAATTGTTACAATTGAAATCCTCGGATTTAAATTGAAAAACACGTAAAATCTTGAGATTTTTTTTTGTAATTTTCCCTATATATATATTACTTAATTTTTTATAATATGATAAAATCAAAACTTAAAATATTTTACCTAGTATTCAATTTTACTCATTTATTTTTCATCTTACATATTAAGTTTTATTATTTATAAATCACTATCCATAACATTTATATTATCTATCATTTTTATTAATATTTTAATTTTTAAATTATAAAATTAAGAGTTAATACTTAAAAGCCCTATTTACAAATGTTATGGTAGTTCAAGTCCTATTTAATAAAATTGAGAATATTATTAGTTTTTCTAAAATTTTAAAACTAAGAACATTATCAATTTTGCGTAGTAATGTTCCAGATAATTGTTTCACTAATTGATAAAAAACAGAGTATGATATTAAACGTTTTTGCTCTTCTACTTATTGGTTTGATTCAACTATCTAATAAAACTGACAACATTAATAGTGTGTTTTTTTTTTTTTTTTTTTTTTTTTTTTTTTTTCAGTTTTAAAGCAGAGAACATTATCAGTTTTTGTTATTTTTTAAAGTTTTTTCTTTTAAGTTTTGCACATCAATGTTCCATCATCGTGCTCCTTTATAGACACAAAATTTCAAATTTCGCACAAAAATAAAATCTATTTTTTCGATTTTTTTTTAATTTAAAAAACATCAGTTTTTTATTTTTTTTGCACACAATATTTTTTTTTTAGTTTTTTCTGTTTGAAAGTTGATGTTTTAAAGTTTTGAAAATCAAAATAAATGTTAAATCTTCATATTCCTTTATAGATAATCATAAATGATGAACAATCATTATTTGAAAGACAATTCCAACTATTAAAAATTTAATGGGATTTGAAGGTCTAAAAAATCTTAGTTAGGACTTAATAGAGTATAAGTTTATAAATTAAAACTTGTGTAAATATTCCTAAAATTAACTTGCCTCCGCCTTGCCCCCGCCATCAGCCAGATTTCCATTTCAACATGTTGAGCCTGATCCATGTTTGTTGGGCTTCTTTTTTTGAGAATTTCTTTATATTAATTATGCACTGTTTTTAATATTCAAACACACAAATGAGTCAATAAATAAATAAATAAATAATAATTCTACACAAAATCACCTTTTAACCTGTTGTACGCATCATATGCAACTTCATCTTCTACAAATTTTAAAAAACAAACCGAAAACGAGTTAGATCAAAATGAAAGACACCCAGTTGCAAACTAGAACACCACTAAGGTATGTTTCAGAACCTACTTAAATTAGTCGAAATAAGTTACTAAAAAAAGTCAAAAAAAAAAAAAAGAAAAAAAAAAAACATAAAGGTTCCTTCCCATTCTCTTTTGGTAAAAAATCAAAAATCATTCCTAAACATTTCAATTTTTTTTCACCTTATATTATAGCGAGAAAACTAAAAGCATCACTTCCCAAACAAAGCCTAAGCAAACAACTAGCGGATTGGCTTCTGTGGCGTCTCCCATATATCAAACACATTCTGCTCATAGTGAAGAGCAAAAAGCCTATCACCACCAACCGAAAAATCACAGATTGAACCTCCATTGCTTTTGCCAAGCCTGGATGTCAGTACCCAATCTGGACCACAATACACCCAAATACTATGATTCATAGACAAGAAGTGTTGCCCATTAACATGGTTCCTTCATCTTGAACTTCACCGTGGAGTTGTTTAAGCACCCCCTTGTAAGATTATAGGATCTATATACTAGAAATCGAAACACTATGAATATAAGTAACTATTAAAATATAAAGTTAGATACATACCATTTAATTCCGTTATTGTCTTGAGTTTTGCTTCCTTGAAAGAAGATGGTATTCACAATTGGAAAACCTTAGCACCAGCTCTTCCCCTCCTTCTCCTAATCTTTTTGTTGTCTTTTCAATGGGGCTGACAACCCTTTGATCTACATATATATAGATATATGTAAACCCTAATAAGGATAGGAGAGGGGACTGGGCCTAAATAAAACAATTACTGGGCCCTCCCATTAAGGAACCCAAATGACTTAAAACAGGCCATACACCTCCATATCACATATCCACATATAAAATAATATATATACTAAGATGACCATGGCCCAAACTTTATGGATCACAATAATAATTTTGGGCTCATACCAGTCAATCTATCTGAATCACGTTTAACCCGTTTTTCACAAACCAAACAAAATATAGTCAATGACAGCCTAATTAAGAATAAATTCTTACATTCTCCCACTTAGGCAACATTGACTACTACTTTAAGAGAATATTTTATTTAAGAAAAAATGACTCTCAGGTTAAACAACTTTAATGGCCACATAAACATGATTCAGAATAGAAACATCTCAGCACAGAATCCCGTTCAATGAGAAATATTAATATCGAACTGTAGCGGTAATTATGCTATTGAACAACATAATACCTTCCACAATTACAAACACTAATATCTCACCAACATGGATTTCTATATGTGATAAAGTGTAGTGTGGAATTTCAGCATAATTGATCCAAAAATTATATAACATGCTAATTCCACATTCAGTCCTCTGTATGGTCTTGACAAGACCCTGCAAGGAATTTTATTACATTTTACACTTCCAAAAGAAGCCTTTCTTCCTCTAAACCGAGGTCTTTCATGCTTTAAACCAAGCATCATACTTTATGGATCCATATACACTTCTAAACCGGAGCATTATACACTTCTAAATTAAAGTGTCAATCTTTATATCTCAAAATTTAAATATAACTGTAAGAGTTCATATAAGACGAATACATACATAACAGTTACCATAACTTATAAACAAAATGTGAATAAACACATTAAACTTTATTAACTGAAATACACCATAGATAATATTCATGGGTAAAAAATTTCTTTAACCAAGCACATAAAAAACTGTAAAGTACCCATATGCTCAATATATTTAGCAAACTAAAATTTGGCCTAAGCCCTATATTTAGAGAATCAACTAGTATGTATTCTATAACATGTGCTCATAAAGAATATCATCTTTAACAACTTTCCAATTCTGAAGTACTTTAAATTTATATATTCAACACCATCAGAGTTTTTGTTATTCTTTATAGAGAAAATTAAAACCATATATCATAATACATCTTTATAGGTTTGGAATTAACAATTCCAAGCTCTAAAATAAAATTCTTTAATTGTATAACTCAAGTCGAGCTCTAAAACATGTTGCATAGTGAAAAATTATAAGAGTTTTTATGAAACTCTTTCATGAAACAACACCTCATGCAAACATAAAACTATAACCAGTAATAGACACTATATATCATCTGAGCAATTTCCAAAGTCGACATTATACAACCAATAATATTAACATGATTAATTCTTCTATAGCCAATTGTATAATCTTTAATTCTCTATAAATATCATGACACTTTATGTCTTTTAACCCAATGGTCAAGGCTTACATTAAAATAATAATTGTCTAACAAACTAATTGCATATGCACCAAGTTTAATTCAAACTTCATAATTCATTAAACTCTCACAACACTAGCATACAGACATTACTCATGAACTTTTTCTCAAAATCATTTTATGAATACTGAATGTTACTTAATTAATCTCGATCATTAAGAAGAGCAACGTAAAGCTTTCAATTCTGCATATTAAATTCAGTAAAAATGTGATCTAGGTATGCTCTTTGAGATGAGACAAATAATCCTCTAAGTTATTTTTCAAGTATCTCAATGCCAAACACATAAAATACTTTATCAAGATATTTTATATCAAAAATTTATTAATAACAATATCTTCACATCAAGTATTAATTCGAAATTATTACTAATAAGTAAAATTCCATCGGTGTAAAGGATCAAGAAAAATAAATTGCTCCCACTGACCTTGAGATGTATGCATAAATTAACAGTATTATCCATAAAGCCAAGTAATAATATTTGGTGAACCTTTAAATATCATTGCTCAAAAATTCATTTAAAACCATAGATAAATTTGTTTAACTTACAAATCAAATTTATTTTGTTTGGCGAAGCAATACATAAAAATGTCACAATACCACTATAATCATTATAAACCTATATTTATAACATTGGTAAGAAAACAATACTCTTTTCAAATCACAACCTCTTGCAATAGCATTGTATTTATTATTTATCTTTAAAAAATACTCATTAGATTTCAAACTTTTAAAAAATATAACATGATCTCATATCTAATTAATAATTTGTACCAATTCATTTACCATATTACAAATCGCCAATATCTTCATCATACGTAACAATCATCTCTTCAATCTCTTGATATTGCTCATTTAGAAAAATAATATAATCGCAAGGATCTTTTAATTGTATGAGAATGTCTAGAAGGTTGCACGGGTTATACATGTTCAACTTTTATTAATAGACTGAATAGACACTTTAGATTCTACTTGCACTCTCACTTTCTCTATGTGAGAATGAACGGACCAATTTATTATAGTAGGCACAAATATACAGGAAGATTTATATATTTAAACTGTTCACCAATCTAATAACTTTACATTTTAAAAGCTTAAAAGATTCTTATGTCATAACCAAGATAATAGAATCATTGACAACTTACAAAGTAACAACAAATAGCTATAGGTCACATTTTGATTTCAAAATATATCATAAAAGTTTTTACTTCTATACAATCCCAACTCAAAAGTTATTCCAACTAAATTTTATATTAGTTCACAGTTCAAAAGTGTTTTAAAAATATTTTTAACTTAGTACCATATGTAAAATATACACAAGTATACATAGCAATTAAAAATATTTTGTCACAAAACTTGTATAATTTAAACATGTTAACATACACCTCATCATTTTATTGGAGTCCAATTACGACGCTCAAGTACTCAACTTTCTTTCGAACTTACAAGCATGATATTGATTCCACAATTTTGTAAAAATTAATAAGAGGTTACTACATTAACCAAAATTATCATGTTCACTATAATATCGATCTTCGATTAATAATTTTAAAATCTTTATCAGTGTGTTTTTCAACATAAACGAGATTAGACAAATGCATAACATCAATACTCATATATGAAATCAATAAAATAATTTCTTCCACACACCTTATGTGTAACGCCCTAAAAAAAAAACATAAAACCCATCATTTTTGACATGCAACAATATAAGAGAAATAAACATCTTTCTATTTATCAGAGTAGTTCTTACAAAAGTATTACATGTTGACAACAAAAGTAAGGCCCTATAGCTTACAACTTTCCAAGCTAACACTTGGTTACAAGAAATGAGTACTAACTCATAAACATATCAAGCCCTCGGCTTGAATTTACATGTAATACATCAAAGGAAAGCAAAACAACCAAAAAGTCTGTCTGCCTCTATCCTCCCAAGCTATGTCCTTGGAGGTGGCATGCTACCTGTACCTGAAAAAGGTGTCCCATATAGGGTGAGCCACAGCTTAGTAGAAATATACTAAACCAACTATAAACAATGACTAAAATAGCAGCATTCGGTAGATGGTCCACCCTTATATTCCCACTTATAACACATTACAGTTTCATGACATTCAAGTCCATGTTACATTTCATTTCTCACTTCTTTTTCAACTTTGAGTTTGAAAACACGGCTCAGAACCTAGCCAAAAACTTAATGAGACTATAACTCATCTTTAAAACACCTTTGAAATTCTTAAAGGATACACATTTTAGTGCTGTATCAATAACGCATAAACCACTTCCATACTTCACAATTGATAACGATATACATTTTAGTGCTATATCAAATCAATTCAAACACTTCCGTAATCCACACTTGATACACATTTTAGTGCTGTATCAATGTCAAACAAAATCCGGTTTAGAGGTCCATCCCCTATCTTCCCCTAAACCGTGGAGTACATCCCCTATCTCCTCCCACACACACACAATGTATATAAACGTAGATCATATACATAATCAATCAATACATAAATTTAATGTATTATTCCAACCGCTATATTTGTTAGCATACTCAATCGATTAGTTTTAGTTTGCCTAATCATCATGCATTGTCTACAACAATCAAGACTATCCTCCACCGATAGCCCAAAACAGTTATTTCTAAACAGAAAATAAATGCACCAAATGGATAAAATATCAACATTTCAACTAGGTGAGTGATAAATGATCCCACTGCACCCTTTAATCCCTTACATTCCCAATTTCAACATTCTCGATTCAATTTCTCGTTTCTCAAAATTAATTTTTACAAATCAATTTATCAATATAATTAGGGCATTTCCCATAATTAACAAAACAACCCTAAGGTTCCATTTCTATCAGTAACCCAACATTTACCTCATTTCTCCACGCTAAACATGTATATAGGTTTATATAAGTAAAACCTCTTCTTTTGTAAAATTACATAAAGACCCAAACTTTCTCAAAATTACCCAACAACCCCCAACATATCAAAATACTAAAATTTAAAGACAAAGCTCATAAGGAGGAGTAGGATATCCCTACCTCAAAGTTTGAGCTCAAACGGAGAAGAGACCAAAACCAAAGTGCTCCAAACTCCAAACTTTTCGGATCAAAACGAAGCCTTCGACGATCAACACAACTTTTACAAAGGCCGAAGGAAAGGGAAGCACCCTAACTAGATCAAACCCTAGAGAGAAGGGAGTTTCTAGAGAGAGAGGCTCTCAAAATACCTTTTTAGAAAGTAAGAGAGAGAGAGTGAATGCAAAAAGTGATTAAAAAATGCCTAACTGCCTTCTGATATACGATAGGTCCGCTCGAGCGGAAAACACAACGCTCGAGCGTCAAGAACAAAAAACATGGTCGCTCGAGCGCAAGAATGCTAGCTCGAGCGTCAAGACACAAAGATCAAGTACATCCGCTCGAGCGCGAAAACCAGTCGCTCGAGCGTAGATTCCCCCTCCCAGAACTTTCACAGACAAAGCACTACCCGCTCGAGCGCCCAAAGATTCGCTCGAGCGCAACCCGCTCGAGCGTGAAAAACACACCTGCAGAAGTTTTGCAGAGGCACGAAATACTGGGAGTGTGTAAACTCCGCTCGAGCGCAAGAATACCCGCTCGAGCGGACAACCAAAAAGCAAACTCCGCTCGAGCGCAGAATGACCTGCTTAAGCGTAACACCAAAACTCTAGGCAACAACACTTAAGACCAAAACTCAACCTACCTGTTCGAAACACGCCTAACACATCCTAAAATTCAAACATAGGGAATTAAAGGATGACAACAAGATATACAACTACCAACTCCACAGAACCAAAGTGGAGTACAACAATACAAGAAAAGGAAAACTGGGATCGCTATAACCTTCCCCCTTAAAGAATTTCGTCCCCGAAATTAAATACAAGTTTTTCAAAAACAAGATTTTCTCAATTCCCAACATTATTACAATGCGAAATTAACAACTCGACCCTTACCGGTCATCTCATCTCTTTCAAGAGTCAATTTACAACATTTCCACAACATGCATTATAGATATGCATTCCCTGAAATTCCACAACTTCAATACCACATTTCACAATTCTATATCATATTCAGTATTCATGATATATTTCCATTTCTACAATACATTCAGCATATGCAATGTTACATTAAACTTCCATTTCAAGGCAAGTTCCAAAATACTCTCATAAACCAAAACATAGACAATGTTTTACAACTTAAGACATATATAATGCTCTTAAAGTTCAACAATATTACAAAATTCTAAATATGATTACACATCAACAAACATGTCCGGATATTTCTCACGGACTTCCAACTCACGTTCCCAAGTGGCTTCTCCACTCCGTGATGTTTCCACAAACTTTTACCAAGGGAATGGTCTTGCCTCGCAAGACTTGATCCCGCCTATCCAAGACCCGAACGGTCTCTCCTCATACGAGGCATCCTCATCTACCTCTAAGTCGGTCCAATCCAACACGTGCGATGGATCGGCTCGTACTTCCGAAGCATACTAACATGAAAGACGTCATGAACCCCGGACAACTGGTGGCAAAGCCAAACGATAAGCAACCTCCCCAATCCTCTCAAGGATCTCAAAGGGACCGATAAACCGAGGGGATAACTTCCCACTCTTCCCAAACCTCATCAAACCTCGCCTAGGTGATATTTTCAAGAAAACATGATCACCCACCTCAAATGCCAAAGGCCTCCTACGGTCGGCATAACTCTTTTGGCGACTCTGGGCTGTAACAAGCCTCCTACGGATAAGCTCAACTTTCTCCGTCGTTTCCCTCACCAACTGGACCCAACAAAGGTGCATCACCCACCTCGGCCCAACAAACTGGAGACCTACACGGTCGGCCATACAAGGCCTCAAACGGTGCCATACCGATACTAGACTGAAACTGTTGTTGTAGGCAAACTCCACCAAGGGCAAGTGCCTCTCCCACGTCCCACTAAAGTCAAGGACACAACCCCGAAGCATATCCTCAAGGATCTGAATAGTACGCTCGGACTGCCCGTCAGTCTGAGGATGATAAGTCGTACTAAAGGTCAACTTAGTACCCAAGGCACTCTGCAAACTCTGCCACAACCTGGCAGTAAAACGAGGATCTCTATCTGAGACAATCGTCACTGGGACCCCGTGCAACCTCACTATGTCCCGAATATACAAGTCGGCAAGATGATTTACCGAATCTCTCACGCGTATGGGAATGAAGTGCGCCGACTTAGTCAACCGGTCTACAACCACCCAAATAGCATCACTACCCCGCTGAGTCCTCGGGAGACCTACAACGAAGTCCATAGTGACATGCTCCCACTTCCACTCGGCAATAGGCAAGGGTTGTAACAAACCCGCTGGCCTCTGATGTTCGGCCTTCACTTGCTGACAAGTAAGGCACTTAGACACAAAAACTGCCACATCTCTCTTCATACCCCGCCACCAAAACTGGCGACCCAAATCCGATACATCTTAGTGCCTCCGGATGCACCGCAAGGCGTGAATGATGAAACTCTCGGAGTACCTCCTCTCGGCAAGACTCCGGCACAAACAAACGGTCTCGGTATCTCACAGTCGGGATACACCGTCAAACCCTTCTCAACCTTCCCACTGGAGATCTTCTCTCGGAGGGATTCTACCTCAAGGTCACCTCTCTGTGCCTCTAACACTCGAGTCACAAGTGTAGGCTGAGCAACAACAGAAAACAAGGCCGCAGCCTCAACGGATTCGCCCAGAAGCAAATCAAACTCGCCAAGCGCACCTAACATCTCCCACTCCCGGATGGCTATACAAGCTACATCACTAATGGATTTCCTGCTAAGGGCATCGGCCACAACATTGGCCTTCCCCGGATGATAGTGCAACTCGAAGTCGTAATCCTCAATAAACTCCATCCACCTCCTCTGCCTCAAGTTCAAGTCTTTCTGTGTAAACAGATATTTCAGACTCTTATGATCCGAGAACACCTCGAATCTCTCACCATAAAGGTAGTGCCTCCAGATTTTCAAGGCAAAGATCACTGCTGCTAGCTCTAGGTCATGTGTAGGGTAATTCTTCTCGTGTATTTTCAACTGACGTGAGCCATAGGCAACCACTTTCCCCTCTTGCATCAACACACAACCCAAACCCTCTCGTGAGGCATCACAATAGACTGCATAACCCAACCCTCTCTCCGGAATAATCAAGACCGGAGCGGTGGTCAATCTAACTTTCAGCTCTTGGAACGACTTTTCACAAGTCTCACTCCATACAAATTTGACTCCCTTCCGAGTCAGTCTAGTCAACGGCGAAGCTAACCTGGAGAAATCCTTCACAAACCGGCGGTAATACCCAGCTAATCCCAGAAAACTGCGGATCTCAAACACACTCTTAGGCTGTGCCCAATCTTGCACTGCCTCAATCTTGGATGTATCAACAGACACCCCTTCTCCGGAAACCACATGGCCTAAGAACTTGACTTCTCCTAGCCAGAACTCACACTTCCCAAACTTGGCATACAGCCTATGGGTTCTAAGTAACTCGAGCACCACTCTCAAGTGTTCCTCGTGCTCCTCCTCTGAAGGTGAATAGATGAGAATGTCGTCCACAAAAACGACCACAAAGCGATCTAAGAATTCCCGGAATATCCGGTTCATCAAATCCATAAAGACTGCCGGTGCATTGGTGAGCCCAAATGGCATCACCAGAAACTCATAATGGCCATACCGCGTACGGAATGCCGTCTTCGGAATATCCTCCTCCCTGACCCTCAACTGGTGGTAACCCGATCTCAAGTCTATCTTAGAGAAACAACGGGACCCCTTCAACTGGTCAAACAGATCATCTATACGGGGCATAGGGTACTTATTCTTAACCGTAGCCCGATTCAACTTCCGGTAGTCGATACAAAGTCTCAAGGCGCCATCTTTCTTTTTAGCAAAGAGGGTCGGTGCTCCCCACGGCGAAACACTAGGGCGAATAAAGCCCTTATCCAGCAATTCCTGGAGCTGAACCTTCAACTCAACCAACTCGGCTGGGGCAAAACGGTAAGGTGCCATAGAAATCGGCGCCGTGCCGGGCACTAGATCAATAGAGAACTCAATCTCTCGATGAGGTGGCAAACTAACGAGATCCTCGGAAAAGACGTCCGAGTACTCACAAACCACTCTCGGCAACAAGTCTGGGTCTCATCACACTCACTACTAAAAAGCTAGCAAGTAGACCACTAAGCTCACTCCGCCCTGCGGATCATACACCGGTGGCAACACACTACCAACCCGATCCCCCAGAAAATGGAAACACTCCCCGCTCAAGGTACATACTGTGACCCTCTGGCGGTAGCAATCAATAACAGCCCGGTATGACGATAGCCAGTCCATACCCAAAATAACATCAAATCCCGATATGGGCATCACTACAAAAGGAAACGGAAGCCGCGATCGGCGACCTCTATATCACAACCCTACATCCTTGTTTCAAAATCAACTCACCCCCAATAGGTGACACTACACAAATAGGAGATGCTAACTGTGCCAACTCCAATCCCAAAACAGATGCAAATGCAGCAGATACAAAAGAATGAGATGCACCCGTATCAATCAATACACTAGCAACCGAGTTGCAAAACAAGAAGGTACCTCTCACAACTGATGGAGCAGGTACAAGATCGCCATGCGCGGTAACAGCATACACGCGCCTAGTAGGCCCCTGATCCACCTGCTCACCCCTCGGAGCATACGATTGATGTACAGACTGGGATGACGAAGCTCCCGGATTGGCCCTCGAGGCCTGCACAGACTGAGCTGGCTGAAAACCCTGCGTCTGCCTAGAACCAGACGCGCCCGAAGTGGCACTCAACTGTGGACAAAACCTCTTCAGGTGCCCAGGCTGACCACACTGATAACAAGACAAGGGCTGGCCCCTGCCCTGACTCTGGCTCTGCGGTCTAGCTGAAGATGAAGCAGCTCTCTGACCTCCTCCCCTCTGTGGGCAAACCGAAGCCTTGTGGCCCAGCTGACCACACTTGTAACAGGTGAAATCTCCTTGATTGCCTCTCCCCGAGCATGCACTTGGCACTGGAAAGGTCGATCTAGCAACACCACCCTGAGACTGCTGAGGGTTAGCACCCCTCTGTCTCCTGCCATCACCTTGACCATCCTGGCTCCTCTTGGAGCCTCTCTGTCCCTCCTCCTCCTGCATCATGATCTCCATATGGGCTGCAGCATCAACCAAGCGCCCATAGTCTCGGATCATAGAACCCCCAACTCTCATCTTGAGGCCGCGCCTCAACCTCTTCTCAAACTCGATACAGCGGCGTTCCTCGGACGCCACAAGTTCAGGTGTGAACCTGGACAAGCTAGTAAAAGCAGCCTCATACTCGGCCACTGAAGAACTCAACTGCAAAAGCTGGCAGAACTGGTCTCTCAGCTTCTCCCTGACTGCTGGAGATAAGAACTTTTCGTGGAAAGCACCCACAAAAGCCTCCCAAGTGCCACCAATACGACCCTTCATGAATTTCCACCACTGACCCGCATCCCCCTTAAGATGGAAAGATGCCAAGGTCACTTTCAATGCTCCATCCTCGATGCAAGCATCTCGAACGTCTTACTCATCTGTTTCCAACCACTCGTCAGCCTTAAGTGGCTCCTTTTGGATCTCCAATAAAACTCGTCCGGATTAGACCGGAAGAACTCCCTCTCAAGAAGGAAGGCCCTGCATCAACAACCAGGGCCTGCACTTGAGCCTAAACTGGATCTCAGCTCTGAGAATTCCCATAGACTCCTCAAAGCATCGGTATCCCACGGGCTAAAGCGCCCGCAGCCTTCTGACCTGCTGGCTTGGCCACATTGGCCTGGCCAATCCCTTCCTGCTGCGCCAGAATATCATCCGGTAAAGGCATCTCCTGCCTACCATGCCTACCACGTCTACCTCCTCGTCCTCGTCTTGGCATCCTAATAAAGGTAGCGAAGAATGTTAGCACATTCACAAAAGTGTCGAAGCTATAACACTCGCGTCCTAATGCATGGACAACTGTAATTCACTCCACGTAAGCACATAAACACATAAGCACTTACGAATTTCGTTTTTGGATAATGATAGTCCCGAGGCATTACTAGAGTTCCGGTTAGAAACAGCATTGATCAAGTGCTTTTCCAACAAGACTTACAGAAACCCAAGGATCCAATCAACATCCTAGAAACTAAATCCCATACCCAAGTAGTCACATAAACATGTTATCATATAAGCACATAACATTACACATAAGTCTCTAACAAGTGAGACAAACCCATTGTGATACTAATCACTTCCCACGTACCCAAAGTATTCGAACCTGGTACACTTTGATACCAAGTTGTAACGCCCTAAAAAAAAAACATAAAACCCATCATTTTTGACATGCAACAATATAAGAGAAATAAACATCTTTCTATTTATCAGAGTAGTTCTTACAAAAGTATTACATGTTGACAACAAAAGTAAGGCCCTATGGCTTACAACTTTCCAGGCCAACACTTGGTTACAAGAAATGAGTACTAACTCATATACATATCAAGCCCTCGGTTTGAATTTACATGTAATACATCAAAGGAAAGCCAAACAACCAAAAAGTCTGTCTGCCTCTAGCCTCCCAAGCTATGTCCTTGGAGGTGGCATGCTACCTGTACCAGAAAATGGTGTCCCATATAGGTGAGCCACAGCCAATATACTAAACCAACTATAAACAGTGACTAAAATAACAGCATTCGGTAGATGGTCCACCCTTATATTCCCACTTATAACACATTACAGTTTCATGATATTCAAGTCCATGTTACATTTCATTTCTCACTTCTTTTTCAACTTTGAGTTTGAAAACACGGCTCAGAACCTAGCCAAATAACTTAATGAGACTATAACTCATCTTTAAAACACCTTTGAAATTCTTAAAGGATACACATTTTAGTGCTGTATCAATAACGCATAAACCACTTCCATACTTCACAATTGATAACGATATACATTTTAGTGCTATATCAAATCAATTCAAACACTTCCGTAATCCACACTTGATACACATTGTAGTGCTGTATCAATGTCAAACAAAATCCGGTTTAGAGGTCCATCCCCTATCTTCCCCTAAACCGTGGAGTACATCCCCTATCTCCTCCCACACACACACAATGTATATAAACGTAGATCATATACATAATCAATCAATACATAAAGTTAATGTATTATTCCAACCGCTATATTTGTTAGCATACTCAATCGATTAGTTTTAGTTTGCCTAATCATCATGCATTGTCTACAACAATCAAGACTATCCTCCACCGATAGCCCAAAGCAGTTATTTCTAAACAGAAAATAAATGCACCAAATGGATAAAATATCAACATTTCAACTAGGTGAGTGATAAATGATCCCACTACACCCTTTAATCCCTTACATTCCCAATTTCAACATTCTCGATTCAATTTCTCGTTTCTCAAAATTAATTTTTACAAATCAATTTATCAATATAATTAGGGCATTTCCCATAATTAACAAAACAACCCTAAGGTTCCATTTCTATCAGTAACCCAACATTTACCTCATTTCTCCATGCTAAACATGTATATAGGTTTATATAAGTAAAACCTCTTCTTTTGTAAAATTACATAAAGACCCAAACTTTCTCAAAATTACCCAACAACCCCCAACGTATCAAAATACTAAAATTTAAAGACAAAGCTCATAAGGAGAGTAGGATATCCCTACCTCGAGGTTTGAGCTCAAACGGAGAAGAGACCAAAACCAAAGTGCTCCAAACTCCAAACTGTTCGAATCAAAACAAAGCCCTCGACGATCAACACAACTTTTACAAAGGCCGAAGGAAAGGGAAGTACCCTAACTAGATCAAACCCTAGAGAGAAGGGAGTTTCTAGAGAGAGAGGCTCTCAAAATACCTTTTTAGAAAGTAAGAGAGAGAGAGTGAATGCAAAAAGTGATTCAAAAATGCCTAACTGCCTTCTGATATACGATAGGTTCGCTCGAGCGGAAAACACAACGCTTGAGCGTCAAGAACAAAAAAACATGGTCCGCTCGAGCGCAAGAATGCTCGCTCGAGCGTCAAGACACAAAGATGAAGTATATCCGCTCGAGCGCGAAAACCAGTCCGCTCGAGTGTAGATTCCCCCTCCCAGAACTTTCACAGACAAAGCACTACCCGCTTGAGCGCCCAAAGATCTGCTCGAGTGCAACCCGCTCGAGCGTAAGAAAACCCGCTCGAGCGTGAAAAACACACCTGCAGAAGTTTTGTAGAGGCATGAAATACTGGGAGTGTGTAAACTCCGCTCGAGCGCAAGAATACCCGCTCGAGCGGACAACCAAAAAGCAAACTCCGCTCGAGCCAGAATGACCGCTTGAGCGTAACACCAAAACTCTGGGCAACAACACTTGAGACCAAAACTCAATCTACCTGTTCGAAACACGCCCAACACATCCTAAAATTCAAACATAGGGAATTAAAGGATGACAACAAGATATACAACTACCAACTCCACGGAACAAAAGTTCGGAGTACAACAAATACAGAAAAGGAAAACCGGGATCGCTATATTATGATAAATGAAAATCTATTCCAATCATTATTATTTTTATTTTATTTATTACCAAAATTAAAAAATAATAACAATGCTTATTTTGTTGACATTAAAATAGAATTTTATCTCATGGATGATATAAAAATAGCATTATTTAAAATAAGATCACTACTAGACTCTAACTTAAATAACTTGACTAGTAAATAAAATTTTGATTAGCACAAGCATTTTTTTAAGCAGTTTAAAAAACAAAATAAGGAGATTCCAAAGGTGAGAAGAGCGCCATAGCTCACAAAAAATTCCAAAGAATTTTTCTTACTGGAGTTAATAATATGTAAAGAGATTTGTGGAATATTTTGAAATGGAAAACATAAAACACTGAAAAGAAATAACGATTTGCAAAAGTCGAAGGTATTATATAGAGCATTGTAGAGTATAATTTAGATTTTCTTGTAAGAATCACCTAGTGGATATTCTAAAACTCTTCTTTGTTAAATAGTTAACATTGAATATAATTTTAATATTTCACACTATATTGAGGTGTTAATATAAATGGTTGAGAAGGTGCATTCTCGAGTATGTCAACATCTAAATTAGTTAGATTTAAAACTAAGTCAATACCCATTTACGGATTCACAATCAAAACTTTAATAGAGTAAATTTGATTTTCATAAAAATTGTAACGCCCTCAAAAATAAACCCACAATATACAATATTATCATGCATTAATAAAAGAAAACATTTTATTATTTCAATCATCAGAGTTTTACGGAATAAAATACCATAGCAAATGCCCTACGGGCTTACATCTTGCCAAGCCAACACTTGGACACAATTCACTGAGTTCTAACTCAAAAACAGATAAAGCCCTAGGCTTGAAAGATTACATTATTCAAATAAAAATAAATAAACAAATCTTCAAGTCCAATCCTCACAAGCTAAGTCCTTGGAGGGAGTGAACCACCTGAACCTGAAAAATAAAGTTCCCATATAGGGTGAGCCACAGCCCAGTAAAGAAATACTAAACCAAGCATAAGAATTAACTAAAGTATTAGCATCTGATACATGGTTAACACACTATAATCAAGTTACAATATTCATGACACGAATGTCTACACTGCCTATGACACATTGTCTATGGCACATTTTACTTTCCACTTATGGCTCAGAACCTGGCCAAATAACTCAACAGGTTTCATCTTTTATTACCATTACTTCCAATTCAACAGGAATAACAATTCAAGTTAGACCTAATCATAACAAATACACATGTTGGTATGTATCAATCATAATCAATTCACTTCCATACTTCCCAACTGATACACATTTTAGTGATGTATCCTATCAACAATAAATAGACATATATCTATTAATCAATAAGCACACATAAGAGTGATGCTATTGGAGTCCATCCCCTATCTTCTCCCAATAAATCCGGTTTAGAGGTCCATCCCCTATCTTCCCCTAAACCGTGGAGTTCATCCCCCATCTCCTCCAAAACCAAATGCATATGCAATGAAACACATAATTGCCATTTACAACACATAATCAATACACAAATGTTCTGTATTAACTCAACGGTCAAACAATTGACCCAATTCCAGTTATACCTAAGCCACATGCAAGGTCTACAACAATCAATGGCTATCCTCCACCAATAGCCCAAACAGTTATTTCTAAACAAGAAATAAATACATCAATGAATGTAAATTTAACATTCCCAATTCCATGAATTAAACCAAATTCCACATTATTCCTTTAAATTAATTATACAAATTAATCTAAACCAAAACCCTAAGGTTTCCTCCGAAATTACCAAACTACCCCCACATACCAAAATTACCAAACTACCCCCACATACCAAAATACCAACACTTAGGATTAAAGCGTATAAATGGAGTAGGAAATCCCTACCTCGAAGATATAACTCAGAAGGAAGAAGATGAAGATGATGCCCAAACTTCAAAGTGCTCCAAATCAAGAATTTCTCAGATTAAATGGAAGCCCTTACTCCCCTCTATCTTATTTGTAAAGCAACTAGGGAAAAACCACCCTAACTAGATCAAACCTAGGAGAGAAGGTGTTTAGAGAAAGAGAGAACTCGGAAATTAGGGTTTTTGGATCAAAAGGGGCTGAAAAACTGTTTTAAAATACGCTGCTGCGTATTTATACCTGATAGGCTCGCTCGAGCGAAGACCTGGTCGCTCGAGCGACCAGACACAGAAAAGCGTCGCTCGAGCGAAGAAATGCTCGCTCGAGCGAATAACAAACCAGCTCGCTCGAGCGAAGAAAGCTCGCTCGAGCCCACAAACACTGCTTTCAGGTCTAAGTACTGGACGCGAAGCTCGCTCGAGCGAAGGGACCCTGGCTCGAGCGAAGGACCAAAATCAAAGACCTCGATTGAGCAACGAAGAGCTCGCTCGAGCGACCAACCCAAAAACTGAACATGAACTCTTGGTTTCAAACCCAACCAACCTGTAAACAACCTGCCCAACAAATCCTATAACTCAAAACTGAAGAATTAAAGGACAACTACAACAACAATATGATAATATAATCTACGGAACATAAGTCCGGATACAATAATCAAATGGGAAAAGACCGGGGTCGCTATAACTCTCCCTTCATTGCTTTGAATTCAATATAATATCATTCATTTATATATGGACAATAATAATCTTATAATCAAAATTAATATTCTCAAATATTTAAAATGTATCACTCTTAAACTGCATATATAGAAAGCATTTTGACAACTCCAACTTTCAATTATACATAGGCAATTAGTATAATCTCACAAGAATATGCTGCGAATAAACTTTAGCAATATTCTTAGATGTGCCAGAATGTATCACTATATAAACACCTTTGGGTTGAATATATAGAATACAATCAACATCTTTAAACTTCAATATAGGGCTATTTTGGGAAGTTAGCTTTTAGCCCCCTTTTTTTGGTTTGTAGCAAAAGTTAAAAGTTGGCTTTTTTGCATTTTTTTCCATTTGGGAAGGTGGTTTTTAGCTGCTAGTGAAATTACAATTCTACCCCTTATGGGTCAAAATGTGCAACATGAATGAAGTTGTAAATATTTTAAATTATTGGGGGTAGTTTGGTCATTTTATTGTGATTTGACATCATAAACAAATATTAATCAAAAAAGCCAAAAGCAACTTTTTACCAACTTCCCAAATCATTTGTCTAAAAAAGCCAAAAGCTTGGTTAAAAGCCAAAAAGCCACTTTTTACCATCTTCTCAAAACAACCCATAATCTTAATTAATTATATATGGGCAATAATTATAATCTCACAACAATGGGCTGCAAATAAACTTTAACAATATTGTCAAATGTTTCAGAATGTATCATCATATAAATACCTTTGGGCTAAATATATAAGACACATTCTAACACCTATAAACAAGTCAACTAGCAAGAATCATTTATCAAGAAATTATCTCCTTTGGGTAGATAAATTCTTTCAAAATCAATAAAATTTCCCTTACTAGCGGCTCACACTACCTCTAAAATTAATATACTCAATTAACCCCCTTTGGGTAGGTAATTGAGTGATATAATATTAGAAGAGCTTCCTAGAATCCTTATTGGTAAATCACTTTAAATCTCAATAGGTTAACCACTTCGGTAGTATCACCCATATTGATTCAAAAATCTTCCAACTAGGACTACAAAAATAAATATTGTCCACCTTTAAAACTTTATTTATTTATTAACAATAATGCAATCTGTAACCCATCAAAGCATATATAATACCATATTACGAATCACTACTAAACAGTTACTCAAAAATAATATCTCACGGCCAACCAAAATTCGCATATGAATTTACAAAAATTACACCAAGGTGATATACATGATATAGAACTCTTAAACAATCTTAATGTTTATGTAAAAGTCATAAAAACGAATATGTTTCATATGTTTTGCAAATATTTGATTAGGTAAGATTTGAAATATATATATATATATATATATATATATATATATCAATACAGATTCAATATACACACGTCCATACTTCACAATTTTCGTAAAACTAGCAGATCTAAATTATTTTTTTTATTTTTTATTTTATATAACACAATTGGAAGCAAACTATCAATACTCAAACAGTATGTACTCGTTACATTGAAAACGTTTGCTTGAAATTACTAAAGCACAATTTTGAGATGCAAAAGCATCATTCAGTAAAAGAAATATTAATTTATTCCTTATCATTATATAAAATAATTTTACTGAAATAATCTGCCATGATTTTGATTCTAATATAAACTTGCTCTGATACCACATGTAAGATTATAGGATCTATATACTAGAAATCGAAACACTATAAATATAAGTAACTATTAAAATATAACCTTAGATACATACCGTTTAATTCCGTTATTGTCTTGAGTTTTGCTTCCTTGAAAGAAGATGGTATTCACAATTGGAAAACCTTAGCACCAGCTCTTCTCCTCCTTCTCCTAATCTTTTTGTTGTCTTTTCAATGGGGCTGACAACCCTTTGATCTACATATATATAGATATATGTAAACCCTAATAAGGATAGGAGAGGGGACTGGGCCTAAATAAAACAATTACTGGGCCCAAATAACTTAAAACAGGCTATACACCTCCATATCACATATCCACATATAAAATAATATATACACTAAGATGACCATGGCCCAAACTTTATGGATCACAATAATAATTTTGGGCTCATACCAATCAATCTATCTGAATCACGTTTAACCTGTTTTTCACAAACCAAACAAAATATAGTCAATGACAGCCTAATTAAGAATAAATTCTTACACCCCTCACACTCATGTCAATACTCCTCAAATCCAAGAACCCAAAATCCCCACATTCATTCACTAGGCATATAGAATTAGTCTCCTCCATAGCTATGGCATCTCTAAATTGCCATTGGGTTGTCGGATAATCATCTTCATCGTCTTCATTGTTTGGCCAATGAGACCAGAGCTGGATCATGTTTTAAACTCTAAAATCCAACAAATTAATGAAAGAGGAGCTCTGCTTCCTAGCTGACAGAGTAGCAACCATCAAACAATTGGTGCCATGTAACCATTGCAGCCTGTTTGCTTCACCAAGTGACCACTCATATTGGTTATAGTAAAACTCAATCTCTTGCCAGTTAATTGATCCCAAACACTAATCCCATACTTCGTGTTGTTCTCACCTTTACAACTAGAAAAAATCTTGTAGTTTGAGTTAAAACTTAAAGCACCAGCAGTGTAGCTCTTCACTTGATGATCCTCATTAGTGACCTGAAACCTGTGCCTAAGCTCCCCTGTTGTTGCACTGAACAGACCCATCCCACCACCGCCAGCGCTGACAACAATGGTCTCTGAATCGACCCAACCGATGTCATAAACTCTCTGGTAATCGAGATTGATTGATGGGTGTTCTTCGAGCATCCAATCATAGACGTGTACCATAATATCATGCACTACACAGCAGCCACCGTCAGGGCTGCCGCGAATGGCGGTGCCATCGCCGGGTGCTTGGCCCATCGCGGAGTGTGAAAATCAGAGTCTGTTTCCATCGAATTGGCCACATTTGGCAGAGCGGACGTTGTTGAGGTTGCCATAGAACTGGGCAGGGCTTCTCTGTGAAGGAGTTTTTCAGGGATGTTAGAGGGAATATAGAGCTCCGCTGTTCTGAGGAGGTCGAGGAGTACTGCGAAACAATCTGGGTTCTGATCGATGAAGTAATTACCATCATCACCAGCAGAATTATAGGTTTGGAGGTTCCAATTCTTGTCGAACATTTTCCCGAAGAAGGAATTATGGCCGGCGTTGGCGAGGGTGGAGATGGTGGTTTTGAATATTTTGCCACCAACGTTGAATTTTACTTGTATGTTATTGTGAATTGCCATTGTTGAAACAAGAAAAAAAATTGGGCAGACCTAGAAGGGAATTTGAAAACAGGCTCGGCATTAAATTTATATTTTAATTTATCCTTTCGAATTCTTGTATCAAGCTTCAAAACTTCGCTTCCCCATATGGGATTCTAAATTTTACTGTCTTTTTGAATTCCTGTTTCAAACACTTCATCTGTGTTTCCTTGTACAGTTTCCACCAAAAGCCTTTACAATTATTGAGGGATCATTACCCCATACTATACATTGACAAGTTATGGCAAAAATTGAACTTCTTCTTGATTTCAGTAAAATAAAATAAAAATAAAAAGGTAAATTAAAAACTACAATTTAGTATGTTTGGTTTCAATTTTCTGAATTCAATTTTCTGAAAATTGAGTTTTTTATTTTTCATTTTTTTAGTGAATATTTTTAAAATTTTAAGTATTTTTTTTTTTTACTTTTTTAGATACACTTTACTTAGATATATCTAAATAGTAAAATATTTGTAAAAAAATATTTTAAAAAATTAATAAATACACAAAAATATGAAAAATGTACTAATTTTTGTTTTGTTTTTGTTTTTTTTTGTATTTTCATATTTAGTGAATTTTTTAAAGATTTTTTTTCACAAATATTATACTTTTTTAAGTGTATTTATGTTAAGTGTGTCTAAATTTTTATAAAAAAAATTACTTAAAATATTAAAAAAATTCATTGAAAACAAAAAAATATGGAAAATGAAAAAATTGAATTTTCTGCAAACCAAAACCAAACAAACTGATTAACGATGTGGATGAAAAACATATTGTTTTTCCAAAATGGCCTAGAAATCAAGTTGCTCAAAATCGAGTTTTAAGCATACTAGGTGGAAGGTCTCGAAGAGAAAAGTCCAGACCCAGAAAAATGAGCCCAAATGAAGACTGTGGTGGAGCTTATGCGCCCTCTGAAATTAGCGAGTGAGGACCACTCTTGGACACGTACCACACGCTCGTCTAAAGAGTGAAGATGAGCAACTTTCACCAAAGCCGAAGTGTTTAAATATTATTTGAGGGATAATAAATACAAGGTGTGCGTTTGGTAGAGTGGATAAGGCGCTGTAGTTTGTATTTGGTCAGGGTGTTTAAAGCCCCCCTAGCTATGCCCTAAAAATTAATATTTTTGAGTGGAACATTATGCAATGGTGACGTCAAAATTAATATTTTTGAGTGGAGGATGATGCATGTAACGACCCCAAAATGCGTATAAGGAATTATCTTTATTTACCTATGTGTTAATGTGCTTTAATTTAATTATATCTGTTCGAATTGAAGAATTATCTATTGAGTTACGACTTTAAAACTGGAATTGACGACCTTTATGGTTTCAGAAATCGGAATTAAGTACATAGATATGTTAATGGGAATTTTTAGAGCTATTTGAGAAAATTAATTGGAAATTTATTTCGTCAGATTCGTTAAGGTATATTTGGGTGGTTAACTTTGCATTGTAAATTGAAGGCCTTAGAGGCTTCAGAAACCAGAACGGAGTACATAGTTATGATCAGTATAATTTTTAGAGTCATCTGAGAAGTTTAATTGAAATTTGATTTCGTACGATTCGTAAGGGTGCGTTTGGCTCTCCCAAATTGTGATAAGCTTATATATAGTTAGATGTATAGATATTTATGAGATATATGAGTTGAACTCAACATATTTGAGCCAAAAATATCTAAGGAAAAGGGAGAGAGAACCATGAAAGAGAGAGAGAGAGAGAAGAGAGACGAGGAGGAGAGACAAAGATTCTCTAAGAGAAGCTCACCATTCATGGGGGTTTGAAGATAATTGAAGAGAATTGAAGAGAGAGGAAGAAGATCAACCATGAAGCTTGGGAAAATGGAAGAGATTAAAGTGAAAAGCAAGGAATTGAGTTAAGGTATGTGGCTTTAACTATTATCTTTGTAGATAATTCATCTACTACATGAAATCAAGGATTGACTTGGAAGATTAATATGTAAATGAACAAGTGTGCTAGGTTATGAATGAAATGGGTTGAACTCAAGGAATTGAACCTTGATTTCCTTAAGTTTGCTTGAATTGGGTTCAATCTTAAGAATGATTCATGGAATAACAAGATTTGGTGTGAGAACCAACCATGTGTAAGATATATTTACATGATTTTGGGCATATATTGAGGAAGTTTGATTATATAGAAAAGATGAGACTTGAATTTCTAAATTGATGCAAGATTGATTTGTTTAAGATGAAATTACACTTGAATGATGTTAGTTTATCATGTTGTAGAGTAATTTTACATGTTTTTGGGTGATTAAAGTTGAAACCTAGCTTAGAAAATGGAAAAACAAGTGTTAAAGCCAACCAAGATTTTCGAACAGCAAATTTTTCCCAGAGCTGCACATGCAGCGAGGCTTCCCACACGTGCGGCAGTCCATTTCCAGCACCAAATCTGATTCTACTAAAAAAGCACGTTGCCCCGCAGGTGCGGCCCAATTCCCGCAGGTGCGGGACAGTTCTATTTCAGCCAACTTCAAATAAGCATATCTCTTGCATCCGGACTCCGTTTTAAGTGATTCTTGAGCCTAAATTCAAGCCCCAGAAGTCTAGTTTCTAATGGAGGTGGTCTCACTCCCAAATTCTAAGTACACAAATAGATATGCCCAAATTAGTGACGATTGTTCACTTTTTGTCTACCAGTTTTATACCATTTCTTCTTCTAAATCATTTTCCTTTCGATTCCTCCTATTTTCTTAGACACGGATTATGACCTATTGAGGACTAATGAGTTTAGAATCACCAAGGCTAATTGATTAAAGAACAAGAAAGAGATTGGTTATATTCTCATATTATGCTTTGTGCATTGTGTTTGTAGGTCAAACGAGGACGTCGTCCCATTGTTACCAGAAGCCCAGCACTGTGAGTAATAGTCTAGTAAAGATATATTCTTCATTATCTATTTTGACTAATGTGTGACATGATTCTCTAAATGTCGTATTTTGTTAAAATACGCAAGTTTCCAAGAAAAGTAAAATGAGTCAAGAATAAGAACTGTGAATTGTTTATAATATAATATGGTGGGCCCAAGGCCGTTCTGTTTATCTGTTTCACTTATGCTATGGCATGGTATGAATTGTTCGGTCTTTTAGACTTAATCATTTTGGTATGGAACAAAGTGCTGTACGGAATTAGGTGCTATAGTGTGAGTCACCTCTAGAATCCGTACGAGACACCTCTTGCGTCCATACATGTCACGCCCCAATTTTTATTACTCGAAATTATAACCAACCTTTAATACAAGTCCATTTAATTAACTACAATTATTATTACAAACACCCATTACATGGGGTAACAACAACAACATTGTTCTCTCTCGAATAATACAACAACAATACATGTACAAAATTCACATTGAAATACACATGAATATCTCATTTACAACAAGCATCTCTCATTTACACTATGCCCGAATAATAGAAAATAAACTCTTCAATCCTCAATCCGGCGTTCCAAACTTTGTTCCTGAAAAAGGTTAAAATAATTGGGATGAACACGAAGTCTAGCAGGAATCTTCCTTGATTCTAAATAATATAGTCCTTAAATACATGAGATCATGAAGTGCTAAAGAGTGATATAAACCTAAATTCTTTGTGCTCTTTTTATACTCAAATTACAATACATATAGGTAACACCATTCTCATAAAGGAAATTCGTGAAAACTTTTTAAAGAAAAAGAAACCCTTTCATTTGTTTCTATATCAATCAAATATATGTTTAAAAAAAAAGTCTTTTCAAGAACTTCCTTGCTAACTTTATCTAGAATTATAAACATAGCAACGAGTCATACTCCTACATGTCGCAACACATTGTAACCCATTATAATCCACATAAAAGAACCCATATAATTCCATATATTTGATTTTGCCCAATCGAGATTATTCACTTTCCATTATTCTCAAATCAATGTACAAATCTTATTGTAATCATTCCACACAATCCAAATTGGACATCGGCTCCATTACCAAGCCTTAACATCATGCCACACGCTTTACCGGTCACAAATCGGAAGGAATGCGGAACCTCACACGTTACGCCGGAAGGAACGCGAACCTCACGCTTTACCGGTCACAAGCCGGAAGGAACACGAAACCTTTACACATTTCATCAACCCACACGCTTTACCGGGCACTACTCTAGAAGGAAGACGAAACCATTATTAAGCGCCACGCTTTGCCGGCTCAAATGCAGCGGGAAACGGACCCCAAGGCAACATTACAATCCATTAATTTCTTAAGTCATTGCTCGTTACAAATTGTGGGCAAAGCCAGCACATTCATTCATCATTTCTATTACTTATTAGCTCCAAACACGTACTCATTATTTTCCACCATTCTCTAGTATTCATCAAGTCGTTCTTTGTTACAATCCCAACAAAACCAATAATAACATTCATTATTTTTATCACAAAATTCATCCAACAACACCTCCACTAAGAGCATTTGGCACATTTTTAAAAGCATTCTCAATTCTTATATTTCAATGGTCTTTTAACTTTTCCAACAAATTATCAAATCTTCATACTCAATGTGATAACACAATAATCATCATAAATTATCTCCAATTAATTAATTTAATTACTCATCTTAATTTCTTCAAAATAACTTTTCTATACAATAGTTATTTTCTAACCATTATTCATCATTATTTATTCTCATCTTCTACAAAACATGAACTCAATTCCATAAATCAAATGTCAATTGAAGCTTTCTTTATTCCCAACATAGATTCCATAACTAGGGTTAAACATAAATTAGGGCTTTTTGCTATTTAACACAAAACCACATTCTCATGACCCAAACATCATATATTCCACTTAAATCATCAATTCAAATTCCATAAATCAAAAACCCTAGCTCCCTTCACATGCCATTTCTAAAAATCTCCTCAAAATGAGGGTTTTATGCAATAAAAAGTATCACCCATCTATCCACAAGACAATATTGAAGAGAAGCAAGGACAATCCCTACCTTAAGCAAGGAGAGAAAGAAACCCGAAGTTTCGACTTCAAAGAAAACATGATCTGCTTGGATGGATTGAAAGCCCTTGGCGCGCTCTACAACCTTCCTCAAGGGGCCTAGGTGAGAAGATGCTTCTAGATGAGTAGATCTAGCAATCTAAGTGGGAAAAAGTTGGGTTTAGAGTGAGATGAGAGAGGCTCACAGTTTGAGAGAGAGGAAGGAGGAGAAAAGTGAAATGAAACCACTCTTGGAGCCTCTTTATAGTAGTAGAGAAGTAGCCCTAAGGTCAAAAAAATAATAAGCCCAAAACCCCCCAAAGGTAGGGCCCATTTGAACTGCAAAATATGAAAAAAAAACACGCAGGGGTCGACCCTTCGGGCAAGGGGGTTGACCCTTTAGGTAGAAAAGACAATCTGGCACAAGTAAGGGGGGTCGACCCTTAGACAAGAGGGGGTCGACCTTATTTTCCAGCAACAAATTCTGCAACATAAGAGGGTCGACCCTTTCCAGACTGGTGTCGACCCTATTTTCCAGCAACACATTCTGCAATATAAGAGGGTCGACTCTTTCCAGACTGGTGTCGACCCTATAGAAAACCAGCAGAGGCACTAAGAATTCAAGAAGTATAACTCTCTCATTCGGACTCCGTTTTAGGTCGTTCTTGTGTCCAAATCGAAGCCCTGGAAACAAGCTTTCCAATGGTTCTAGCCTTATATCCAAATTCAAAGTATGGAAAAATAAAAGGACAAAAGAGTGAAGGCTGGTCAAAAACAAAAGGTCAAATTTGGGGCTTTTGATCTAATCATGCCTAAACACTTTGTTAAGGCTTCAATCAAGGTTCCAAACATCACCCAAGGGTCATCAATTATAATATTCAAGGTTCTTTTGCCAACCCATCAATACCAAGAGTCCGACAACCACACAAGTTTTAAGGTGACGAGCACCACTTTACACCAATCCGATACGTATTGAAATCCGAGCCACTACAATCTTGCCACCTTAGGAAATTTCGTCCTCGAATTTGGAGTTACCGAAATAATAGACAACCTAACACAGATAGAGCACAACTCTTAACTTAGCACACTTGGTATATGTTCCCGAATTTGAAAATAAGAGGTGGAACGGAGGCTACGCAGATCCAATGGTAAAACATCACCACCCACCTAATGCTAGGCTTCACACGAAATAGATTCTCAATTTCTGGTTCAATACCTCAATGTCCCTAAGACACCCGAATAAGAAGAACCACAAGGGAAAGATCACAAACACCCATCGATTAACACATAAACTGGGATTCAACGGCAAGAAGTGACATCAACCACTTATAATCCCACAGTCAGTAATAACTTCCCAACCAACAACAATGCAGATAATGACTACTAGATGGCCAAAACTCAATTTCAAAATAAAAGGAAGCCACTAGTAAACCAGACACCAGGTCCATACTGGTAACAACAAAAGATACATTACATTGTACGGTCCGATAGCAATTCTTTATACAATTCAACATTTAAAGATAGAATAGTGAAAATTATTCATTAACATTCTCAGATTAAGTATTTAACATTTGGTTTAACCGTGCCCTCCCAGGCCACACATAAGGAAAATAAATTTTCATTTGCCACATCAATCTCAACATTTTCTTGGTGAATTCCAACCATCACCAAATAACCTCCGCCACTCATCCGGTGACATCACAACACATTTTCCATACGTGTCTTGACAATGAATAGAACAATTATGGTGCATCCGAAAAGTAACATAATACATGCGACTTCCCACAAGTTGGTAGTCTCCCTATCATTACAAGTATCAACACTAACAATCGATGTATACATTGGCACAAGTGCACTTACAACAATTTATAATCAAACATTTTTATCTCAATTAGGATGATTTCACAAATTCACATGAACAACGCACATGCACAGTAAGACTCAATGTCCTCCGGTATCACCTGAGGTACTACTCAACCATATCTCTATTTATCCGAACCAAAACAAATCCCCAGATGACTACGCATCAACTAACTTTAAATATTATTAATTGAAACCACCAGTTATAAGTCAAACCGAACCAGATTAAGTTAGCCCAAACCAATCCTTAAGTCCCGTCAAAAGGGAGTGACTACAAGGATCCATCTTCTTAACGTGACTTAATTCAATTTATCAATTACCTACTCTTACAATTCAAATGTCAACACATATCACTTCACATCTCACAATTCATAATCATCGTCACTTATCATTCCCATGCAAACAAGGCTAAGAAGTTTACAATGCTCTAGCCCCAACCCAAAATTTTTTTTCGTCAACTTGAGACAAGTTTCACTCGAGCCTTACCACTACACACAGAAGAATTAACACTCATAAAACCCCTCCAAGACATTTCCCAACTCGCGACCATGCTCACATCTAGACCCTTCTAAAGTGACAATGGGTCGCCCCGAACTCGGGTATCACTAGTCGGCTAACCACACAATCACCAACACTTACATATTGCCCCGTGCTGTTTACTCCAAGATGGAGCTTCCTTCAACTCTTTACACATTTCCAGAATCTCACTGGACTCCTCAAGTATACATTGCACTAGTTCTGTTTCCCAATAATCCCATTACCATTACGTCAATATGGCAACGCCCATTCTCAGTTACTCAAAACAATCATCACTACCACACCCATTTCTAGAAAAACACAACCAATATTTCCTCCCAAGAACCATTTCTAGCAACTCCCCATACACATGAACCCCATACTCGAATACCGCAAACTCCTTTGCACATACACGATCACTAGCTTACAACAACATTTTGCTGATACCACCCTCACATTATGGAATACAATTTTTAGAATTTATTTAGTGGCTCGAACCAACCTGATACCGCTCCCACTTTTCACAAATTCTGTAATTCTATTCACAGTTCATAAGTCAATGCATACTTCATTCATGTAATAGAAATAGTAACACAACATAACATTAAGGGTGCAATTCCTTATAACACTTCCCAACATGAACAAGTTCCAAAATTTAATTACATTACCACACAGTTAGGTTCAGAGATCGCACATACATATACATTCATAGCATCCATAGGCACAAGGCCTTACATACAAAAGACATTACATCACAGTACCAAGCACAAAATTTTTCACCAAACACAAAGTTCTTCCTCTCCCTACTCGGACTTCTAAGACCAACTCATCCCACGCAAAGGACAACGACGTCTAACATTACCTGATTGCTTACACTTAGAGCAAAAAAGTGGTCCTCTATTTCCTGACTGATTTGAGGAAAACTGGGTTTGGTTGGATCTCCTGACCAATGAACCCAACGAGGCAGAACTAGATTGTGGCTGTGACTGGGATTTTGATTGAAATTCAGCTTTCCTTTGCCTCTTACTAAATCTCGTATGCTGTCAAGCTATGGGACTCGCCATTATGGCCCTCTCTCTTTCATCCTGGTCCACCTCAAGATTGGTGGCTTCCACATGAGCTGCCGCTTCCACTAATGTGTGATAATTTCTATGCATGCACCCCACTACCTTTCCTTTGATCTCATCGCGCATTTTCTCTTCAAATTATATACAATGCCGCTCTTCGGTTGCTACCAATTTTGGAGCAAATCTAGACAAACTGGTGAACTGCGCTTCAAACTGGGCTAAAGGAGTCGTACCTTGGCGCAACTCCACAAATTGTTTCCTCAATCTTTCCTGAGCGAAAAGAGGAAAACACTTGGCCCAAAGGCCTCAGTGAACGCAACCCAGGTGGTGCCTACGGTAGAACTTACATACTTCCACCAATAACCCACTTCTCCCTTTAACAGAAAACTCGCTGATGACACTCTCAACCCCTCATCTGTGACTCCGAGCATATCGAGAGTCTTAGTGACCTGCTCTAACCAACTCTCTACCTCTAATGGTTCTGCTCCTCCTGTGAATTTCGATGGGTTAAGACGAAAGAACTCCTTAGTGATCTTGAGGGCACGAGACTTGTCACCCTCATTATGAGTTAAAGCCTCCCTTACTGCTCTTACCATCTCGTGTGCAATCTCTTTCACCCACAGTCGATGCTGTAGGTGTGGCCACTGCTGGAACTGTTGTGGCCCTACCAGTACCCCTAGTCCCAACACAACCTCTACTGGCTCGCCCCGACATCCTATCAATGACAATATCAAGCATAAGTCAACAAAATTCTAACTCCTCCTTGGCACACCTAGTCTCCCTACTAAAACATGAAATCAACTTAACACATAATAACATAACATAACAACAATTTGAAGCAACAAACCACACAATCGAGTCAAGTCTACAAGGACGACCACTTGTTTCGGAACTTCCAAGGAACTCTCACTGGAAACCACGTTGATCAGACGCGTTTCCAATGGGATCTCAATGCAAGTTAGTCGGCTACAAGCACCATCCATGAGGCTCAACCCATGCTCACACAATGTAACACATACTATCCTACACCCCCTACGTCCTACATGCTAATGTCCTCAACAAGCGAAGCCAACCCATTGTGGTAAAAACCACTTCCCACGAGCTCCAGGTTTTCAAACCTGGTTAGCTTTGATACCAAGTTGTAACGCCCCAATTTTTATTACTCGAAATTATAACCAAAACCTTTAATACAAGTCCATTTAATTAACTACAATTATTATTACAAACACCCATTACATGGGGTAACAACAACAACATTGTTCTCACTCGAATAATACAACAATAATACATGTACAAAATTCACATTGAAATACACATGAATCTCTCATTTACAACAAGCATCTCTCTCATTTACACTATGCCCAAATAATAGAAAATAAACTCTTCAATCCTCAATCCGGCATTCCAAACTTTGTTCCTGAAAAATGGTTAAAATAATTGGGATGAACACGAAGTCCAGTAGGAATCTTCCTATTCTAAACAATATAGTCCTTAAATACATGAGATCATGAAGTGCTAAAGAGTGATATAAACATAAATCTGTGCGCTCTTTTTATACTCAAATTACAATACATATAGGTAACACCATTCTCATAAAGGAAATTTGTGAAAACTTTTCAAAGAAAAAGAAACCCTTTCATTTGTTTCTATATCAGTTAAATATATGTTTAAAAAAAAGTCTTTTCAAGAACTTCCTTGCTAACTTTATCTAGAATTATAAACATAGCAACGAGTCATACTCCTACATGTCACAACACATTGTAACCCATTATAATCCACATAAAAGAACCCATATAATTCCATATATTCAATTTTGCCCAATCGAGATTATTCACTTTCCATTATTCTCAAACCCATGTACAAATCTTATTATAATCATTCCACACAATCCAAATTGGACACCGGCTCCATTACCAAGCCTTAACATCATGCCACACGCTTTACCGGCCACAAGTCGGAAGGAATGCGGAACCTCACGCTTTACTGGTCACAAGCCAGAAGGAACGCGGAACCTCACGCTTTACCGGTCACAAGCCGGAAGGAATGCAGAACCTTTACACATTTCATCAACCCACACGCTTTACCGGGTGCTACTCCGGAAGGAAGACGGAACCTTTATTAAGCGCCATTGTAACAAGCCCGCGGGGGACCTCGCTACAGTTCGGACTCCCTTTTGTTTTGTTGCGGTTCTTAATCTGAACCAAAGAGTCCAACTCTGGCAAATCGTTTTGAGAAAAAACAGATTTTTGAAAAGAAGTGCCAAACATGGACTGTTTTGCCAGATACAGAGTCGCCACCTAAATATTTTAAAATGGGAAATTTAGGAAACCCTGACTCGGTGCCGAAGGCCACGTGTCCGTCATCACCAAAGTGGTCTTGGCTCGGGAGCTTGGGTACGATCGGGGAAGGTCAGCTATGAGCACCCCCTTTCGCCCGGTCCGAAGACCGGCCTCTACTAACCGTGATATCCGATTTTGAAAACATTGCATGCTCTTATACCGGTTATTAGCCTAGATTTACTACGTTATGCGCACAGCAAACAAGTATAGACTAGATTGCCTAATTTGGGAATAAACATTGCATATCCGTTCGTTTCGAAAAGGCTTTGGAATTTGCTACTCGCAAGTAGGCTAAAACACGGATTTCAACGAGTTTTTCCAACTCAAGCAATCTAACCTCCACCCACAGGCATTCAAACAGTTTATCTCATATAAGCATTTAGCCACATGGTAAGCCTACTGTCATGTTAACATTCACACGCATGCGAGATGCTAAAGCGTAAAAACTTACATCGTACTTCGTGCCAAAACAACAAACTAGTTAGCAAACATGCATGACCTAGCTCATGTTAAGATGACTAATGCAACGCATACATAGTGCAATTAGACAGGCTCGGCTATCCTAAAACATGACATATGAAATGCTACATGTAACAAGTATTCAATTTGGAAATTGAAATACAATGCGGTTAGCGTGATGTACCGAGCCCGGTGCATGTCAACAAATGCATGGATGCACGCATGCATTGCATAAGGTATGCTAATTTTAAATATGCCCTAATCTACCATCATAAGCAGATAAATAAAAGGGAAGAAAGACGTGGGGTTGGAAGACATACACACACTCACACACCCTTATTACAAATACGCCCTCACTCGGAGGGACCAAAAAGAATATACAGTCCCAAATAGTACAGTCCAAATACAAAATAAATAAATTATTTACAGAAATTTCTATTTATCAAATTAAATCAAATAATAAAAAAAAAGGGGCCTCAGCCCTGCCTCGGGATGCGCGAATGATGCATGCTCGAATCCGACTCGCCCGGAAACCCGCATCATGACACTGCTGCCTCTGTTCTTACTGCCCTGTCCCTCCAAAAAAATGCCAAAGTCCCAGAACACCTTCCTTGCATACTTCTGTACACCACCGGCCGGATGGAATGGCCACCGGCCATGTAAAATGACCACCGGCTTCTTGAGAGGTTATCGGCTACCCATAAAGTGCCGGTCGGCACTATATACTGCCGGTCGGCACAAAATTCCTGCAGAGGACAGTTTGACAGCAACAGCAGGCAGACAGTGCATGATATGGATTTTAGAGCAAATGTAAGCATGGTCAATGCTCCCTATCATGTATGGGACTCAAGGAAGCATGACCCTTGGTTTCTTGGGCCATCAACTATGCATCTTGGTGCATGATAGCCTAAGGAACCAAGATTGCATTTTAATGTAAAAATGCATGCAAACACACAAATGAAACCAAGACCTTATCATGTGTTGGTCAAGGGCCTTGGGGACCAAGAGTTGAAACAAGTTGCACCACTTGTAGTGTGAACTTCCCTCAACCCTTATGCTTGTTGACAACCCAAACCAAGCCATGAAATGCATGTATGCAACATAGCTCAAATGATGCAACATGGGAATTAGGATGCAAGCACACCAAATGTCATACAACTACCATGTTAAGCATGCAAAATGCTAGAGTATACAAGATGCAAACGTCATGCAAACATTGACCAATCAAGCAATAAGACCAACATACTACAACACTTAATGAATCAATTAAGCAATAGACATGAGGCAAGCATGTGATGGTGGACTAGACCACAATGGGGCAGCCCTCAAACCAACCCAAAACAGTGGCAAAACATGCCCAAAATGGTGACCAATTACCTATGCAACATGCAAGTCAAAGGGCCTAAGGTTAAGGCACCAAAGGTACTCCTTGCTACCATTAACATGGCCACTCATGGCATATATTAGACCACCAAAAACAGATTTTAACAAATGAGATGAGCCCCCAAAACCCAACAACAAGGCAGCCCAAATGCTCTAAACACATACAAGCATGCACAATGCTCACTTTAAAGCATAAGAGACCAACACTTCAAAAGATGGGAGAGATGATACATGGAGGCATATAAGCATGCATAAGGATTGATATAGCATATTAGATGATTCCAAATCACTAAATAGCCTAACCAAATGTATGCTAAGAACTCACATCTTAAGACTAACAAGCCTTAATGCAAAACAACTTTGTCAAACATACCAAACATGGCAAAATCAGTGGCCTACAACCTCTAGACATGGCAAAATGATGCTAACATCTTCATGAAGTGAGGCTCATACATGCAAGAAACATGGCCTAAACTCATGGCTCATTTCTAGGCAAACTAGAGCATTACAAAGCAAGTATAAGAAGCATGCTAAGGACCACAAAACCAACCAAAAACAGAGATGATATATGATCCAAAACACCCAAATAAGCTTTGAAATGAAGGCATGTAAGGCTAAAAGTGCATGCTACTATGTGAGCCAAAGTAAAGACCAAAGAGGGACAAAGGGGAGGGGGGTGTCCCTCCCCTATACAAGACTTCAAAACACTTTCCTCAACACTAAAAACCCTCTGATTTTCAGTGATGAGAAGACAAAAGCAACAAAGCAAACAAGGCTTCAAGAAAGAGACTAAAAAGACCAAAACAAGGCCTAGGAGGGTGAGTTTGTGCTCAAACCCCCAAGTGACCTTAATGAAGGTTCTAAAGCAAGAAAATATAAGACTTTTTTATGTTGAACACAAAGCCAAAAACACAAAGCAAGACAGGTATAAAGCTAGTGCAAGTTGGGGAAACTAAAGCAACATGCTTACCCTTGAAGACTCCTTGAAGAACAAGTGGTGCAGCCCTCCTCTAATGATCAAAAAGTCCAAAATCACAACAAACAACCCTCCAAGTCCCTCAATCTCGGAGCTAGGTGTAATAGTGTGTGTAATGGTGCAAAAATAAGGTAAAACACACTATTTAGGCCAAGAAAACACACACAATGGATGAGGGAAGGGAAGATATAGATATATATATATATATATATATAATATCAGAGATATATAGATATAAGCTCTGGTTTTTGTGTTGGAAATGGCTAACCTCTAACCAAGGGAGAGGAATGGTGCTTATATAGGCCAAGACTAAGCCACAAGACTTAATGGCTAAGCAAAGGAAAAGGGGCAAGAGGTGCAAAGGGGCCTTGGCTTCTTGGAGAAGCTAAGACAGCTGGCCAAGCTTCTCCAAGAAGCTTGGCCAAAGGTGCAAGCTTCTAGAAGCTTAAAGGGTGCAAAGGGTGCAAAGGGTGCAAAATGGCCACACCTGTGCACAGGGGAATGTGATGGTGCATTCCAGCTGGCACAGCTGGCATGCACCATGTCCCAGGGGTTCAAAGGGTGCATGCCGGCCGGCCAAAATAGTCACCAGCACCAAAAAGTGCCGGTCGGCAACATACAGTGCCGACCGGCCAAAGTGTTTGAGAAAACAGTGCCGATGGCCAAAAGGGAGTGCCGGTGTGATGTGGGGGCAGCCGGTGGGCTTCAGGGATGGCTAACAAGCCTCTCCCTACCCTCAAATGCAAAAACACACAAGTCTTGGTGTAAAACCAAGCACAGAACAAGCCGGTTGAGAGGTCCTGAGGCACGACGCGCAGCCGGGACCTCCGGGAACTCAAAACGAACACAAACATGGATAATCACCGAGCGTTCCAACGGTGACGTCCAAGTCTTGAGGACGGTCAAAAATGGGGTGTCTACAGCCATGCTTTGCCGGCTCAAATACGGCGGGAAATGGACCACTAGGTAACATTACAATCCATTAATTTCTTAAGTCATTGCTTGTTACAAATTGTGGGCAAAGCCAACACATTCATTCATCATTTCTATTACTTATTAGCTCAAGAACACGTACTCATTATTTTACACCATTCTCTAGTATTCATCAAGTCGTTCGTTGTTACAATCCCAACAAAACCAATAATAACATTCACTATTTTTATCACAAAATTCATTCAATAACACCTCCACTAAGAGCATTTGGCACATTTTTAAAAGCATTCTCAATTCTTATATTTCAATGGTCTTTTAACTTTTCCACAAATTATCAAATCTTCATACTCAATGTGATAACACAATATCATAAATTATCCCAATTAATTAATTTAATTACTCATCTTAATTTCTTCAAAATAACCTTTCTATACAATAGTTATTTTCTAACCATTATTCATCATTATTTATTCTCATCTTCTACAAACACATGAACTCAATTCCATAATCAAATGTCAATTGAAGCTTTCTTTATTCCCAACATAGATTCCATAACTAGGGTTAAACATAAATTAGGGCTTTTTGCTATTTAACACAAAATCACATTCTCATGACCCAAACATCATACATTCCACTTAAATCATCAATTCAAATTCCATAAATCAAAAACCCTAGCTCCCTTCACATGCCATTTCTAAAAATCTCCTCAAAATGAGGGTTTTATGCAATAAAAAGTATCACCCATCTATCCACAAGACAATATTGAAGAGAAGCAAGGAAAATCCCTACCTTAAGCAAGGAGAGAGAGAGAGAGAGAAACCCAAAGTTTCGAATTCAAAGAAAACACGATCCGCTTGGATGGATTGAATGCCCTTGGCGCGCTCTACAACCTTCCTCAAGGGGCCTAGGTGAGAAGGTGCTTCTAGATGAGTAGATCTAGCAATCTAAGCGGGAAAAAGTTGGGTTTAGAGAGAGATGAGAGAGGCTCACGGTTTGAGAGAGAGGAAGGAGGAGAAAAGTGAAATGAAACCACTCTTGGAGCCTATTTATAGTAGTAGAGAAGTAGCCCTAAGGTCAAAAAAATAATAGGCCCAAAACCCCCCAAAGGTAGGGCCCATTTGAACTGCAAAATCTGAAAAAAAAAAAAAAACATGCAGACGTCGACCCTTTAGGTAGAAAAGACAATCTGGCACAAGTAAGGGGGGTCGACCCTTAGACAAGAGGGGGTCGACCCTATTTTCCAGCAACAAATTCTGTAACATAAGAGGGTCGACCCTTTCCAGACTGGTGTTGAACCTATTTTCCAGCAACACATTCTGCAACATAAGAGGGTCAACCCTTTCCAGACTGGTGTCGACCCCAAAGAAAACCAACAGAGGCACTAAGAATTCAAACAGGTATAACTCTCTCGTTCGAACTCCGTTTTAGGTCGTTCTTGTGTCCAAATCGAAGCCCCGGAAACAAGCTTTCCAATGGTTCTAGCCTCACATCCAAATTCAAAGTATGGAAAAAGAAAAGGGCAAAAGAGTGAAGACTAGTCAAAAACAAAAACTCAAATTTGGGGCTTTTGATCTAATCTTGCCTAAACACCTTGTTAAAGCTTCAATCAAGGTTCCAAACATCACCCAAGGGTCCTCAATTATAATATTTAAGGTTCTTTTGCCAACCCATCAATACCAAGAGTCCGACAACCACACAAGTTTTAAGGTGGCGAGCACCACTTTACACCAATCCGATATGTATTAATATCCGAGCCACTACAATACGTGCATGAATTAGGCCCAAGGGGAGGTGGAGACATGTCGATGTTCCATCTACTCCACGATCAGATACAATGGTACGATATGATACATTTGGACCGAAGGTCGTTTTGATATATGATTGGGCCCGAGGCCGTTTTGTTATACATGGACCCGAGGTCGTTCAGAACATATGGTATGAATACAAAGGTTTTGACATCGCTATATGACTCGTGTTATAATGTGTTATTTTATCTGCTTGAATGGATGTCCTATTTTCAAATGTGCTTCTAATCTTTTGTATAAGTGGGCGTACCACGTACCACGTAAAATGTTTCTAATAGTTCCATTATATATTCCATTTGAAAGGGTATGGTTTATGATATGATAAATGGCTGTTTTGAAAAGATTTATGATACGTTTCTAAATTGTGAAATATGTTATCCTAATGTTAAGGACATCATTCATTAACCCTATACCTTAATATTACTCACTGGGCGTTAGCTCACCCTTTCATTTTATATATGTAGGTGAGCCATCGGGGATCAACACTAGAGTTGTATCGAGGTCCACCTCTCGGCGAAACCAACCAGGTTACGCCTCCACGTTGAGGCCTTAATTTTGTATTGGGAATTATGTAATTTATTGAGTCTTATATAAGTGTGTGTATGATCTGTATAATTTTGTGATTATTATGAATATAGAAGTGTACTTAAATGCTTAAATTAACCTAAATCTTCATGTATGCACAAGCTCAATGGGCATTTTATCTATGTTGGTATTTCCTTCTGCTTAAGGCCCCGTATTTGAATAAATATTATTTTGAAATTTTGTTTTGAGGCCTAAACACAGGCTGGTCATGGACCAAACTTTTAGGGGCGGGTTTGGGTCGTGACAGTTGGTATTAGAGCACGAGTTATGATCTCACACACATGTCCATTGTGCATTAGAGTGTCTAGAATGCATTTAAGTTTCATGTATTTAGTAACGAAACGATATGTTGTGCATTCTTAACAATGTATGTGAGCCTGTACAATCAGTTAAGTATTAAGCTTGAGAATTAGATCTTATGGACTTTGGGGTAATAAGACGAGATCTGTATGTATTGTTTCACAGATTGAGTTTTGTGACTAAGAAGGATTCGATAATTGTTATGAAATGAGAATGGGTTACATAATTAGTATGATATTGAGGCTAAGGTTTTGAAAAATGTGGAATATTGGTGTTCTTAGGATATTCAAATTGGTAAGTATAGGTATGTTTGTGAAAACGTGATGTGAAAAGAGATTAAACGTAGTTTTTATATGGACTACATGTGAAATTAGACTATGAAGAGTTTTGGGCAACTGAAGTTATTGCCAATCAATAAGGTGTGTGGAATTATGGCAATTGAGAAATGTGATGATTAATAATGAGTATGGGACTTGAGAGTTAGGGAATGGTTTGATATGAGAAGTATAGATGAAGAAATTGCCCCACCCATATGTTTGTATGTTTGTATGTTTGTGTGGGTTATGATTAAGGATGTGTTACTATGTGTTATGGTGTAGTTAGTAGATGATACCCGATGTGCTAACGGTCTGCATCTTATGACCCTAGAAGTAGATAACGGAAAGTAGGGATGAAATGGAAATTAAGTCTTTGTTGAGGCAACTGGATAAGGTAGAAGGAATATTTCCATGCGGACATGTCATGAGAAATAATAAGATCAAAACAAGAAATTAAGTATGAACTCAACAAAGGAATCAAAGAATATGATAGGAAACGTTATGTATGTTTACATGACTATTGGAGACTGTAGAATCCTTTTAAGTGGATAAATAGAACTTGAACTAAATGTTATGATACGTGGGGACACTTCGATGGGTGTTTTATGTGTTTGTGTTATTTGTGAGCAAAATGTTAGTTAGAGTCCATTTACTTATTTGAATCGTTTAGCTACAGAACGAGTTGATCAGCGGGCTAAGAGTATGTGTTAGGAATCTCCTTATTACTTAAAGGATCTATTTTATTAGAATGTGATACGAAATTGATTTAGTGTCTTAATTTAAAATATGGGGAACATAAGAAAACATTATTAGCATGCCTACGTAAGTTATTTGTGACCTTCGACTTTTGGGACCCACCTAATTAATTACCAATGAGGCATATAAGTTGTGTGGGAACTACCATTTGGACTAGTGTGGTTAAGAAATTTGTGGACCAAGGTTTGCATTTGATATTCTTAGTCTCCTTTGAAGTTATGGAAAACGAAAGAGATTTGGGGTTGAGTTGTGATTTTCGGGAATTATGCGAATAAGAATTATGTGAATAGTAATACAAAAATATATGAGTTTATGGATGATGTGTTTTGTGTTTTACTACTATGATGTTGACTCTGTGAATCATTATAGCATTACAAGATAATTTTTGGTGACTGAATTAATTTGGATTAATAATCTGTACATATATGACAATGAGTTAAACTCCAGTAATGAGAAAATCGACTGGTAAGAACCGTTAAGTAAAAACAAAGTAAGTGTGAATTGAGAAGGACTGAGAAAGGAAATTTTGTGGTAAAGGGAATCGATAAGTATATTTATATTAAGCGAAGACAAGAGGACTGGAACTTAAATTTGGTTGGCGACCTCATTTACCCCATTCGTTATGAAAGTAAATAGACTAGAAATATTTCGAATTACCAAGACCATTGTTGTGAAGAGTTAACTTATTAGTGAGCAAGAGCCATAAAGTTGTTAATTTAGAACTCATTTATTTATTTTGGGTTTAAGTGTTGTAGGACGCATGTGCCATTGGAAACACGAATAAGCGGTGAATATTTCCTTATTCTTTAAAGAATTATAATATTTGAAATTGTTGTATTTGATAGCTTATGAGTTGCATGCAATTGAATAGTTGAAGAGAATTGGATTAGGAACACTCTTGGGGGTAAGCATGAAATGTTTATATGAGGATTAATTCACGGCTTGTTTCTTTATTGCTATCTAAAAATGAGTGATCATTGAAATAAAATTTATGTGGTCTATGTTATTTAGAGATGTTACACCATCAATTAAATTCGGTGTTTCCGACATGGATGATTAATATGTGATCTTGCGTGTGATGGGTATGTATTGACCATACACCTAATCTAGTTGTTTACGACCAGAATGCTTACGTGTGGAGACGAGAAACTTGAGCTGAAATACTGAGATATTTAGATTGAGGAATTTCGATGTATGAAGACCATTATTTTAAGTGCTTAACTAAATGTAAGCAAACTGTTTATATGATTAATTTGGGCCCTATCCTTTTGTTTGAATTATTTACGTCTACGAGGAATTGATTTTTTGAGACTAATATTACGCATGAAGAATTTCTATGGGCCTGATTTAATATTCTTCGTATAGAGTAGTATAATGTATGATAAGTCAATATTGTTAGTATGCTTAAACAAGTTAGTTGTGACTTACAATGAATGGAACCAATATATGGATTAGATGCGATGCTCAGTCTACTTTGAAGTTATTGGAACAAGAATATAGGAGTTTTATGGACAACACGTTTTATGTTTGATATCATGAAGTTAACTTTAAGATCCTCTAAACAAAATTGATTTTAAGTGGTTGTTATTTTACTGTAATTTGGGAGTTATGACAATTAGGGTTGATCTGTATTTGATTTTATTTGTCACGCCCCACATTTTATTACTCGGATTACTATTACCAAGCCTTTACTATAGATTCAATTTCAGAGTTAGCATACGAAGCTCATAATATTCTCAACGAATAAATCAACAGGATTCTCTCAATCGGGTAAAAGTGAATGCAACATGAATATACAATTAAAGAAGCTGCCCGTAGGCTTACATCATTTTTAAAAAAAAAAATCAAGAGAAAGGGTGTAACCCTTTTACATCAATGGCATTCCGCCTACACATAAAGAGGCCCCATAGCCAACAAATAAAGAAGATCCGGAATCTTGTAGTATGTCTTGATAATCACCTAAAACGATTCAACAACATGGGATGAACATATAGTCCAGTAGGGATCTCAACATGATCCTCAACAATAATAACCTACAGATAGCTATGATCATGAATGCTAGTCTCATACCATATAAATAATGTGACATTTTATAACCAAAGTATATATATATATGTACTATTCTCAAAATCATTCAGTTATTTGATGACATCGATTTCCACTTTTACTACCCTTTTTCCCACTGAATAACTCTTACCCATTTCCATGTTTCCATTTGTGACAATACCATGATACCCACTTTATTTTTTTGAAAACACGCTTACCAAAACCAATGCTCTCATATATTTATCAATTCAAAATAAAAGCCCAAGTCTGACTCCACACATCATTGCATCTCAACCTTACGTTCAAGTTAAAGAGATATTGACAATAATTTATCGTTGGTAGGCAACACCCTCAACCACCCTCAACACGTCCAAACAGACTCAAACACTTCTACACTACATATAAGACAATTCAACGTCGCCGAATCATGATCATAACAATGCATAATACACATAACCAAGTAAGACAACAATAACAACAAATCTCCGCTCTACTTGCCTCAAGCACAGTAAGCCAATGATTTCACCTCTCAACAACGATATGTCAATTTACCAGACACTAGCTGGAAGGGAATGGTACCTCTTTTCCATTTTACCAAGTGCTAGCTGGAAGGGAATGGTACCTCTGATTCTCAGCGCAATCAATTCTCCAGGCGCTAGCTGGAAGGTAATGGTACCTCTGATTCTTAGCGCATTACACCCCTTTCGATCATCACAACATGATAAGGTACAACCAACACATGCAATGCATACACGCAACCACAACAAAGTGCAACGAACTCAAGCGTAAAAATACACGCAACCATTCCACACAACAATGTCATCCTCCACCAATGACCAAGGACAAAACCTCTAAGTGTTTGTGTTTCTACACACGTGTTTCAACAATTCAATTCTCATGGGGTCTTAAGTCTAACAATCAACAACAAAGAAGTAAAGCATTAGTGATCCAAACTCAAGTAAATCTCCGGGACTCATATTATGTCAACGTCTCATTCCTTCCATTACAAAACCAATTACCTTTTTCTTCCACAATAACATTCTCCACACTATGCCTTAATCCAATTTTACTTCATTTCATAAAAGCATGACCAATTCACTTTCCATCATTTTAAATAGGAGACCTCTATCATGGTGGCGAGTTATAATTCACATCATTTCTATTTAATGGTAATGTAATTCATTATAATATAATTCCACAGTTATATCCCCTTTTACAATTGACAATTCATTAATTTATTGTATTTAAACATAGTCAAACCAACACCAAAATAATACCCAAATCGTAAGATTCAATTAAATCTTAAATCAAATTCCAACACATTAACTTCATTTCATAAATTCATAACATAATTATTTCACAAATTCCATCCCTTTTTATCTATTAGACATTACTACAAAATTTTAGGGCTTTGACTCTTTACTCATGCATATATTAAATCACAAATTCCTTAAGTTTGCTTGAATTGGGATCAATCTTAAGAATGATTCATGGAATAACAAGATTTGGTGTGAGAACCAACCATGTGTAAGATATATTTACATGATTTTGGGCATTCATTGAGGGAGTTTGATTATATAGAAAAGATGAGACTTGAATTTCTAACTTGATGCAAGATTGATTTGTTTAAGATGAAATTACATTTGAATGATGTTAGTTTATCATGTCGTAGAGTAATTTTACATGTTTTTGGGTGATTAAAGTTGAAACCTAGCTTAGAAAATGCAAAAACAAGTGTTAAAGCCAACAAAGATTTTCGAACAACAAATTTTGCCCAGAGCCGCACGTGCGGCCCGGCTTCCCGCACGTGCGGCAGTCCATTTCCAGCACCAAATCTGATTCTGCTAAAAAAGCACGTTGCCCCGCACGTGCGGGAGCACGGCGGTCCAATTCTCGCACACGTGCGGCCCAATTCCCGCACGTGCGGCCCTATTTTCCGCAGGTGCGGGACAGCTCTGTTTCAGCCAACTTCAAATAAGCATATCTCTTGCATCCGAACTCCGTTTTAAGTGATTCTTGAGCCTAAATTCAAGCCCCGGAAGTCTAGTTTCCAATGGCAGTGGTCTCACTCCCAAATTCTAAGTACACAAATAGATATGCCCAAATTAGTGACGATTGTTCACTTTTTGTCTACCAGTTTTATACCATTTCTTCTTCTAAACCATTTTCCTTTCGATTCCTCCTATTTTCTTAGACACGGATTATGACCTATTGAGGACTAATGAGTTTAGAATCACCAAGGCTAATTGATTAAAGAACAAGAAAGAGATTGGTTATATTCTCATATTATGCTGATGTGCATTGTGTTTGTAGTCAAACGAGGACGTCGTCCCATTGTTACCAGAAGCCCAGCACTGTGAGTAATAGTCTAGTAAAGATATATTCTTTATTGTCTATTTTGACTAATGTGTGACATGATTCTCTAAATGTCGTATTTTGTTAAAATACACAAGTTTCCAAGAAAAGTAAAATGAGTCATGAATAAGAACTGTGAATTGTTTATAATATAATATGGTGGGCCCAAGGCCGTTCTATTTATCTGTTTCACTTATGCTATGGCATGGTATGGATTGTTCGGTCTTTAAGACCTAATCATTTTGGTATGGAACAAAGTGCTGTACGGAACTAAGTGTTACAGTGTGAGTCACCTCCAGAGTCTGTACAAGGCACCTCTTGTGTCCATACATGCATGAATTGGGCCCAAGGGGAGGTGGATACATGTCGATGTTCCATCTACTCCATGATCAGATACAATGGTACGATATGATACGTTTGGACCGAAGGTCGTTTTAATAAATGATTGGGCCTGAGGCCGTTTTGTAATACATGGGCCCGAGGTCGTTTAGAACATATGGTATGAATACAAAGGTTTTCATTGCTATATGACTCATGTTATAATGTGTTATTTATCTGCATGAATAGATGTCCTATTTTCAAATGTGATTCTAATCTTTTGTATAAGTGGGCGTACCACGTACCACGTAAAATGTTTGTAATAGTTCCATTATATATTCCATTTGAAAGGGTATGGTTTATGATACGATAAATGACTATTTTTGAAAGATTTATGATACGTTTCTAAATTGTGAAATATATTATCCTAATGTTAAGGATATCATTCAAACCTCTTTACTTTAATATTACTCATTGGGCATTAGCTCACCCCTTTCATTTTATATATGTAGGTGAGCCATCGGGGATCAACACTAGAGTTGTATGAAGGTCCGCCTCTCGGCCAAACCAACCGGGTTACGCCTCTGCACTGAGGCCTTAATTTTGTATTGGGAATTATGTAATTTATTGAGTCTTATATAAGTGTGTGTGTGTGTGAGATTTGTATAATTCTGTGGTTATTATGAATATAGAAATGTACTTAAATGCTTAAATTAACCTAAATCTTCATGTATGCATGTAGACACCCCATTTTGACCGACCCTAAGACTTGGGCGCTTTCTTTTGATTACCCGATGATGACAATTAGAATGTGTTTCTCACAAAATTCTCAGTAAGAAAGATGGAATTTAAGTTTTAATCCCAACCTTCACCCATTTTTTGGCCAAACTATTTTAGACCTTAAAACCCTCTTTTCAAAATATGTTTTTTTTTTAAATGTTTCTACAATGTCCCGAAGCTCCTATTTCGATTAAAATGTTGCACTTTTCAGTAAACCGAGTAAGGACAAAGTGGAAATAAATGGAAGGGAGGTGAACTTTTTTGAAAAATATTTAAAAACATCTTCTTTATAGGTTTGGAGTTAAAGGAAATAGGAGGGGATGAAAGAAAATTGGTTTAGGAAAAGAATGAGTATCAAATCATTAAGAAGGAAATGAGCAGCCTTCACTAAATTAGGCATTTCTCTTTGTACACTTGGAATTTAAATGTGAGGCCACCACCATTGGAAAGTAGACTTCTGGAGCTTCAATTTAGACCCAAGAACCACCTTAGACCAAATAAGGGAGATATGCCTATTTGAAGTTGGGCTTCAAAGCAGATTTTGTTTACCCAGCCCGAGACAAGCCTTTACTAAATTAGGCATATCTCTTTGTACACTTGGAATTTAAATGTGAGGCCACCACCATTGGAAAGTAGACTTCTGGGGCTTCAATTTGGACCCAAGAACCACCTAAAACCGAGTCCATATGGGGGAGATATGCCCATTTGAAGTTGGACTTAAAAGCAGATTTTGTTGACTCGGCCCAAAACAACAATAGCCCATTTTTTTCTTGGTTTTGGTTCGGTTGGGACAACCCATTTACCTATTTTCTGAGCCATTCAAGTGCATCCACTCATCCTCCATTATACCTAATCATCCCCCATTGTCAAAAAGAGGTTTATTTGCATTCATAAAGGAGTATCCCATGAACCACCTTGAAAATTTGCCCTCCTATCACACTCTTGTCTCCCACCTTGTCTCCCACCTTATTTTTGACCTTTACTCTCCCTCATTGCCTATATAGAATGATCATATTGTAAGGGAGAGAAAAGACCACGAAATTGAAGAAAAAGGAGTGAGAAAAGAGTGAAAAAAGAGAGAAAAATTGAGTTTTTGAGCAAAAAAATATTCCTATCTTCCATATACATCCCATACCTTCCATAGCTACTGAAATTCCTCATTTCCATACACCAAAACCACTTCAAAAATTCTGATATAGCCAAAGATCAATTGCCTTGATCATAAGGAAGAGTGTTTAGTGTGAAAAGTGTGAAAAACTAGAGAGTTAGCCACTTTTCCACACCATAAACTCCATAATTTCGAATTGAGGATTTGAGAACACACTTCCTACACTTGAGGGTGATCAAGAGGGAGTTTGGGAATCAAAAAGTTCAATCTTTCTTTGGAAGGTGAATTTAGTCTTTCATTTTCTTATATTTTATATCTCATATTTATTTTCTTACTTCTTATTTCATAGTGTGTTGTTATAATCCTAGTGGTTTGTTTAGTCCATAATTATTTATTATTTATTTATTTATTTTTATTTGCATGTTTTAATTCCTATTAGTTTTATTGTAATCTTACATGTTCTACCTTATAATTATTTTTCTTGTATTAGTCTCAAATTAGTTTTGTTGTAATCTTGCATGTTCTACCTCATTATTTATTCTTTTCTTGTATTAGTCTCATATTAGTTTTGTTGTAATCTTGCATGTTCTATCTTATATTTGTTTTATTGTTTTAGGTTATGTTGTAAGTTTGCACTTTTTATTTTATTTATATTTGTTTTCGTGTTTTTAATCTAACCGGTAGTGGTTTAGTTGAGCCACCTACATATTTTTTGTTGTGCCTTTTCTTGGTTTCGCAACAAGACAGGTTTTGCTTGGCCTAGTTTGGAACCGGCCGGCCTATTTGGCCGGTCGGTTAGTGTAGACACCCCGTTTTTGACCGTCCTCAAGACTTGGACGTCACCGTTGGAACACTCGGTGATTATCCATGTTTGTGTTCGTTTGGAGTTCCCGGAGTTCTCGGCTACGCGCGCCGTGCCTCAAGACCTCCAGACTCGACCGTTTGTGTTTGGTTTTGCACCAAACACTTGTGTTTTGCCTTGGGAGGGCAGGGAATGCTTTGTGAGGCATCCCTACACACCACCGGCCGGGGCTAGAGGCCACCGGCTGGCTGGAGTTGCCACCGGCACTATATTGTGCCGGTCGGCACTATTTTGTGCCGGTCGGCACTAATTTTGTCAAAATGACATTTTTTGCCGGCCGAGCACTGTTCAGCTGCTTTCTGAGATATTTTCAGACAGCTGTTTAGCTCTTGTTTCCCCTCCATACACGTGTATGGAGGGATGAGCCCTTGGATGACTTAGTTTGTAAGTCTTTGTTGCCTATAAGAGAGAAGGCTCTTCTCTTGGCTCAAGGGTTGAAAAGGTGAACAAAATTCAGAGGGTTAGACATAGGAGAAGCTCTGGTTTAGGGTTTGGAGTTCTATATCTATCATATATCTCTCTTTCTCCTTTGAGCTTAGTGTGTGTGTATTGTCATAATATTGCACATAAACACCTAGTGTCTCACCTTCCTCTTGCAACTGAGATCCTTAAGGCTTGTTCTTGAAGTTCTTGACTGGTTTTGAGCTCAAGGACCCATCCACTCCAACCTTTGTGAAGGTGGTCTTCAAGGGTAAGAAACTTGCTTTATTTACCCCATTTTTGCACCCTCTTTTTGCTTGCTTTAAAACAGTTTTTGTGCTTAGTGATCAACACATAAAAGTTCTGTTTTTTAAGCCTCTTTATTGTTTATTAAGAGTGCTTAGTGGTTTGAGCAAGTTTGACCACCCTTAGGCCTTGAAAAGGCCACTTTTTGTGCCATTTTGTGAGAAATCCGAGACTTTGGTCTTAGGATCTTTTCACCACTGAAATCTTGAGGGATTTCAGTGGTGAAGAGCATGCCTTAGAGTCCCAAGAAGGAGAGGGCCACCCCCTCTCCTTGATGTCCTTGAAAAGGGCAAATTTTGGCTTCCAAAGGAGCTTCATGCTTGAGTGTGTGTTAAGCATGTTTGACTTGTTTTCCATGCTTATATTGCCATGTTATAACATGATTTCAAGTTAGTTTAGGTCCCTTATGCATGCTTAGCATAGTTGCCTTGTAATGTCTCTTTGATGCCTTAACATGTCTAGGTTGCATGCCTTTGTTTTGAACATGTTTTAGGCCTAGATCCATGAAGCTTGTGTGCTTATTTTGCCATGATTTAACTCTGTCCATAGCCATTTGGGTCGATCCTATCATGCATTATATAGCTCCTTTGCATTTGGCTTGTTGGCCTTGAGAGTATGAGTGTGTAGCATGCCATGCTTGCACCATTTTCAATGATTCGGAACCATCTAACATGCCATTTCAGGTCTTATGATGTGTTTGTTTGATTGCCTTACATGCCTCTTTAATGCTTTGAGAGTATGTATTAAATACTCCATGTTTTGGTCATGTTGCATGCCTTTGTACTTGAGCCTCTTAGATGTCATCTAGGTGCTCCTTAGGCTTTGTCTAGGTCTACTTGTGACCTGTTTTGAGTCCCTTTAGCTTTGTGAAGCTTGATAGACTTGGCCTTGGTTGAAGCCTTCATGGCTTGTTTCAAGACTTGGGCCATTTGTTGCATATTTGGCTTGCTTTATTGCATGATTTGGCCTCATGTTTTGCATGAATTTCAGAGTTTTCCATGCATGCTTTTAGCCCATGTTTGGCCTCTTCAAGTGTGCTTGAATGTCGCTTGTTTATGCCTTGAGTTGGTACCTTAACATGTGTATGTATGCATGTGTGTTTGGCCCTCATAACTTAGCATGTGGCTACTGATTTTGGGCTTTTTAGAGCTGCCCAATTCATGTTTAAGTCCATCTTTCAATTGGTTTGCATGCTTGCCTTGTATGCTTACTTACATGTTTGCATTGTATTGCCATGTTGCATGTTAGTTGCCATGCTTAGGGTTGCATCATGTTGACATGCATGTTAGGCCTCTTGAAGTAAAGTATGATAGAGGTTTGGCACCCTTGTTTGCTTGTTTGCATTGCATGCATTTGAAATCAAAGTTGCACTCTTGATTCTTTGGGCCATCATGCATGGAAATGCGTGATTGGTGGTCCGGGAATCGAGGCACATCCCCCCCTTGAGTCAATAACATGATAGGGAGTGTGTTTGGTGCATACATGCCTTGAATTGCATTGCCATGCAAGTTTTGCCCTCTGCTGCTGTGAGTTGCAGGTTCTGCAGGTGTTAAGTGCGCCGACCGGCACCTTTTAGTGCCGACCGGCAGTGAATTGGCAGCCGATAGCTTCAATCAGTGCCGGTGGCCACATCCTTCAGCCGGTGGTGTTCTACCCCAGCCGGTGGTACTCCCCAGTGCCCTGAGAGGCACTCCTGGGATTTTGGTAATTTTCTGAGGAGGATAGCAGGGAAAACAGAGGCACACTTGCATGACAGTGCGATTCCGAGCCAATCCCGAACACGCGCTGCATCCGGCCCTCATCCCGAGGCGGTTTAATGCTTAATTAGATTAATTATTTGTCTAATTAATTTAGTGATTTATAATAATTAATTAGCTTAGTTTTAGTTATTATTATTTGTATTATTATTTCGGTCCCTCCGAGCGAGGGCGAAAAGTGTAATAAGTGTGGGTGCGTGGGCATGTATGTCTTCCAACCTCCACTTCTTTCTATCCCTTTTATTTACCTGCTTACAATGGTAGATTAGGGCATGTTCAGTTAGCATACCTTATGCAATGCATGTGTGCATTCATGCATTTGTTTACATGCATCGGGCTCGGCACATCATGCAAACTGCATCGTAATTTCAATTCAAATTGAATACGTGATAGTTGTTGCATCACGCGCCATGTTTAGGTTAGCCGAGCCTGTTTAGATTACACTCCTGTATGTGTTACATTAGCCACTTAACATTGAACTAGGTCATGCATGTTTGCTAACTAGTTTACTGTTTTGGCACGGAGTACGATGTAATTTTATTGCTTTAGCATATCGCATGCGTGTGAATGTTGCCATGACAATAGGATTGCCATGCGGCTAAATGCTTATATGTGATATTACTGTTTGAATGCCTGTGGGTGGAGGTTGGATTGCTGAGTTGGAACAACTCGTTGAAATCCGTATTTTAGCCTACTTGCGAGTAGCAAAAACCAACACGTTTTTCGAGACAAAACGGATATGCAATGTTTATTTCCAAATTAGGCAATCTAGTCTATACTTTTTGCTGTGCGCATAACATAGTAATTCTAGACTAATAACTGGAATAAGAACATGTAATGTTTTCAAAATCGGATATCACGGTTAGTAGAGGCCGGTCTTCGGACCGGGCGAAAGGGGGTGCTCATAGCTGACCTTCCCCGATCGTACCCAAGCTCCCGAGCCAAGTCACTTTGGTGATGACGGACACGTGGCCTTCGGCACCGAGTCAGGGTTTCCTAAATTCCCCCATTAAAAAATATTTAGGTGGCGACTCTGTAATCTGGCAAAGCAGTCCATGTTTGGCACTACTTTTTCAAAAATCTGTTTTTCTTCAAAACGATTTGCCGGATTCGGACTCTTTGGTTCAGATTTAGAACCGCGACACAAAAGGGAGTCCGAACTGTAGCCGAGGTCCCACCGCGGACGTGCTACAGTTTCTGGCGACTCTGCTGGGGAGTTTAGAGAGCTTGACTCGAACTCGTGATATCCTGTTTTGACTACGCTTATGTGTTTCTTTGCATTGCATGTGCATTGGTGCGCCTAGGACACCGTGTTGGCCATCTGCTATTCCTGAACGGTTTGCCGGAGGCTTGTCTTGTCAAGGCATGTCCATAAGGCTGACCGGTTGCGGGCTCTGCCAGTATGGGAACACAAACCCCGGTTTTACCGGGGCACCCTTTTTTTGACCATTCGACCTAGTGCATATTCGGAATCCATAGTGACCATTCCAGACTAGGACAGGTTGCTTTACCCGATATAGGTTGTTTGAAACCGCTGCGTGCGTAGTGAAACCCTAGCTCCTGACAAAATAGGACAGGGAAACCCTACCCCAACATAGGGGTGTATTGGCCCTCTTTTATCTGCTATGTGCTTTTAGAATGCATCTCTGCAGGGAGAATGCACATATCAGTTTGCAATCTTTGATATTGGTATTTGGCCCGAGAGCACCAGTGTCAGTTTTTGGGGAATCAGTTATATCCGCGGGTATCAGTTCAGTTTTGAACAGTGAATCTGGGGAACAGTGATCAGCAGTATAGTACCGTTGTTTGGCTACACCCGTGTTTGATCTGTCTGGGGCTGAAGTACCGTTTGTCTTCTGTTTCAGTTCAAGGAGATTCAGAGAGTTGGGCTAGGATAGCTAGTGCTTTTCTTGCTGAGGCAGAATTTAGCATGATGCAGAATCCAGAAGAGCTTGTGGTCATGACGGCCGCATTGAATCAGGGGATCATCCTACAAGATGAAACTACCGTTGACATGCCGCATCCGCCCAGATCGCCGGCTGCGCACCCGGTTTGGGCCCCTCAGCTGTATCAGGCTCGCGAGCCCACTACATTTGAACTAATGGGGATGATAGGTGATCTTCAAAGATCCGTGACGGATCTCGCCTATGGAATGACAGCTTCGCCGCCAGTCGCACCATACGTCGGAAGCTTTATACCCCAGGAGCCCCCGCTACTGGGACGAATTGTGATTGAACTCAACCAACCGGAGATGACCTCCAGTTATGGTAACGACGCATCAAACCAAGTTCTGAATCAGGCCGAGGCCAGAGATAAAGGCAAGATGGAGGCAGATGCCGACCCTATCGAACAACTGCTGTGGGCAGTAGAGGCCTTGAAAGCCAGGGGGATGAACAAGCAACAGGTATCCGCAGTTATGACAAAAGCTGTGGAGGGTGCTTTCCCCACTCAGCCTGAGGGCAGTTCCAGTCAATCAGAGAATCGGGATAGGCCCCGTCATGCCAAGACAGTTCTTCCCGCTTCCAGCCTTGCATCCGGAAAGAACCAGAAATCCAAAGCCGCACCCGCTGACCCATTCGCTAGCGCATCTAGCAAGAGTGTTCAGGCTCCAAAGTACCTGCCCCGAGGGCGCAGGGCCTTCCATCCTCTCCATATGCCCTTGTCTAGGGCACTTCTGATCTTGGCCAAAAAGGGGCATCTTACACCCCTCGATCCTAGGCCACTCCCCAAACCCCTTCCAGCAGGCCATGATGCCACTCAGTACTGTGCGTACCACCAGCAGTCAGGCCATGCTACTGATAACTGCTTCCGCCTCCGTCACGAGGTACAAGATTTGATTGATAACAAGATTATCCTCCCGCCCACCTCGGCCAAATCCATCACTACAGAGTTCTTGGAGTACGAGGACACAGATACGGAGGACACAGATACCGTGAGTATATAATCAGCAGATGAATGCCTGTGGGCAGTGTCTGGTACATTTTGGATGTGGCGTTTGGCACGCAATTTTGAGCATCTACCGACGCCAACCTTGTAAATTCTGACTTGGGTGTCAGTCAGGGTCTTGTTTTGTTTTGTCTTGAACCTGTCTCATTATTTTGAGACATTCCTTTGCTTAAGGGTCTGTCTCTTGTAATGAGTCAGTCCCCTTGTGTAGAGTACCGGGTGATTTCGGGTTGTGTGCCTCAAACACCGTTTTGTTTTATAAACAGTTTTTTTGCTTTTGAGTCTGTTTCTGTCAGGCAGCCATTTATGTCAACAAATCTGAATGAAACAGCCGTGGCTATCACGTTCCGTACTTGTTGCTATTTGAGTTGCTATGCCAGAGGATGTGAATGGAACGACAGTACATATCACCTGCTCTCTTGCGCCTTGAACATCGTTGTAATGACCTAAGCTTTCCATAAAACCCTTTTTAAGCACTGTGGTGATGAAAACGAAGAGGAAGTAATTCCTCGGGTTTTGCAAAACTTTGATCATGTTGAGAAAAAGAAGAGCGCATGCTAAGCTTTTTTATGAATGGAAACCATGCTTATCAGCGTGAGTACTGAGAAGGAACCTGGCCTGACCCAGACTGGTTCCACATATCTTCAGCACGAGCGATTTGTCGCTTTCTTGAAAACTTTCAAACAAAATGTTTTGTACGCGTCTCCGAAGATTTGTGTGAATCGCTCTTGAGATGTTGTAGCCTAGGATCGCTCTCGGCCTCAAGATTCGATTTATCTATTGTAAACCGGCTTCCATTCAGAACATTCAGCTGTGCATGAAACGCCCGTGTGGCCCGTATTGAAGCAGCCCTCGAGCAAGAGGCCTCAAGTCAGATCAGGGAGATCAGATCCCACCAAGCAAAGCTCGAAAAGCGACCGCGTTGGACTCTTCCCGTAAATCAACCCACCACAGTCACTCTCTGGACACAGAGAGGCTTCAATCTCAAAACCATTTGGCATGGACTTGCTACACTTTTACCCTTTGAGAGGCTCGCTGGGCCGAAAAACCCGGAGGGGCGACCCAGGCAAAAGTTAGAGCAGAAAAAGAAATACAAAATACAAAAAGTGAAAAAAAAAGAGAAAAGAAAAATGCAAAAAAAAAAAGAAGATTGAAACCAAAAAAAAAAGAAGAAAAGAAAAAAAGAAAAACATAGCTCGCAAGGTCGAAACCCGCATTGGGCGCCTTGGCAAAAGTTAGAGCCTAAACAGTGAAGGTTAAAATACCCGAGTGTACCTTGACCGGAACTACGTAAGGCTTGATTCCCATGTTTGGGATACGTAGGCAACTTCATCCTGAAGTCCAGCCCCCAACGCTTTCATAGCGTCTCAGTCCACGTAATGGTTTTGATTACCCATGCTTCCTCTGAATCCAACGTCTCGACTGCAGCGACCGGGAGTTGCGTGACCAACTTCCTTCTGGAACCCAGTCACCAACGCTTTCAAGGTGACTGTGTCCATATATTGTTCGTGGCTGTCTTCGCCCGCTCCGCGCCTGAGAGCCGGTCGAGTTCAATCATCAATGAGCATGCCGCGGCATCATCCAAACAAGGGGCAACTTTCCGTTGCCATCTATTGCCAAAGTTGCCCTCAGTCTTCATCCAAACTAGGGGCAACTTTCCGTTGCCTTATCCCCCTTTAAGCCAGGGGCAATTTCCCATTGCCTCCGGTCCGAGGTTGCGTATCTCAAGGGTAAGTTCTGCGCTCGTTGAGCGTTCACTGTTTGCAAAAATAGTTTTTGAAAATTTTCACTGAAGTTGACTTATTTTCTCGAAAACTATTTCATTTTTCAAAATTGGACCAGTTTGGACCCAAAAGGGGAATTTTCAGTGCGCACAGCCTGATTCGTATGATCTTTAAATCAAAAATTGCATAAGTGCGTTAATCCAACGCTCATCTTTGATCAAAACTGTTTTAGAAAGAAAACGAAAAAAATGGTCAAAGTAGCGAACTAGGGGCACAGTTGAGCCAGGTGTTCTGTTCCCCCCTTTTATCATCAACGCGCTCGCCAGAAAGGCGCTCTATCTATCAGAAAAATAGCCGTGAGCTAACAATATTGGGCGTGAACTTGTGACTTTCTATTCGTCCATCAACCACCCTGGGGAGGGATTGAAAAATGAGAGAGTAAAGAATAGAGAGGCGTAAGTCGAGAGAAAAGTGAGAAAAGGGCTTTTTCAAAGAAAAACCGAGCTTGAGGGCCGAGTGGCGTGAGAATCACACAAATCAGAAAGGGTGGGAATAATACCCGGAGGAACTGGCTCCTCGAGATTTGAGGACCCCTTTTTTTTAAAATATGTCCGCGTGTCGTGTCTATTTTTTTGATTTGTCGGTCTCGTTTTTTTGGCTTTGAGTCTTTTCCGAGGGTGTCTCGTTGTGTTTAGGTCGTGTGCCTTTTACTTTTTTGTACTTGAGTCCTTTCTACTGTGTTCAGTTGTAGGCTCGATACCCCGGTTGTGAAACCCCTTTTCCAAAGATTAATCGTCGGTGCTCAGAATGCCGTGCCGTTCTCTACATCTATGCCAGGTAAGAGAAGAAATGAAAAAATTTGGGACATCCGAGTGTGTTTCAACCTTAACCACTTCAGTTTTGAGATCCGTCTTGTTAGATTGGGTTACTTGTTCAAAGTTTGCTGTGTGCAGAATAAACCAAAATACTGTGTTATGGGCTATATGCAAATCAATCCCCAACAGGTCAATCCCCAGCAGATTACGAACTGTGTGTTCAGGTTGAGCAGTGGTTTGTATGGGTTGTTCGCTGTTAGTTGGTCGGCTATCTGATCAGTACCATGCAAATGCTCAGATTTCAGACAATGGATCAATAACCATTTACCATTTGGGTGTAAAAATGATGCAATGCATGCAGTATGAAATGCGCAGAGATGTACAAATAAAACACTTTTCGACAAAAGTTTGTTTTATATAATCTCTTTCAAAGTACAACTTTTGAAGAAAGCAAAAAATCTGCCTGCGGCAGTACATAGTACTCTATCTACCAAAAAGAGAAAAGTACAACAAAAGAAATGAAGAAAAGAAGCAGCAAAATCATCATCATCAGCAGCAGGCCTCATGCCTAAGGATCAGTCCTCGCCCTCTTCCTGGGCAAAAGCACATAAGCACCGTCAGAGCGTCACTGTCGGAGCCCGAGCCGAGCTGTCCCCGGCCTCCTCCGCAAATGACTCCGTCCCCGCCTCCGACTCACCATCTCCTGGAATTGGAGCTCGTGAGCTGCTCCCCCTGGCCACGTCCCCTCTAGTGCGAGGGAATATCCTGCCTCCCGAGTAGAGAGGGGAGGCCCAGCTGGAGCAGCGCCACCCACTGGAGGGATCGGAAAAGGAGGCGAAAATACAAAGAACAAACACATCAGAATGCCGTGAGCAGTTTATCAGTACAGAATGCAGTGTATGAGTACAGTGTGTGAATGCCGTGAGCAGTTTATCAGTACAGAATGCAGTGTATGAATGCCGTGAGCAGTTTATCAGATTTTTGTGCAGTGTAGCAGATTGTGCGAAACAGAGTGTGATTCGAGACTGTGGTCAGAAGAACATACCGGTAGGCCGTAGACGGCCAAGGCGTCGAGAGTCCGCTGTAGCATCCCCCAGGGAGGCATTTAGCTCCACTGACTGACGGGTATACTCGGAGGAAGCCTGCAAAAATATTAAATACATCAGTATTCTGTGGGATATTTGAATGAACTGAAATGAAATAACAATGCAAGATGCAGAAATAAAGTAGCACATACTGGAGGTAAGTCGGGGATACCGGCTAACTCATGGCCAGCCGGGGAGGAGCAAAAGGGATCTGGTAGGTCTCCCCCTCTGCCCCCTATAAGTCACATGGTAGGAAGAGCGGGCCACCCCGTCCCTCGTTCCCTCTGCACTCCCCTCCTGCCGCGAGCTCGGGCCCTCTGTGACCCCCCACCCAGCCGGTGGCATTCCAAGGATGTTTTTAGGCTATATGAGGGTTTTGGGTCTTCATAGCTCAAGAAAGTGCATCCCCGATGCTCAACCCGGCCTCGTTTTGACCTCGGACCGTGTCTTCTGTGCGAGGCACTGAGATTCAAGCAAGAATTGTATCTTTTTGATCTTTGTCTTTCGTAAAATTCAAAAGTTGCCCCGTGTGCGTCGCATGCATCCATCCTTTTTGTCTGTTGCGTCGCAACGCGCCGTCTGCACGCCCTTGTGACTTGCATCTTTTTCCATTCAAACGAGGTACGTGTGCCTCGTTTTGCATCTCATTTTCAAATGAGGTACGTGTGCCTCATTTCGCATTCCATTACATCTCGAGGTACGCGTGCCTCGTTCTTGCATCATCCTTCATTTGCATTTCATCTTGATCCACGTGCGGTGTTACTACCTTCACGTGTTTCATTTGCATTTCATCTTGATCAGTGCGGTTGTACTACCTCACGTGTTTCATTTGCATTTCATCTTGATCCACGTGGGTGTACTACCTCACGTGTTTCATTTGCATTTCATCTTGATCCACGTGCGGTGTACTACCTCACGTGTTTCATTTGCATTTCATCTTGATCCACGTGCGGTGTACTACCTCACGTGCTTCATTTGCATTTCATCTTGATCCACGTGCGGTGTACTACCTCACGTGTTTCATTTGCATTTCATCTTGATCCACGTGCGGTGTACTACCTCACGTGCTTCATTTGCATTTCATCTTGATCCACGTGCGGTGTACTACCTCACGTGCTTCATTGCATTTCATCTTGATCCACGTGCGGTGTACTACCTCACGTGTTTCATTTGCATTTCATCTTGATCCACGTGCGGTGTACTACCTCACGTGTTTCATTTGCATTTCATCTTGATCCACGTGCGGTGTACTACCTCACGTGCTTCATTTGCATTTCATCTTGATCCACGTGCGGTGTACTACCTCACGTGTTTCATTTGCATTTCATCTTGATCCACGTGCGGTGTACTACCTCACGTGCTTCATTTGCATTTCATCTTGATCCACGTGCGGTGTACTACCTCACGTGCTTCATTTGCATTTCATCTTGATCCACGTGCGGTGTACTACCTCACGTGCTTCATTTGCATTTCATCTTGGTCCACGTGGTGTACTACCTCACGTGCATCATTTTGCATTCCAGTGAGGTACGCGTGCCCCGCTTTGCGTTGCATTGCATTACCTCTTTACGGTCCGGCGTGACCTTAAACACGCACGGTCTAGGAGACCTTAAATCCTCGGGAGGTGTAAGACCTTCAGTGCATTAAAGTGCACACCTCATTGCATTTGGCATACATCGCATCGCGCCGAGTGCGCACCCCATTTGCACTTCATTTTCCATCCTTATGAGGCACGCGTGTCTCATCCGCCCTATCATGCATCGTGCATTACCTCTTTACGGTCCGGCGTGACCTTAAACACGCACGGTCTAGGAGACCTTAAATCCTCGGGAGGTGTAAGACCTTCAGTGCATTAAAGTGCACACCTCATTGCATTTGGCATACATCGCATCGCGCCGAGTGCGCACCCCATTTGCACTTCATTTTCCATCCTTATGAGGCACGCGTGTCTCATCCGCCCTATCATGCATCGTGCATTACCTCTTTACGGTCCGGCGTGACCTTAAACACGCACGGTCTAGGAGACCTTAAATCCTCGGGAGGTGTAAGACCTTCAGTGCATTAAAGTGCACGCCTCATTGCATTTGGCATACATCGCATCGCGCCGAGTGCGCACCCCATTTGCACTTCATTTTCCATCCTTATGAGGCACGCATGTCTCATTTGCCCTATCGTGTGTCGCATTATGCAAATTGCCCCAACGAGGGTCCGGCGGGACCGAAAACACGCACGGTCTGGCGAGACCTTAAACCCGCTCATTTGCATTGTTATGCATCTCAAAAGCCGTGCGCTGGCACGCATTTCGAGCATCATGCATCATGTGCATCTCAATGCATACGCTGCGCATCCCGGTCTAGGAGACCTTAAATCCTCTGAAGGTGCAATTCCTTTGGTGTTCGTCGTGCCCGAACGACTTTCGGTGGTCTGGTAAAGCCACCTGCCTGTTTTGCGGTAAGTTCCTAGAAGACCAACTGGGACGGTGAAAACTAGAGTTTGAATGGCTTATGCCTAGAACGCAAAGGTTCGGGATCTCCGAGACTAAAGTCTGGTTTAAATACCCAGGGGGTGTACCCTCGGCTTGAAATCTGTATGGAAACCCCATAGGTTGAGGCGGCATGTCCACGCCTCGATTCTGGATATTGAACCAACCTAGTATATCGCCCTGTTGGTAAGATAGGGAAAGCTGCAATCGTAGCCGTTGCATCATCATGCATATCATGCATCATTTGTAAATATTGCAATGCATTGCATTTCAAAAAAAAAACAAAAAACAACATGCATGTGTCATGCATTTCATTGTAGTATAGTGCATTTGTCATGCATTCAGTGCATGCATTTCATTGCATCACCTCCATCTATGGCTTGCGCCCTTCCTTGTTGAGCTTGGTCTGGTATGTGCCCATATTTTTCGTGCCAAAACACAGTTGTCGAGCTTTTGTGTCCGAGCCTTGAGGGTAGCGGCACCGCTTCTGTGTTAGATACGGTTTGTATGTGTGCATGCCTTTCCTAGGCAAGATTTGGTTTGGCCCGCGCCATATCCCTTGCCATATCCTTGTATGCATGCATCATTGCATCACCTCCATCTATGGCTTGCGCCCTTCCTTGTTGAGCTTGGTCTGGTATGTGCCCGTATTTTTCGTGTCAAAACACAGTTGTCGAGCTTTTGTGTCCGAGCCTTGAGGGTAGCGGCACCGCTTCTGTGTTAGATACGGTTCGTGTACATGCCTTTCCTAGGCAAGATTTGGTTTGGCCCGCGTGCCATATCCATTGTATCCATTTCCATCACATTGTAGTGTAATTGTTGCATCCGGCATTAGGATCATTATTCCCTCATCAGCGGGTCGTTTCCCCACTTATGTCATTCCACCCAATACTCGTTCTTGTGTCCGTGCGAAGTACTCGTAGATCAGACATCGTTCTATGGGAGACGGACTTGTCACCTCCATCAATCTATCTGACATTCGTGTGGTTTCGAACCGCTCATGATCGAATCATGATTCAAATGCCCTGCACGTAGTTTGCATCGCATATAGTTTCAATCGCATTGCATTATCATTTGCATTATTCATACATAGTTTTGTATATATTGCATATTGTTTAGCATTCGCATTGCATATGTCATGCATGTTGCTAACAATATTGTACCTGTTAAGTTTGCTTTCTTTTCAGGCGCGATATTGTATGTACGGTTCATTTACCGCTGGTGGAACCAGGCGAGCCGCACAGGTATTGTATCTCCCGAGTGAGACGTTCTGAGAATTGCATAATTCTCTTACATCCTTTCTGCATTGTGATGTAGACTGTTGCATGTTAGCTTATAACTGTCGCATGTATTGCTTCATTACAGCTTTCTTTGCATGATCATAAGTTATGCTCGGCTTCTTGCATTGTCAGTTGCATTTTGCCCCCGCCTACGGGCGCATATCTTATCTTTGGCATGTGTGCCTGTGCATGAACTACGCTGGTTTGATTCCCTAAGGGATACGTAGGCAGCTTGCGAGTTCAACCATTTGCGCTTTGTATGTCTGTCCAAGTCTTCGGCCTTGTCAAAAATGGGTCGTCTCTGGGCTTTGACATTCACTCCCGTCATTCTTATGACTTTCGAGTTCTGTCAAAGAGGGGCAACTGTAGACACCCCGTTTTTGACCGTCCTCAAGACTTGGACGTCACCGTTGGAACACTCGGTGATTATCCATGTTTGTGTTCGTTTGGAGTTCCCGGAGTTCTCGGCTACGCGCGCCGTGCCTCAGGACCTCCAGACTCGACCGTTTGTGTTTGGTTTTGCACCAAACACTTGTGTTTTGCCTTGGGAGGGCAGGGAATGCTTTGTGAGGCATCCCTACACACCACCGGCTGGGGCTAGAGGCCACCGGCTGGCTGGAGTTGCCACCGGCACTATATTGTGCCGGTCGGCACTATTTTGTGCCGGTCGGCACTAATTTTGTCAAAATGACATTTTTTGCCGGCCGAGCACTGTTCAGCTGCTTTCTGAGATATTTTCAGACAGCTGTTTAGCTCTTGTTTCCCCTCCATACACGTGTATGGAGGGATGAGCCTTGGATGACTTAGTTTGTAAGTCTTTGTTGCCTATAAGAGAGAAGGCTCTTCTCTTGGCTCAAGGGTTGAAAAGGTGAACAAAATTCAGAGGGTTAGACATAGGAGAAGCTCTGGTTTAGGGTTTGGAGTTCTATATCTATCATATATCTCTCTTTCTCCTTTGAGCTTAGTGTGTGTGTATTGTCATAATATTGCACATAAACACCTAGTGTCTCACCTTCCTCTTGCAACTGAGATCCTTAAGGCTTGTTCTTGAAGTTCTTGACTGGTTTTGAGCTCAAGGACCCATCCACTCCAACCTTTGTGAAGGTGGTCTTCAAGGGTAAGAAACTTGCTTTATTTACCCCATTTTTGCACCCTCTTTTTGCTTGCTTTAAAACAGTTTTTGTGCTTAGTGATCAACACATAAAAGTTCTGTTTTTTAAGCCTCTTTATTGTTTATTAAGAGTGCTTAGTGGTTTGAGCAAGTTTGACCACCCTTAGGCCTTGAAAAGGCCACTTTTTGTGCCATTTTGTGAGAAATCCGAGACTTTGGTCTTAGGATCTTTTCACCACTGAAATCTTGAGGGATTTCAGTGGTGAAGAGCATGCCTTAGAGTCCCAAGAAGGAGAGGGCCACCCCCTCTCCTTGATGTCCTTGAAAAGGGCAAATTTTGGCTTCCAAAGGAGCTTCATGCTTGAGTGTGTGTTAAGCATGTTTGACTTGTTTTCCATGCTTATATTGCCATGTTATAACATGATTTCAAGTTAGTTTAGGTCCCTTATGCATGCTTAGCATAGTTGCCTTGTAATGTCTCTTTGATGCCTTAACATGTCTAGGTTGCATGCCTTTGTTTTGAACATGTTTTAGGCCTAGATCCATGAAGCTTGTGTGCTTATTTTGCCATGATTTAACTCTGTCCATAGCCATTTGGGTCGATCTATCATGCATTATATAGCTCCTTTGCATTTGGCTTGTTGGCCTTGAGAGTATGAGTGTGTAGCATGCCATGCTTGCACCATTTTCAATGATTCGGAACCATCTAACATGCCATTTCAGGTCTTATGATGTGTTTGTTTGATTGCCTTACATGCCTCTTTAATGCTTTGAGAGTATGTATTAAATACTCCATGTTTTGGTCATGTTGCATGCCTTTGTACTTGAGCCTCTTAGTCATCTAGGTGCTCCTTAGGCTTTGTCTAGGTCTACTTGTGACCTGTTTTGAGTCCCTTTAGCTTTGTGAAGCTTGATAGACTTGGCCTTGGTTGAAGCCTTCATGGCTTGTTTCAAGACTTGGGCCATTTGTTGCATATTTGGCTTGCTTTATTGCATGATTTGGCCTCATGTTTTGCATGAATTTCAGAGTTTTCCATGCATGCTTTTAGCCCATGTTTGGCCTCTTCAAGTGTGCTTGAATGTCGCTTGTTTATGCCTTGAGTTGGTACCTTAACATGTGTATGTATGCATGTGTGTTTGGCCCTCATAACTTAGCATGTGGCTACTGATTTTGGGCTTTTTAGAGCTGCCCAATTCATGTTTAAGTCCATCTTTCAATTGGTTTGCATGCTTGCCTTGTATGCTTACTTACATGTTTGCATTGTATTGCCATGTTGCATGTTAGTTGCCATGCTTAGGGTTGCATCATGTTGACATGCATGTTAGGCCTCTTGAAGTAAAGTATGATAGAGGTTTGGCACCCTTGTTTGCTTGTTTGCATTGCATGCATTTGAAATCAAAGTTGCACTCTTGATTCTTTGGGCCATCATGCATGGAAATGCGTGATTGGTGGTCCGGGAATCGAGGCACATCCCCCCCTTGAGTCAATAACATGATAGGGAGTGTGTTTGGTGCATACATGCCTTGAATTGCATTGCCATGCAAGTTTTGCCCTCTGCTGCTGTGAGTTGCAGGTTCTGCAGGTGTTAAGTGCCGACCGGCACCTTTTAGTGCCGACCGGCAGTGAATTGGCAGCCGATAGCTTCAATCAGTGCCGGTGGCCACATCCTTCAGCCGGTGGTGTTCTACCCCAGCCGGTGGTACTCCCCAGTGCCCTGAGAGGCACTCCTGGGATTTTGGTAATTTTCTGAGGAGGATAGCAGGGAAAACAGAGGCACACTTGCATGACAGTGCGATTCCGAGCCAATCCCGAACACGCGCTGCATCCGGCCCTCATCCCGAGGCGGTTTAATGCTTAATTAGATTAATTATTTGTCTAATTAATTTAGTGAGTTTGTAATAATTAATTAGCTTGCGTAGTTAATTATTTGTATTATTATTTCGGTCCCTCCGAGCGAGGGCGAAAAGTGTAATAAGTGTGTGTGAGTGGATGTATGTCTTCCAACCCCCACTTCTTTCTATCCCTTTTATTTACCTGCTTACAATGGTAGATTAGGGCATGTTCAGTTAGCATACCTTATGCAATGCATGTGTGCATTCATGCATTTGTTTACATGCACCGGGCTCGGTACATCATACAAACTGCATCGTACTTTCGATTCCAAATTGAATATGTGATAGTTTTAGCATTTCACATGCCATGTTAGGATAGCCGAGCCTGCCTAGATTACATCTTGCATGTGTTGCATTAGACATTTCAGTATGCTTAGGTCATGCATGGATTTCTAATAAGCTTCTGTTTTGGCACGGAGTACGATGTAAGTATTTTACGCTTTGGCATATCGCATGCGTGTGAATGTTACCATGACAATAGGATTGCCATGCGGCTAAATGCTTAATGTGAAACTGTTTGAATGCCTGTGGGTGAGGTTGGATTGCGTGAGTTGGAACAACTCGTTGAAATCCGTATTTTAGCCTACTTGCGAGTAGCATAAACCAACACGTTTTTCAAGACAAAACGGATATGCAATGTTTATTTCCAAATTAGGCAATCTAGTCTATACTTTTGTGCTGTGCGCATAACATAGTAATTCTAGACTAATAACTGGAATAAGAACATGTAATGTTTTCAAAATCGGATATCACGGTTAGTAGAGGCCGGTCTTCGGACCGGGCGAAAGGGGGTGCTCATAGCTGACCTTCCCCGATCGTACCCAAGCTCCCGAGCCAAGTCACTTTGGTGATGACGGACACGTGGCCTTCGGCACCGAGTCAGGGTTTCCTAAATTCCCCATTAAAAAATATTTAGGTGGCGACTCTGTAATCTGGCAAAGCAGTCCATGTTTGGCACTACTTTTTCAAAAATCTGTTTTCTTCAAAACGATTTGCCGATTGGACTCTTTGGTTCAGATTTAGAACCGCGACACAAAAGGGAGTCCGAACTGTAGCCGAGGTCCCACCGCGGACGTGCCACACCTTTCGAAGGGATGAGGAGAAAGCCAAAAATCCACGGCGACGAAAACACAATCCATTTAGATTAAATGGAAGCTCTCGTAGAGCTCTACATTTTGGTATATGGAACTAGGGGTCAAATATGTTTAGACATAGATGAAATCAAGGTTAAAAAGCTTGGAAACTCAAAAATGGCGGAAAGAGAGAGAAGAGAGAGTGAAAAGTGAAGAGATTTAACCAAAAAAATGACTTTTAAATATCTGATTCTGGACAAACCACTCGAGCGGTCAACAGTGTGCTCAAGCGATGAATTGAGGGTTCCAATATCTCAGACAATTTTGAAAAACAGAGCTGGAATTCTTTCTTACGCTCGAGCGAACTATGTATAAAGCACAGATTTGCAAATTTCAAACAGTCATAACTCTCTTGTCCGGACTCCGTTTAGGGTCGTTCTCGTTTCCAAATTGAAGCCCGTAAGTGAGATTTCCAATGGTTCTAGCCTCACATCAAAATTCAAAGTATGGAGAGAAAAAATGAAAAAAGAGTGAAGATTACTCAATAACAACTATTCGAATTTGTAATTTTTGATCCAATCTCACCCAACCACTTTGATAACACCTCAATCAAGGTTCAAATATTGATTAAGAAGGTTCCCAATCAAGATAATCAAATAATCAAATATAATTCCATTATAACAGAAGTACAGAGTGTTACACTCACCTAACCTTAGCATTTTTATCAAAATCTCATTTGTCAGCTTGTACTTTAAATTGCGACAGTTAATTATTTACAATTTAAATTAAATTATAGTATCACAATTCCATCCATCGAACATTAACAAGATTAATGAAACTTGTCATACAAACTGTAAACACAAATTTCGTATCCTACAATTAAGACGCGAAATAAATGCACAAATAATTAATTTTATTTGATTATAATAAATGGGTACAATCCTCTGTAGATTTGCTCTATTACAAAAGAACAGATTGTTTGATTTGATATTTGAAATGGGTGTAATTCAACGGCAGTAAAAGCTTGTTGTTGAACTAGACAAGTTGATGAATTTCTTCAAGTCTTCAAATGGAGAAACTTGGAAAAAAAAAAAAAGGCTTGATCGAGGGCTTGAACGGCTTGATCTCAAACGAGTCTTGAAATGATCTCTTTGAAAAGAGAAACCAAATTTGTATTTGTAACTTAAAAGGTTGGCACAAGTTTGGGAGTGCTTGATAATCATTTCTTTTAAGTTTGAGGAACTTTAGAGAGAATTTTCAAAAGAGAATTTGGCAGAGTTTCAAGATTGCTTAGAAGCTTGCAAGACCATTAGCAAAAAAAATGTGTCCCCCTCCTCATGGTGAGAGCCTCTGTTTATAGGCTTAGGAGAGAATGATCAATTGTGGAAACTCCAAAATTGATTTGAATTTCCAAGAAAATAACAATTTATTTTTTAATTTATAGACATGATTTGCATTCCACTAAATTTTGATAAAATATTTTCATGGGCCCTACACATTTGGGTTGACCCAATTGTCAAAATAGGTTCACTTTTCTTTTTGTGTGGCCTATGATTTAAAATGGGTTAAGATCCATAATTTTAGTAGGACCCAAATCCATTTGAAAATTTGACCATCTTAATTTTGATTAATCAAGAATATTTATTTGTCTTGATTAATCAGGCAGCAATCAAGTTACTTAAAAATTTGAATGTCTACAAATTGTCCCCACTTCAAGATTCTGGTTTGATGCTTGCTTGCTAATATCAAAGTTGAGATTTGAAGTAGATTGGTCATGTTCATGATGTAAGGATTTAATTGTAAGGGTCTACCATGTATGTTTTTGTTTTTGTTTTTTTGTTTTTAACACAATGTCATTGGCTTTCTCCCACAAATGGAAGGTAATGTCAAGAAGCAAGGCTAGGGTTTTACCTTTTGGTCTCGCTGCCTATATGCGTTACTTCTTGCTATTTACTTATATAAATTATGGATGATGGGTTCTTTGTGTTGCTCATTGTCCCTCAAGCCTACGTTGATAAGCAACATTAGAGACTGTGGAGTGGACTGTTACTTGTGCCAATCAGGTAAGATTTATATATATATATAATAAATGCATATCTATAACACTCACAAATTGTGAGCATGGACAGCACAAACAACCTCTTTTCTTGCCCACATGATGTCACTATAAGTACCATATGCTTTAAATGCCTTTGACCTTTTTTTTTTCTTTTTTTTGGCCTACCCAAGCATGTGCAATAGCCTACACCTATACATATATTGATGAATTAAGTGGATGTCTATATGTAGAACTCAGGCAGATTTCAATTCTTTTTTTTTTTTTTTTCTTTGGCATACACAAGCATGTGCAGCACAAAGTGATGATCTACACATATACATATATTTATGAATTGATAGTATGTATAATGTATATTGTAACTATTTGAGGCTTGTATCTTTGTACTGGAACTTGTGCAGATTTCCAATTCATTTTTTTTTTTTGGAAATTGTATTTCATTATTGCCTATAAGAATAATGATTTTGTAAGAATAGTTGAATGATATATCCTACTACCCTTTCACCATAATTGGTTATTTTAACTTATGTGGGGGATGCGCTTATTGAGATAGCCGCCTAGATATTGGGCTAGTGAAGTAGACATTTCCACCACCACCCATTCGATCATAGGTGATTAGTTTGACTACTGTAGGGGAAGGCGTCTATCAAACTAGCTGCTTGGATATTGGGCTAATGAAGTAGACATTTCCACCACCACCCATTTGACCATAGGAGATTAGTTTGACTCATGTGAGGGGAATGCGTTTATCGAGCTATCTGCTTGTACATTAGGCTAGTGAAGTAGACACTTCCACCATCACCCATTCGACTATAGGTGATTAGTTTGACTCATGTGGGGGAATGCGTCTATCGAGCTAGCCGCATGTACATTGGGCTAGTGAAGTAAACACTTCTGCCACCACCCATTTGACCATAGGTGATTAGTTTGACTTATATGGAGTAATGCGCCTATTGAGCTAGCTGTCTGGATATTTGGGCTAGTGAAGTAGACACTTTCCACCATTACCCATTCGACCATAGATTATTAGTTTGACTTATGTGGAGGAATGCGCCTATCAGGCTAGCCGTCTGGATATTTGGGTTAGTGAAGTAGACACTTCCACCATCACCTATTCTACCATAGGTGATTAGTTTGATTCATGTCATTATCATATGTCATATATATGTCTCCACAACATTTTTTTTTTTAATCGTTTGGCTTTGTCACTCAGTGATGGTGTACTTCAAGACTTTCAATAAAGGTACTTGACCATTCTCGAGGACTCTAGTGACACTATTGAGGAGAGGACTACTCTTCCAATTCACCCTCCTTTCCTTGGTGCTTGGGGCTTGAAGTTCAAGCACTTGATGGTTCTTTTCATTTGGCACAATGGGCTCGTGAGAATTTATGTCAATTGGTTGAAGACCTGTCACACTCTAGGGTTTTATTATTAAAGTCATCTAACCATGAAGAAATTGAGGATCTTAGCTCATTTCCTACCCTTGGAAGTGCAGTTCGGGCTCAGAAGGTGGCATGGAGCACTATTTTCAAGGTCATAGCAGAGCCTTCTTTTGGTGACGGATATTGGGAGTGGTTGGAGGATATATTGGGGCAACATCGTGGGGTACTACAGCAGGTGGGTATTTACGATGCATTTTATGCCTCATTGTTCTCATATGACCGACTACATAGTGTTATACAGGCCTTTTGTGAGCTTTGGTGTTCGTCCACTAATACCCTTCACACTTTCATAGGTGAAATGTCTATCTCGCTATGGGATTTGCATCATCTTGGTGGACTTTCCATTAGGGGTGCAATATACAATGAAGTGGTGCCAAATGCCCAAGAGTTGGCCAGCAATATGAGGGACAAGAATTTCCTTCTTTTATCAATTGCGAATATTTATTCCTTGTTTACCATCGGCTTTGTAAGGAGTTGAAACAGAATGGGATGAGGATTACTAGCTGGATAAAATTTTGGTTTAAAGGGGAAGTTAAGTACCACAAATCAACCAAGAGGGCTTCAAGGAACAAGGACTCAACGCCCTAAGGATGCTAGCAACCCTTCTGGTATTATTAACATAACTCGGTCTTGAACTGTGCAAGGTGACCAAGTCTTTAGTGACTTGGGGATTGCTGGTGCGGCAAAGGGTGAAACTTTTCTATCAGCTTTCCTTGTTTGTTAGCTGTGCAAATTTGTTCTACCCCCTGGAGATGGTGACTTGATTAGACCTGGGGTGTTAAGGTTACTAGTATGATGGCTCGTGGTCGTTCATTCAGTCCTGCCATTCCTATACTTGCTAGCATCTACAAAAGGCTAAATAGAATTACTTCTTTTCTAATCCTAGAAAGTGCGACGCCATCTTCCTATCCATTATGTTTATGCTTGGTTAGCAGAGTATTTCAACACACACTTTAGTATTGAATCTGCTCTGAAGCCTCAAATGACGAGATATGCTGGTGAAAGGATGGCCAAACATTTTGAGGAGTCAGAGGCCTATGACTTATTTTGATCATGCAAAGATATGACCTTGCACCGTTTGGCATATAGCGAGGGCAATCCCAAGGAATTGGTTGATGATGGTCATCTTTCTTACTCAGATTTAAAGTATTTCATCAGCATCCGCTCGAGCTATTTGACTTTGCGAAGTTCGTCCACTAGGGTCATTGAGCATACAGTCCTCACAAGTTTAGCAGGCAATTTGGTTTTATTCAAGCCATCCCGGGTAACCTTAAGGTTGATCTTCGGGATGGTAGTTTATAGAACATTATTCAATATTAGGATTCTTGTGTTCGTGATGGTACTCATTCTGTATTGAGGTTACCAGTACATTTTGATTTCCCATCTCGTTCCACTACCAAGGCTTATTTGGAGTGGTGGTCCCAGCTTTATGTAGGCTATTTCTCCAACAAAGAAGATTATATCCCAATGAGCAAATGCTCAGCTTCACCAAATCAAGAGATGGTTAAAGTGGAAAAAAAATGCAATTGCTGAGCAAAATTCTAATCTTAAGACCAACGAAATGGTTCGAGGAAGTGTTAGTGGGACTCTTGGTGGAGTAGTAGACAAGGAACACAGTAACAGTGATCATAACTAGCGTCACTTAGGGAGAAAATCTAGTACTAGCACTGTTGGAAGGAACATCACTACTTTTAATGACGTGGAATCATTTTTTATCGAAGTTCCTAGCACTTCTCAACCATTGGCTACCGATGTTGTACCGGTAATGACAGAATCTATCATTTGTCATTTCAAATTTTTTTTTTTTTTTTTGAACTCCTCTTTAATTTGTTTTGACAGTTGCCAAATGATGGCTTTGATTTGGCATCTGACAATAAGGATATGAGACTTCTTGATGAGTTCTCAGATAATGAAGAATCAGTTCATAGGCCATCAGCCTTTGATTTAGTGATTGGCTGTAAGAGTTGTCTCTCAGTTGACCCAACTCCAATTGTCCGAACTTCTTCCTTACCTACTGCTCCTACACAGAGTCAAGTTGCACCTTCTATAGCTTCTACCATTGATACAAGAAGCATGATCCTTAATGCTCGCCGCTCAGTAGCTTCAATACTTAATAACCATATTAAAGGCTTATTGCGCAAAACTCCTATTCAAAAAGTTCCCACATTGGGCCCAAAGCTCCAAGAGCTTTATGATGAGCTCTCAAAGCTTCAGATAGACTACTCTCCGTTGCAAAGCCAGATTGAGAAGTACGTACAAAATGCTACTACGTACATCTCTATGAAATTAGCATTTGCTCGAGGGATGACTTCAAAGCTATAGGATCAACGTTTGGCGGATGTCAGTCAATGTGTTACTTATGCTCTAGCTCTTGAGAATGAAGGAATTGAACAGGTTCACTTGCTGAAGTCTGATTTAGGTAGCCTTATAGTGAAGAAGACAAAATTGTTAAAGGTGTTGGAACATTTAGATGAACAATCACAACAACTAGAGACTATAATTAGTGTTGCTGAAGCTAAAGTAGTTCAAAGACGAGCCATTGTTTCCACTCTAAGGGACAGACAAGCTACAATAGAAGCAACTGAGGTGACAAGAAGCGACGATATCGAAGTTGCCAACAAGTTGGAGCAGCTCTTGAAGGTTGAACAAGGCGAGATCCGGAGTTTATCATGGTTGCCATAATTTATTTATTTATTTATTATTTTTATTTTATTTCATTTTTATTTTAATTAAATGTATCTCGAAACCAAATACTTCATTATTGATTGCTCTAGCAAACACTTTATTTATGAAATAATTATTATAGTTCGAAGCAAACTACTCTTATTGTAAAACACTTTGGTTTATTGATTTATTAGTCGTTCACAGTTTATACTCATGCGGCTAGGAGTAGTATAATTTTTTTTTAGTAACTTTATTTTATATGGGCCAAAAGCATCATGCAGTTTATGCTCATGCGATTAGGAGCGTTACATTCTTATGGATAATAGCGCTTTAGAAACTTGCCATTGATTGGGCCAACCCTTATACCTTCTTCATCAACAATCTTTTATGCTCGATTAGTTCAGTCACCACGTATGGCCCATCCCACTTGGAGAAGAACTTGTTGTTGGTTCGTGGGTAGTGATGATAGGTCTTTGAATAGCCAACACCAATTCTCCAACCTGAAAAGACCGAGGTCTAACCTTCTTATTCAAAGCTCTAGAGAGTTGAGCTTGGTAACACTCAAGTTTTTGTTGTGCTCCCAATCTCTTCTCATCTAATGCTTCTAACTCAGTAAGTTGTAATTTTGCATTCTCATCATCAGTGAGACCTTCCTGTATAGCTATTCTTAATGAAGGAATTTGTTGTTCCAAAGGAAGAACCGCTTTAACACCATACATAAGGAAGTATGAGATGGCTTATATTGGGTATGATGTGTCGTACGGTATGCCCAGAGTGGTTCTCCAATTCTTTCATGCCAATCCTGCTTTGATTTAGCAACTACCTTTTTCAATAGGTTACCCCAAGTTTTGTTAAATGCCTCTGCCAATCCATTGGCAGGTGCATTGTACATTGAAGAATTGTGTTGCTTAAATCCAAACCTTTCACAAAGTTTGTCCATTAGACTGTTATAGAAAGGCTTTCATTATTGGTGATGATATAGCAAGATATACCATACCGATAAATAATGTGGGATTTGATGAAGTCAACAACAGTTTCTTTCTTGACTTCTTTAAGTGGGATGGCTTCAGCCCATTTGGAGAAATAATCTGTGGCGGCCAAGATGTATAAGTGGCTTACAAAGACTTGGTCAATGGGCCAACTACATCTAGACCCCATGCACCAAATGGCCAAGAAGCAATTGTCAGTGTAAGGTTCTGGTGGTTGATGGATAAAGTTTGCATGAAACTGGCAAGGTTGACATTTTCTTGAGTAGTCCAAGTAATCTTTAACCATCGTAGGCCAATAGTAACCCATCCTTTTTAGTCGAAAGTGAAGTTTAAGACCAGATTGATGTGCTCCATATATCCCAGAATGGGCTTCTTCCATGGCTTGTTGAGCTTCGTCATCCCCTAGGCAACGAAGAAAAATTCCTTCAAATGATCGTTGGAATAAAGTTCCCTTGTAGTAGATAAATCAAGGAGCTCGACGTCTTATTTCATTTCTATGGTAAGAATCATGGGAGCTTCCTATGTTCAAGGTAGTCTATAATTGGCATTCTCTAATTGTCGACTTCGATGGGTAGTACTGAAATTGCGTTTGTTTCTACAAGGCAACATTCTAACAATTGTGGCAATACCCATCGTTGGCATACAGGACACTAACTTGTTCACCTTCTAACAATGCTAGTGTAGTTGCTAGATTGGCAAGTGTATCAGCCATGCGATTCTCTTTCCTTGGAACATATTCGAGTACCACCCCTCAAATTTTTCAATGAGATGAGTTGCATACTGGAAATATGTGACTAAGTTGTCTTTCTTGACTTCATAATCCCCCCGAAGCTGATTAATTATTAATTTTAGAATCCCCATAGACATCTAGGTCAACAATTTTTAGCTCTGTTGCATTTGTAAACCAATGATTAAGGCTGGTACTCAGCAACATTGTTTGAGCAATTTTCGGCAAGAATAAATGACTAAGGCAAAATGTGCCTCTGTGGTGAAACAAAAATGACACCTGCACTTGCCCCTTCCTTTCTTAAAGCCCCATCAAAGAACATCATCCAAGGTTGTAGGACTTCTATGAACAATACATCTTCATTAGGGAATTCCTTAAAAAATTCTCAATCAGCAGGAATGGGATGGTCAACCAAGAAGTCTGCCAGGGCTTGCCCTTTCACCACTTTTCTTGGCACATGTAAATTATCTCAAATTCATTAAAGAGAAGAGACCATCTTGCTAAGCGTCCTGAGAGGATGGGCTTAGACATAACATACTTTATTGGGTCGGCTCTTGCAATGAGATGTATCGTATGGGCTTGGAAATAATGTCTCAATTTTTGAGAAGCAAAAATAAGTGCCAAACACATCTTCTCAATGGGAGTACTTGAGTTCATTTTCAGTTAATCTGCGACTCAAGTAATAGAGCGCTTGCTCTTTATTTTCTTTGTTATTTTGGCCAACATCACTCCAAGAGACTTTTCTTGAGCAACAATGTAAAGTATCAATGGTTTCCCTTGAATAGAAGCTCCTAATGCTGGTGGATGAAGCAAGTATCTCTTAATATTGTCGAAAGCATTTTGACATGTTGATCCCAAACAAATGGAGCCTCATTTTTCCTCAGTCGAGTGAAAGTTGACAACGACCTGCCAAGTTTGAAATGAATCTGCGGATATATGCCAAGTGACCTTGGAGGCTTCTAAGTTCCTTCAGTTTTTGGTGGTGGCATCTTTGTGTGGCATCTTTTGTATAGCATCGATTTTGGACTGATCAACCTCAATGCCTCTATGTCGAACAATAAAGCCAAGAACTTTCCAGACGTAACTCTAAATGCGCTTTGAGTGGATTCATCTTCAAGTCACACTACAACAAATATTACTTTTTATAACGTGAAATGAATGCTATCTTAAGTAAAAGATAGCATTTGTTGGCATGCTATGTTAGCCCATGTTATTAAAAGTCTATCACTTTGTCTAGCATTTATAGAATGTTATGGATGAATGCTACAAAAAATATATTATTACATTCCTAAAATGCTATAAAACTATTGAATATTCTTAAAAAAAAATATATAACCATTACAGTTTGTGCATGCTATAATATATCTTCTCTAATATCTGACAGAGTTATCAATGAATGTTACAATATAGTGTGTACACATTTTATAGATTTTCCTGTATGCTATAAATACCTTTTAGATGGTAGGTTTTTTAATCGCTAATATTGCAGCATATTCCAAATAAAAATAAAACATTTTATTTCATAAATGATCATATCATCATAGTGGAGAAGAATTCATCAACATAACCTTCATTCAAGTAACAAAGAAATTGCATTGTCTTAATACAATACCAAAAGATTATCTCCATATCAAAAAGGGATAGCTTAAATTCCAAATGTGATAATGTACATATCAAAACCAAACTCATTCAAATACTCCAATTCTTCAACTAGAGGCTTCTCATCCTTCAAGCTTGCTTCATATAGTCTGGCACCTTTCTTTTTAAAGACACCAACTGCAAAATAATAATCAACCCCCCAATCAGTGAAAACATTTAGCGAATAAGTATAGATAATTAAACAATCCAAAAACTCAAGGGATTCAACCTTGCCTTAATAAACAATGGATTGCTATAGCACATTATCAAGACCTACCATTATAAAATCTGATCACTAATTTAAATCTAGTCTAAATGGCAAGAGTTAGAAAGGTCACCTAAGATAGTGTTTGGTTCAGTAGATGAAATAGAATGAAATGATCATTATATCAAAATATTTATTCTCATATTTGGTTGACTAACAAAAACAATGAAAAATACATTGTAAATAGAACATCATATGCCAATGTAATGGAATGATCACTCTGTAAGGAAGATTAAGGAATAATCATTCTATTCCATTCTATCTCATTCCAATGAACCAAATATAGCATAAATAGAATGCATATTGAAATGGTAGCTTAAGGTGCTTGAAAGTAAGCAAAAAATAAAATAAAAAATTGAGTAAGTAATACCAGTTTCCTTCGGAGTATCACCAATTTATTAAAGCCTGATCATGGCCAAGATACTGGGTTAGTCCTTGCTCCCACTTTTGCATCACTTTCTCAAAATCAAAACAAACAAACAAACAAAAAAACCAATTTCCTACCATAAACAAGCAAGGATATGTTTTGGTTAAGCATATTATCAAAAATGTAATGAGAAATCTACATCCAATAAAAAGAACATAGAAATCAAAATTTAGGATTTTTTTTAAAAAAAAAAGAAAAAAGAAAGGTAATAGTAAGCATCAATTTGACTAGAGTCAACAAATGTTTCTTCTGTTTATTCGAGGGTTCATATAAAACAAATGTGATTTATCAACAAAGTCAGAGAGTGTTTCTTCTGTTTATAGGTATTCAATTCTCTGAGCACTAATATGATTTATGAGTTGCATTCATCATAGACAAACAAGTGTGTCACTTTTATCAACAAAGTTAACAAGAATGATAAGATGTTCTGTAGTAATTATTTTTTCTTTTGTGATCTTGTTGTTCACAAATTCTTGAGTCTTAGTAAAATGACTAATTAAGCTAATGTATAGTTCTATAATTAACTACCTCATTAATAGAGTATATATATATATATGAAATTTTTTAAAACACATGCCCTTAAAAAAACAGGGTATCGCTTTTTATAACTTTACCATAATGATTCGTAATATAATCATAAAAAATCATGAATTTACTCACTTAAAAAATTTGTAACTTTTTAATACTCATAACACAATTGGTTCACAATATCACTGCAATAATTATTAACTAGTATTGCTTTGTATACACCACAAAAATTTGTAAAAAACACCAAAAAAATTGGTTACTTTTTATGACATGGAGGTGTGTATAGTAGTTGGACCACATATATATAACTAGATCATTCATGGTATTTTTTGTTTGGTTTCAACAAATGAGAAAACATAGGAGCACCAAACAGTAAGGGTCAATTTCAATGAATAAAATGTTGTAAAAGCATGTAGTAGTTTTGTTGGGAACATATAAGAGCAATAAACAATTAAAAAATACTTCAATAATAAATAATAATAAAAAATCCAAAAATTATATATTGATCAAGAATAAGAATTATAGTATAAGCACACTAGATCTTATTTTTCAATTCTATATCCAATCAAAGAAAAGGGTTTTGTGGAACCCAACCAGGTCTTCTTCATGTATACATACATATGCAAATTCAATACATCCCATAAAGAATATCCAAAAATCAACATCCACACATCAATTCACACGTAGCAAATCAAAGGAAAAAAAAAACTCACAATCTGATTCTGGAATTGTTTCTTCTCTCTATTTCACTTGAGATTGGTTGATGATTTTTAGAGACTTCCTATCAAAACAAAACTAATAAGTATATAGATGTATATATACGTATATAAATCGAGCGAGATAGATAGAGAGAGAATTACCTTCCACTTCTATCAAAACCCTAGCACTGTGATTGCTCCTAGTCCATAATGAGAGAAATTAGGAACCTAATTTGTAGTGGGTTTCTATCTCTAATCTGGGCATGCGATATTTTCGCACCAAACTTTTTGGGTTTTTCAATATAATGCTTTTTTTTATGGGTTCAATATAACGTTTTTTTGTATATATTATCTCACAATATCATTTTTTAAATGCCATTAATCCTTAATTTGTGTAATTTTTCAAAGCATTTATAAAAGGTTATTAAAAATTAGAATTCAATGCTATAAATATCAAATGTTAGCGCCTTAAGTCATTTAATCACAAAATGCTATAAATGCTCCATAATTAATAACATTTTAATAAAAATGCTATAAAAATATGTTATTAAAAGTACTATTTGTTGTAGTGTCATACTTTCTTAGCCGGTTGAAGACTGCATGAAAGTCCTCTAGGTGATCTCCCATTTTCTTAGTTTTGACCACCAAATCATCAACAAGCACTCAACAAATTTATGGAGCATGTCATCGAAGATCTTTTGCATGGCACATTGATAGGTGGCACCGGCATTTCTTGAGCCCAAAAGGCATTATTTTATAACAATAGATGCCTTTTGTGGTGCGAAATGCAGCTAACTCTTCATCCTTAGGTGCCATCCGTATTTGGTTGTATCCTAAACACCCATCCATGAAGGAGAACACCTCACATCTGGTAGTGGCGTTTATCATTAATCCATAGTAGAAAGCAGAAAGTCGTCCTTGGGACATGCTTTGTTCAAATTTCGAAAGTCGACACATATTCTAATTTGTCCATTCTTTTGAGTACCGGGACCATACTAGATATCCATGCCAGATATTTTACTTCACGTATGTGTAGACACCCCATTTTTGAACGCCCTTAAGACTTGGGTGCCACTGATTGTTTACTTAGTGATGAAAGGTGTGCAGTGCAAAGGTTCGATTTCTTCAGCAAAAGGAGCTTCAAATCCCAAACCTCACAGCCCTTTTTGGACCAAAGCCTTTTGACCAAAATTTTAGACCTTAAAACCGTCTCTTTCAAAATATTTTTGAAAAAAAAGTTCCTACGATGTTCCGAAGCTCGCATTTCGTTAAAACATTGCACTTTACGGTAAACTGAGCAAGGACAAAGTGGAAATAAATGAAATAGAGGTGAACCCCTGAAAAATATTTCAAAACACCTTATTTAGAGGTTTCGAGTTGAAGAAAATTGGAGAGGAGAGAAGAGAACTAGTTGAGGAGAAGTTCGGCATGAATTGGGTAAATCGAAACTGGGCAGACTCTACTAAAAGAGGCATATCTTTTTACACACTTGTAATTTTGATGTGAGACTACCACCATTGGAAAGAAGACTTCCGGGATACAATTTAGGCTCAAGAATGACCTGTAGAGGCATCGATATGAAGGAAATGTCCAGTTGAAGTTGGGCCCAAAAAGTAGATTTTTCTGGCCAACCAGAGGTGGAGGTTTCGGGCCATGGATGGACTTTTCTGGCCATGTGCCATCCAAGTGTGCCTTGCCGGCTAGAAATGGACCCTTGCTGGCCATCAATGATCCCTTGCCGGCCATTGATGCAAAAAGTCAGATTTTTGCAGATATTTGTCTTCCAGCTGTCCATTTTGGGATATTTTCGACCTGAAGCCTCATTTTTCTATATATAGAGAGCCTTCTCTATGGTTTTCAAGGTTAGAACAATTTAGGAGTTAAAAATTTTGGGAGCCTCTCTCTCTATAATCCTCTCTCTCTAGGCTTCTCTCTCTCTTGAGCTTTTGTGCTTAGAAGCTTGCATACTTCAAACTTTAACCTATCAACCCTTAACCAAAGTGGTTCATCTTTGGACTGAGATTGCTTGAAGCTCTCTTGGAACTCCTTAAGGTGATTTTGACTTGTATTTGTGCCTAAAAGTATGCTTGGCTTCAAGAGGTATAATCTTTACCCTTTAAGCTTGTTTTCAATACTTGTTTTTGCCATCTTTTTGTACTGTTTTTGGCCTGGTTTTCAACTACAAAAACCTATGTTTTTTCGGCTTCAAAATGGTGGTTTGAGGCTATTTTGAGTTTGGGGGTGGTCCACCCTTCTTGTCTCTTTGCTTGTTAAGCTTTTGTGCCATCTTTTCATTACTTTCAAACCAACTCTTTTGGCCTTTTAACCACTGATATTCAGAGGTTTTTCAGTGGTAAAAACTTTGTTTTGAGGTCCAAAATTGGAGGGTTAGCCTCCCCTCCTTGTGTCTAGCTTTCATGCCTGGTTAGCCTCCCCTTTTCAGAGCTATTTTAGTGGCTAAAAACATGTTTTGAAGTCCATAATTGGAGGGGATAGCCTCCCCTCCTTGTGTCTTGCTTACTAGTCTAGCATGCTTCATGTTTTAGCCTATTAGTCTAGCTTGTGTTAGCTTAATTTTAGAATGTTTTAAGTTATGTTTCGGGCTGTTTTGCATCTGTTTTGGGCTAGTTGTTACTTTTGACCTTTGTATTGCATAGCTGTAGTGTAAATTCCTTCACTAGCTCATTGTTTTAGGCCTTTAAACATGAGTTGCTTGAGTTGAAATCATGTTGTAGTGTCATTATTTCAGCATATATAGCCCTGCCATATTCTCATTTGTTTCACTCTTTCAATTGCTTTTGAGAGTTGTTTCAAGTTTGGGATTCTTTAAGCTTGAGATCGAGGTTCATGCTTAATGGTTTCAATCCTCTTTTGAGGGTTTCTACTAATCAAAGGCATGACCTCTCTCTTGCTTTACATCATCCCTTGGTTGACACTACTTTCTCTTTAGAGGACTCTCACCAATGGACTAAATCAATTAAAGAATGAGTTGGTAATTAAAATGAGTAAATAAAAGTGATAAGTAAAACTTGAGCAAGATAAGCATGTTGTGTTGCATTGCATGTGTTCAATCGGACGTTATATTGAACACAAGCAAGATTGGAGCATTTCATACTCAAAGTGATGAAATGAACCAATCTCCTTGGTCTTCATTGCCTTTGATCACACATGATAAGGTGGTGGTCTTGAGTCTTGTTTTTGCATACAATGAAATTGTACTCCTTGGTTCTTTGGCCATCATGCATCGAAGATGCTTGGTTAGTTGTTTTGGATCCAAGAGTGCCACTCTTTTGAGGTTTTGAGATGATAAGGAGGGGTACAGTACAACATACCCTTGGAAAAACCTTTCTTTTGCTCTGTTTGTGCTCTGTTGCAGCATGGTGACCCAGAGCATTAGTGGCCGGCAGTGGCTCATGATGGCCAGCAGTGGCTCACCCTTGGCCGGCAAGGCACATTTTTGGCCGGTAGAGGGCCGGCAGGCCACTGGTGCAATCCTCAGCAGAGATTTGGTAAGTTGGAGCAAAGGGTTCTGAAGTGTACTCAACCTGCAAACAAGCCTTTTGAGAGAAAAACGGAGGGCTTTTCGGGGAAAACCAAGCGCATGCATCTTCACTTCCCGAGGCGGAGTAGTAGCAGCATAGTTTAATGCCTTGCATGTTTAGTTAGTGCGCATTTGTTTTAATTGACTAGTTTGCTAATTAGTTAAGTGTTGCAATAATTAGTAGTTTGCTAGTTATTCATTTGATTTGTAATAATTAGTCTAATTAGTTTAATTAGATTAGTTTGATTAGCTTAGCTAATTATTCATTCGGACCCTCCTTCGCGAGGGCACAATGTTGTAATAAGTGTGCGTGCGTGTGTGCATGTCTTCCAACCCCACGTCTTTCTCACTTTTATTTAACCGCTTTCGATGGTTAGTTTAGGGACATTTTCAATTAGCATACCTTATGCTCGCATGTTTGCATCCATTCATTTGTTTTGCATGCACCGAGGCTCGGCGTATCATTCAAACTGCATCGTTATTTCAAATACTTCTTTGAATACGCCTTTCAAAGATGCTATCAAAGTGTTGCAAATACCATGATTAGGTAGCCATCCTATTTTAATTGCATTGTTGCATGTGTTGCATTAGGCATCTTGTATAGTTAGGATCATGCATCTTTCTAACTAGTTTTTATTTTTAGCTTGGAGTACTCGATAAGCTTTTACACTTTAGCATACTTGCATGAGTGTGATTGCCATGATGCCATGTTTCGCATGCTTGCCATGAGGCTATGTGCTTAAATGCTAAATTGCATGAATGCCTGTGGATGAAGGCTTGATTGCTTGAATTGGAACAATTCAACAAATGTGAGTTTTAAGCCCACTTTGCAAAGTGGCAAAATCATGTTTTAAGCCCATCATGTTTGATGGCAAATCCGGATTTTAGCGCACTTGAGGGTGGCAACTTCAAACCATTTTCGCAAAACAAACATGAGTTGAAATGTTCTAATTCTTGCAATTTTAGTTTATACTTGCTTGTGTGCGTTACATAGTAAAGTTAGCTAATAACCGGACTAAGAACACATGAGGTTTATAAAACAACATATCATGATAGTAGAGGCCGATCCTTTGATCGGCGAGCGGGGGTGCTCATTTCAGGACCTTCCCCTCTCGTACCCAAGTTCCTGACCTGAGGCAACTTTGGTGATGATGGACACGTGGCCTTTGGCACGGGTCAGGTTTCCTAAATTTCTCCAAAAACAAAATATTTAGGTGGCGACTCTGTAATCTGGCAAAGCAGTACATGTTTGGCATTATTTGATTTAAAATCGATTTTCCAAAATGATTTGCCAGATTAGACTCTTTGGTGTTTATCAGTTTCACATTGCACTTGTGAAACTAGATTTAGAACCGTGACAGGAGTCTGAACTGTAGGACCAATTCAAGCTCTCCAAAAAGGGGGCGCGGAAAAGTCGAGCTACAGTATGAACCCAGCTTCGATCAACTTATTGACTTTTTCTTCCACTTTGAGAATGTGCTCAGGTCTGATGTATCGATGAGCCTACTTTACTAGTCGCATACCATGCTTGATCCCAAGGTGATGGACAACAACTTTTAGACTTAAACCTGACATCTCCTTGTACATCCATGCGAAGACATCTTTATATTCGAGGAGCAGTTTGAAAAATGTCTTTTTTTCCTCAGGCGTTAAGAGTGTTCCTACAAAGATTGGTCGAGGGTCATCAAGAGTTCCCAAGTTGAGTTCTTTCAAATTGTCAACAGTTGATTGCCCCTCATCTTCAAGTTCTGGAGGAGCTTCTTGAAGATCATCATCCTCCGAATTTGAGCTAGATTCTTCTTCAACTGTTAGATGGTGAGAAGCAACATGTTCAATTTCTTCTTCTCTTTTACTTTTTGCTCGAGTCTTAATTTCTCCAGTTAGTATAATAGTGTGCCTTTTGACCGTAAGTAGAGCTCTAACACTAACTTCAAGTGACATCATGCGTTTCATGCGAGAAGGAATCAAACTTCGGGTCTCATCATCCTCCTTTGTAGAATTCAACTCAATTGTTGTTGTGCTTCTCTTGTTCTTGCCTTTTCTAGGTGATGTATTCATATCACCAAGTCCAGCAAAAATGAACTTTCATGACCAAGAAGTTTGTTTTTCGTCCCCTTCCTTAGTAGTGCCTAATCTATTAGGTTAAGAAGTTGTAACTTCATCTGCCTTATCAACAGTGCTCAACCTATTAAAAACAAAGGTTCGAGCTGCAAGAGCTTCAATGCGGTCAAACACTGAGACTTGAGGAGTTGGGCTTGGACTTTTGTCTTCCTCACTTCTTTCACAGTGATATGTTGTACGTCTTCCTTCTTCCTTTTTCTTTTGGCAGAGATACGAATGGGTTCAGTTGGCATAAATCTGACTCCAGTCTTTGGAGGGCTCACCCTGTACCCTTGTTTCCTTAAATTTTTCTGAGTTTCATTGAGACCATGAACTTTTCTCACCAACAAGTTTAGGACTTAACTCTGCCAGTGATAAGGGATTAGCTGTAGACATCCCATTTTTTACCAACCTCAAGACTTAGATGTCATCGCTTGTGCAGTTGATGATTACAATTGCATTTGTTCGCTTTGAGTGCCTGAAGACCTTGGTGGAACGCCCTGTCTTTGAGCCTTTAAAGCTTGTCCATTTTGTGCTTCGTTTTAGACCAAAACCCTATTGTTTCAAGCCTAGAACTTGTGGTGACCTGTCGGCCACCACCATAGGCTGTTGGCTATGGCTCATGGTTGTCAGCCATTGGTGTGGCCGGTCGGCCATCAGTGGTGGCTTGTCGGCTACCAGTGGTGGCCGACGGCCACCAGTGTCTTTTTCCAGATATTTATTGACAGCTATGCCAGCTATTAGCACACTGAGCTGCATCTTCCTACACATGTATGGTAGGATGTTTCTAAGCTCAAGGCTTGTTCTTCTATATACAAGGGGGTTCCTACCCCATTTTGGAGGGTTAGCAATTTTGGAACAAAATTCTTTCTCTCTCTCTACATGTCTATCTCTCTCTAGTAATTTTGTGCATAGTTGCTTGGATACACTCCACTTTGGTCTATCAATCCTTAACAAAAGTTGCCAGTCTTTGGGCTGAGGTAGCTTGAGACCCTCTTTGAGCTCTAGAAGGAGGTTTTGGCTTGGTTTATTGCCTTATTTGTGTCTTTCCTTCAAGAGGTATAACACTCTCCTTTTATACTTGTTTTGTACACTTGCTTTGCCATCTTTTTAACTGCTTTGGGGCTGGTTTTGACCTATCAAAAACTCTATTTTTGTGGCATAAAAGTGTTGGTTTGAGGCCATTTTCAGTTAAGGGGTGGTTCACCCTTCTTACTTCTTTGTTTGTAAAGCTTTTGTACCTTTGTTCACAACTTTCAAACCAACTTTTTTGGGCCTTTTAACCACTGAATTTCAGAGGTTTTTCAATGGCAAAAAACCCATTTTGAAGTCCAAATTTGGAGGGGTTAGCTTCCCCTCCTTGTGTATTGTTTGAATGCTTAGTTAGCTTTATATGTTAGCATGTTTTTCTAGCTTAACTTAGCTTAAGTCCAGCATGTTTTAGCCTCTGAAATAGCCTGCTTTAGCTTTGTTTTGGGCTGGTTAGTTCTTTTGAGTCTTGTTTTGCATAGTTGTAGTGTAAGTCCTTTCACTAGTTTGGTGTTTTAAGGCTTTAACCACCATTGGTTTGAGTTGATTGCATGTTTTAGTGCTTTTTCTCACTTAATTTCAGCACTTATAATCTCTGCAATCTCCCTCATTTCTTCACTTTTTCATTTGCTCTGAGGGTTGTTTCAACCTTAAGGTTGTTTAAGCTTGAGATTGAGGCTCATGCTTAATGGTTTAATTCTCCTTTGAGGGTTCATTACCAATGGCATGAAGCTTCTCTCATGCCTTAAACTATCCCTTGGTTGACACTTCTTTCATCTTAGAAGATGCTCACCAATGGACAAATTGATTAATGAATGAGTTGGTAACTAAAATGTGTAAACAAAATTGGCAAGTAAAAGTGACAAGATAAGCATTCCTTTGTGTTGCATTGCATGTGTTCAAATCGGACGTTAATTTGAACACAAGGAAAATGGGACATCTCATACTCAAAAGTGATGAAATGTGCCATTTTCATAGGTCTCCATTGCCCTTGATCATGCATGATAGGGTGATGGTCATTTTGGTCTCATTTTGCATTTATTAAACTTGCACAATTGGTTTCACAAGCCATCATGCAATGAAATTGCTTGATTGATGGTTTATGAACCAAATTTTGTCCCACATTTGATTTCCCCGTGAAAGGAAAGGCAAAGTGTGCATACAACCCTTGAGAAATACACTGTTTTGCTCCGTTTTCTCTCTGTTGCAGCAAAGAAGTCTAGGTCATCAGTGGCCGACAGCCACCACCAGTAGCCGACCGACCACCATTGGTAGCCGACTGGCCCCTTGTTGGTCATTAGTGAAATTTGTACAGTGTGTTGGTAAGGTGGAGCAGAGGTGTTTTGGAAGTGGGCAGCATTGTTAGTGCTTCAATGTGCAAATAGAGGCATTCAGCAACAAGGCAGTGGCTTTTTGGGTGGAAACCGAGCATGCATGGCCCCCCCTCATTTCCCAAGATTAGCTAATTAGTTTAATTAGCAATAGATCAAATATGTGTTATAATTAATTAGTTGTAGCTAATTAAGTGTTGTAAATAATTAGTTAGTTTAACTAATTATTCAATTTCGCTTTGTAATTAGTTAACTAGAATAGTTAATTAGATTCGAGTTTTGTAATAATTAGTTAGCTTAATTAGCGTAGCTAGCTAGTTAGCTTTTATTCATTCAGACCCTCTTTCATGAGGGTGTAAAGTTGTAATAAGTGTGCATGCGTGTGTGTATATTTTCCAACCCCACGTCTTTCTCCCTTTTATTTAACAGCTTTTGATGGTTAGTTTAGGGGCATATTTCAATTAGAATACCTTATGCTTGCATCCATTCATTCGTATTGGATGCACCGAGGCTCGGCGCATCATTCAAACCGCATTGTCATTTCAATACATCTTTGAATACGTGTTTAATTGCATGTTGTTTGAATTGCTTCATATGCCATATTAGTAGCCAAGCCTATTAATTGCATATTGCATGTGCTGCATTAAACACTTAACATAATTAGGAATCTTGCATATTTTTCTAACTCTCATATCTTCTTAGCTCGGAGTACTAGGTGAGTTTTTATGCTTTAGCATACTTGCATGAATGTGAATGTTGCCATGATTAGCATGCTCACCATGAGGCTATGTGCTTAAATGCTAAACTGCTTGAATGCTTGTGGATGAAAGCTTGTTGTTTGAATTGAAACGATTCAACAAATGTATGTTTTAAACCCACTTTGTTGAGTGGCAAATCATGTTTTAAGCTCACTATGTTTGGTGGCAAATCCAAACTTTTAAACCCACTTGATGTGGCAAATTCAAACCATATTCGCAAGCAAACACGAGTTGAATTGTTCCAAATTGAGCAAACTAGTCCATACTTGCTTGCGCGTATTACATAGTAAAGCTAGTCTAATAACCAAAACAAGAACACATAATGTTGATAAAAATCATATCATGATTAGTAGAGGCCGATCTTTGATCGGGCGAGTGGGGGTGCTCAATTCATGACCTTCCCCTCTCGTACCTAAGTTCCTAAGCCGAGGCAACTTTGGTGATGACGGACACGTGGCCTTCGGCATGAGTCATGGGTTTCCTAAATTTCCTCAAAAATAAAATGTTTAGGTGGCGACTCTATCTGGCAAAGCAGTCCATTTTTGGCACTTTTTGATTCAAAATCAATTTTCCAAAACAATTTGCCGGATTTGGACTCTTTGGTGTTTATCAGTTTTACATTGCACTTATGAGATTAGATTCAGAACCACGAGAGTCCAAACTGTAGGGCTTTCTTTCAAACCTTCCGAAAGGGGGGGCGAAAAAGGCGAGCTACAGATCAATAAAGTCATAACCTGGCTTGGCTAGAAGCTTGTGAGCTTGTGGATCAAACCCTTCCATTCGTAGTGGAGGTTTAATTAGGTTTGACACCCTGTAGACACCCCATTTTTGACCGTCCTCAAGACTTGGACGTCATCGTTTGAACACTCGATGATCATCCATGCTCGTGTTCATTTTGAGTTTCTGAAGGTCTCGGCTGTGCGCCTTGCCTTGAAGCCTCTCAACTTGTCTGTTTTGTGCTTGGTTGTGGACCAAGGGCTTGTGGTTTTGTTTCTAAGGGAAGGGGGTGGCCTTTTGGCCAGCCCTCCAACCCATCGGCCATGAACTCTTTCCATCGGCCATCAGAGTTGGCAGGTCGGCACCTTTGATGGCCGGTCGGCACCTTTAATGGCCGGTCGGCCATGTGTAGACACCCCATTTTTGACCACCCTCGAGACTTGGGCGTTACTGATGGTTTACCTGGTGGAGAAAACTGTGCAGGGCAAAGGTCCAGTTTCTTCGGCAAGGAGAGAGACAAATCTCAACTTCACACCCCATTTTGGACCAAAACTATTTTGGATGGTTTTCAGACCTTAAAACCCTCTCTTTCAAAACATTTTTGAAATAAAATTCCCACGATGATCTGACGCTCGCATTTCGGTAAATGTTGCGCTTTTCGGTAAACCGAGCAAGGACAAAGTGGAGATGAATGAAAGAGAGATAAAATCTTTGAAAAATCTTCAAAACACCTTACTTGGGGGTTTGAAGTTGAAGAGAAGAGGAGAAGAGGGGAGAAACCAAGTTAGAGAAGAAGTTCGGCATGAATCCGGGTAGAAGAGGGTCGAGCAGCCCTCGCTGAATCGGGCTTATTCATCGTCATACTTGGAGTTTAGCTATGAGGCCACCACCGTTGGAAAGAAGACTTCCGGGGCTTCATTTTTCATTCAAGAATCTCTTACATTCAAGTCTGGGTGGGGGAGATATGATTGGTTGAAGCAGAGGATCCTCCCGGTTGGATCGAATCTGCGCGGCTTCACCAAAATGGGCATAACTTTTTCCACAGAAGGAATTTTAATGCAAGGTTTGTGCCATTGGAAAACTAACTTCCGGGGCTTCAATCTGGACATCCACCAGAACTTTTTGACCTCATCAGCCACTCATCGGCACTCTATTTATCCGACCGGCCAGTACAAATTGCAGGTCGGCAATTTATTGTGCCGACCGGCAATTTATTTGGCCGATGACCTCTTTTCATGGCCGATTTGACCCTTTTGACTCTTGCAGGCATGGTGCATGCCAGCTGTGCCAGCTGGGATGCACAGACCCGACCCCTCATGCATATATGTGGCCATTTGCACCCTTTTGAGCCTTTGACCCCCCATTTTGCTTCTAGAAGCTTGAACCCTTTGGCCCAAGCTTCTTGGAGAAGCTTGGCCAGCTGTTTTAGCTTCTCCAAGAAGCCTTGAGCCATTTGCACCCTTTGCCCCTTTCATTTAGCTTCTTGGAGAAGCTTGGAGCCTTTGCCTTTGCTTATATAAAGAGCTCTCCTCCCCAGCAGAGGTTGGTGGTTTTGAGCAAAAAAAAAAAACCAGAGAGAAGAGGTATATATCTGATATACATACATACACCCTCTATATCTATCTTATCCAAGCCTCCAAACACCTTTCTTCTTGCACCATTTGCCCTACAACACCTAGCACAACACCTCCATCCTCCATTCTAGCACTATGGAGGCCATTTGCAGAGGTTAGAAGCTCAGAAACTTGGACCAAGGGCTGTTGGTTTGCTGCTCTTCAAGGGTAAGCACCCATTTCCCTTAAACTTGCATTTTTTAGCTTCATTGGTTAGCCTTATTTACAAGTATTTTTGAGCTTCGATGTAAACTGTAAAGAGGCTTATTTTGATCCCTTCTTCAACATTGAAGAAGGGATCAACACTGTTTGGGACCTCCATGTATCACTTGCCATTGTACCCCTCTTTGGTCCCTATTTTTGCATGTTTTGTTAGCTTATCTTGCTTCTATTTTTCGGCCATGATCAAAACTTAAAGTGGCCATATTTTGAGGCCCTTGTCATATTTCATTAAGGGTCTTTGGCTGTTTGATGCATATTTTGTATACTTTGTGTTATAGCCCTCTTGTGGCCTTAATCTTGCATTGCATTTTGAGCATGTTTTTATACTGATTTGGGCTTGATCATCTACTGTAAAATGATATATTTTGGGACCCTCTTCAACATTGTTGAAGGTCCCTCACTGGTTTGAGACCCCCATATATTAGTTACTTCTTGCCCCTTTGTTGGCCAACTTCTTGCATGAATTGTTTGCCATACTTGTACCTGTTTTTGGGGCTTGTCATCTACTGAAAACATCATATTTTTGGTCCCTATTCAGTGTTGTAGAAGGTATGTTTTCTTGTTGGGCTTTGCATCTACCACTTGCCTCATTACCTCCCTTGCGGAGCCATTTTGTATTGCCGTTTTAGCCCTATTTACGCTTGCTTTTTGGTCATGCTTGAACTGTAAAATGTTTTCTCGGGGCTTCCTTTCTTCTTATTTTACACTTCATGTCCTAATTATGCATGCTTTGTATAGCTGTAAGCCATTTCATGTACCTATTTTGCATTCGGAGAGATTCCATGCATCAGGTGTCATTTCGCCTTGCTTCGGGCTGTTTTGCCCCTCATTTTGCTACTGATTTTTTCACATTTGCATACCATATTCCATGTCTTTGCCATGTCTCATTAGAGTGGCATTTCGGTGCCTGAGGGTCCGTCCTCGGTTTGCGTGCACGCATGCACGCATTTCGAGTTGTCTTGTTTTCATCAGATGGCCTCCTATGTGAGTGTGGCTGAGGTTCACTTGTATTGGTGTAAGCCCATCTTGCATTGTGTATGCCATGTTACAATGCGTTGTGCATGTTATGTTGTTAGCGTTGTGTATGCCATGTAGTTGCATTGCATGTTTGTATGTTAGCTTGCATGCTTCGGTTGCATGAGCATTGTTGTGCATTGCCTTCCTCTTGATCAACCATGATTGAGGTTGGGTCCCTTGTATGTTTTGTGTGCATTACATTTGACATTAAAATGCACACTTGACTCTTTGGCCATCATGCATGGAAATGCGCGATTGGTGGCCCGAGGGTCGAGGGTCATGCTCCCTTGAGTCCATTGCATGATAGGGAGTGTGTCCGTGCATACATTTTCCTGAAAATTCCATGCCATACACTGCTTTCCCTCTGCTGCTGTCAATTGCAGGTTCTGCAGCAAGTTTTGGCCGGTCGGCTAAATAAAGTGACGACCGGCCAGGAATTTGTAGCCGATAGATCAAAATGCAGCCGGTGATCATCCCCTTTGGCCGGTGGTGTTCCCCCTCAGCCGGTGGTGTCCCACAAACTCAAAGAAGCAATCCTGAGACTTTGGCAATTTTCAGAGGAGCAGGGCAGTGTAAACAGAGGCAACAGTGCTATGGCAGCGAGTTTTCTGGGCGAGACGAGTCAACATGCATCATTCACGCATCCGAGGGGGCTGGCCATCTTTTCTGCATTTTTTTGTTAATTAAGGGTCTGTAATAATTAATTAGCTAGGATAGTTGATTATTATTCGGACTGTATTATTCTTTTGGTCCCTCCGAGCGAGGGCAATTGTAATAAGTGTGGTGAGTGTGTGTATGTCTTCCAACCCCACTTCTTTCTTCCCTTTTATTTACCTGCTTATGATGGTAGATTAGGGCATTTATTTAGCATACCTTATGCAATGCATGCGTGCATCCATACATTTGTTTACATGCACCGGGCTCGCGTACATCATAAACTGCATTGTATTTCAATTCCAAATTGAATACTGTATGTTGCATTTCACATGCCATGTTTAGGATAGCCGAGCCTGTCTAGATTGCATCTTTGCCTGTGTTGCATTAGCCACTTAACATGACTAGGATCATGCATTTGATTCTAACTAGTTTCTGTTTTGGCGGAGTACGTGAGCTTTATGCTTTAGCATACCGCATGCGTGTGAATGTTGCCATAATAGCATGATTACCATGTGGCTAAGTGCTTATATGAGATAAACTGTTTGAATGCCTGTGGGTGGAGGTTGGATTGCTTGAGTTGGAAAACTCGTTGAAATCCGTGTTTTAGCCTACTTGCGAGTAGCAAATTCCAAACGCTTTTCAAAACAAACGGATATGCAATGTTTTTCCAAATTAGGCAATCTAGTCTATACTTGTTTGCTGGCGCATAACATAGTAATTCTAGGCTAATAACCGGATAAGAACACATAATGTTTTCAAAATCGGATATCATGGTTAGTAGAGGCCGGTCTTCGGACCGGGCGAAAGGGGGTGCTCATAGCTGACCTTCCCCGATCGTACCCAAGCTCCCGAGCCAAGACACTTTGGTGATGACGGACACGTGGCCTTCGGCACCGAGTCAGGGTTTCCTAAATTTCCCATTAAAAAATATTTAGGTGGCGACTCTGTATCTGGCAAAGCAGTCCATGTTTGGCACTTCTTTTCAAAAATCTGTTTTCTCAAAACGATTTGCCAGAGTTGGACTCTTTGGTTCAGATTAGAACCGCAACACAACAAAAGGGAGTCCGAACTGTAGCGAGGTCCCCGCGGGCTTGTTACAGTTTCTGGCGACTCTGCTGGGGATTTAGAGAGCTTGACTCGAACTCGTGATATCCTGTTTTGATTTCATTATGTGTCTCTTTGCATTGCATGTGCATTGGTGCGCCTAGGACACCGTGTTGGCCATCTGCTATTCCTGAGCGGTTTGCCGGAGGCTTGTCTTGTCAAGGCATGACCATAAGGCTGACCGGTTGCGGGCTCTGCCAGTATGGGAACACAAACCCCGGTTTTACCGGGGCACCCTTTTGACCATTCGACCTAGTGCATATTCGGAATCCATAGTGACCATTCCAAACTAGGACAGGTTGCTTACCCGATTAGGTTGTTTGAAACCGCTGCGTGCGTAGTGAAACCCTAGCTCCTGACAAAATAGGACAGGGAAACCCTACCCCAACATAGGGGTGTTTGGCTCTCTTTATTGCTATGTGCTTTTAGAGTGTATCTCTACAGGGAATGCATGTATCAGTTTACAAGTTTGAACATCAGGCCTGCGGGCATCAGCATTTGAGGAATCAGTTTTACCTGAGGGTATCAGTTTTGGGACAGATATTTGGGGAACAGTGATCAGTAATAGAATACAGTCGTTCAGCTTTGCTCGTATCTGTTCCAGTGAAGTTGAGCTGAGATGCTGTCTGTTTTCTCTTTTGCTAGGTGGTCCTGGAATCATAGCTTCAGAAGGCTCCACTATTCCCCGGGTACATTGGATTTGTGCTGATAGACTTTGTCAGGTCAGAGACTCAGTTCAAGGGTAATCAGGGCCAGAGAAGGCTAGTCAGACATAGACCACCAGTACAATAGCTACCAGATCAGTGATCTTTGAGCAGTCGGTTTGAGATTTCCGAGCCTACTGCAGAAACGGATATACCGGTTGCTCAGTTAGACCAGGGCAATATGTCGAGTCTGGAAGAGATGGTGCGCCAACTCCAGGATAGTATGAAATCCATGCAGCAAGACGCTGTTCGTCAAGCGGAATTCGCCAAGCAACAGGCTGTGGTCATAGCCCAACAGGCAGAGACAATTGCCAGGCTAGAGCAGCAAACCGGAGCGTCTGCTTCACAACAAGTTCCTCTACTACCAGGGGTTCAGACACCCGGGGAAACACCAGATGTCCAAGCAGATACGGACATTCCAATGGGGCCGGCTCCGCCCCCGGTTCTACCCCAGCTATCTAAAACACCCATCAACCTGCCAGACTCCCCCTTTGAGTTCAAGACGAACCCCACAGCGTTGAAAGTGAGCAAGCTCGAGAAATTGTTTAAAAAGTCTCAAGGGGCCCACTTTATTCCTGATATAGAGGATGGTTATACCGACTCAATGGTGACATTACCGGATCAGTTCAAGATGCCACATATTGATCGATTCGATGGTTCTGGAGACCCAACGGTGCACCTCCACCTGTTTTCTGATATTCTGAGACCAATGGGTTTGACCACAGCCCAGAAATTGTCACTATTCGCCGAACCCTGTCTGGGATAGCCGCAATCTGGTATGCGAAATTGGAGAACTCTGTGAAACAGAACTGGGAAGAGATGGCTGAGGCCTTCAGTGATCAATACTCCTACAACACACAGATTGAGGTCACCACGCGTGATCTTGAAGTCACCCGCCAAGGGCCAAAGGAGGGTTTCTCAGAGTTCGTGACGAGATGGAACAAAGGCCTCAATGATGACTACAAAACCTTCCGACAAAGATCAGATCAGGATGATTGTTCGGAATCTGCATGGCAAGTTGCTGCAAAAATGGTCGTTCTACCTCTGTTTACCTTTCCAGCCCTTCATGAAATGGGGGTTCAAATCGAGATGCCATCAAACAAGGGATCCTTGCAGAAGATAATGAGCCTTTGAAGAGGAATGTTGCTCGCAGTCCCAATGCTACTATTGATGGTAGCACAGCTGCGAAATGCTCAGAAGTAGGCACTATCACCACCTCCCTCAATGGCCAAAAACCAACCACTTCAACTCAGCCCCAAGCCCGAAAATTCCATCCTCTTTACATGAGTCTCTCTCAAGCTTTGAAAAAGCTGCGAGAAGAAGGGCACCTAGAACTCCTAGAACCCCAACCCCTTTCAAACCCACTCCCAGCCAGACATAACCCTTCCAAGTACTGTATGTACCATCAGCAGCGCGGTCATGGCACCGACCGTTGCTACGCCTTCGTCATGAGATCAAAAATCTCATCGACAACCGGACGATAGCTCCACCTTCAGCCCCCAATGACCAAGTACCTCATCCACATCTCAACCTAATCCACACACTGGCCATCCCTTACGACCCCAGCGTATACATCACCCCAGCCATTTACCCAAACCAGAGTGTTTATCCCAGAAGCCTGGACTTATGCATGATGGGTGCATCTGAACCCCAATCATCCCAAACCCATGAACCCACTACTTCTGAGCTGATGAGAATGATCGAAGATCTTCAAAGAACTGTGGCAGATCTGGCCTTCGGAGTTTTGGCCCCGTCATCAACCGCATCACATACCAGGGAGTTCATGTCAAGAGGCTCCCCAACCTTGGGATGGGCTGCATTGGAAGAAGGCCAACCTCTTAGCAAAGTGGAGGCCAGTGATAAGAACAAGGCAGGGGCAAGCATTAGTCCCCATGAACATCTTCAGTTGGCTGTTGAGGCTTTGAAAGCCGAGGGATTAAATGAAGAGCAAGTCCTCGCAGTTATGGCCAAAAACTGTGGATGACACTTTCGCCACTCAAGTTAGGGGCAGTCTGAATGAAGGGGCAAGCTGGGAGAAGAGCTGTTGTACCAGGAATGTTCCTTTCAACTCTAATCCCGTGCTCGGAAGAGATCAGCAAACCCAGTCAGCGCCTGTCAATCCCTTTGCTGGTGCATCCAGCAAAAAGCCACAAACCTCAAAATACCCACCTCGGGGCCAGAGGGTGTTCACCCCACTATGCATGTCTCTATCAACGGCCTTGAGGGTCCTGAGTAGAAAGGGGGATCTGAAACCCCTAGAGCTGCGGCCACTGCCAGATAAACTTCCCCCCTCCCATGATCCGGCCAAGTATTGTGCCTTCCATCAACAAGTTGGCCACGTCACTAATAGTTGTTACCGTCTTCGCCATGAAATACAAGATCTGATTGACAACAAGATCATCACCGTACCAGTCTTGCAAAGTCTATCGGCACTTGATCATTGAACCTGTGGGGGATAATGTGACTGTGATCGGGGGATGAACCACCTGCGGGCGACGTTCAGTTTATTTCAGATGTGGTGTATGGCACGCATTGTTTTGAGCATTTGTGAATGCTGATTTTTGTACATTCTGACTTGGGTATTGTGTCAGTCTCGTTGTGTTAATTTGAGTCTGTCTCTTTGTTTTGAGTCAGTCTTTTTGTTTCGGGTCTGTCTTGCGGTTTCGAGTCAGTCCTATTGTATTGGAATCGGGTGATTCCGGGAATGTTACCTCAGGTATCACTATTTTGTTTTGTGTTTGTCTTTTCACTTTCTTTTGAGTCTGTTTCTGTCGAGGAGCCAGTTGTGCCAACAGATCTCAATGAAACAGCAGTGATTTTCACGCTCTCGCATTTGCTTCTACGTGTGCTAGTTGTGCCGGGATTTGAATGAAATGGCAGTGCATCCCACCTGCTCTCTTGTGCCTTGAAGTCATTATAATGACCTGAGTTTTTCAAAACCTTTTGAACACTGCGGTGAAAACGAAGAGGAAGGAATTCCTCGGGTTTTGCAAAACTTTGACCAATTGAGAGAAAGAGAGGCGTGCTAAGCCCTTAAGAATGAAATCATGCTTGTTAGCGTGAGTACTGAGAAGGACCCTGGCTTGATCCAGACTGGTTTCACACTATCTTCAGCGCGAGCGATTTGTCGCTTTCTTAAAAATTTTCAAAAACAAAATGTTTTGCGCGGTCCTGCGAAGACCTGTGTGGAATCGCTCTTGAGATTGTGCAGCCTAGGATCGCTCAGCCTCGAGACTCAACCCCTTTTGCTTCCAAACCTCGAACTTGAATTCAGAATGTTCAACGGTCAACTACAATGTGAGGCCTGAGTGGCTAGATTCAAAGCAGCCCATGAATTAGTGGCAAGAAAATCAGATCAAGAAGATCAGACCTCATCAGAAGAAGCTTGCGAAGCTAAACAGAAGCACCCCTCGAACTAGGGGCGACAATGTCCGATGTGCTCAAAGAGCTGAAGATGGATCATTCTGCAAATCAATACAACAGCCACTCTCCTGGATACAGAGGGCTTTAATCTCAAAACCATTTGGCATGGGCTTGTTACACTTTTACCCTTGAGAGGCTCGCTGGGCCGAAAACCCGGAAGGGCGACCCAGGCAAAAGTTAGAGCAAGAAAAAGCTAGAAAAAAAAGAAAAAAAGAAAAAAAAAAGAAAAAAAAAAGAGAGAAAAAAGAAAATGCAAAGAATGAAAAAAAAGAGAAAAGAAGAAAAGAAATGAAAATGAAAAGAAAAGAAAACAAAGCTCGCAAGGTTGAAAACCTGCATTGGGCGCCTTGGCAAAAGTTAGAGCCTAAAAAGGAGAGGTTAATACCCGAGTGTACCTACCCCGAACTACGTAAGGCTTGATTCCCATGTTTGGGATACGTAGGCAACTTCATTCTGAAGTCCAGCCGTAAAACCCTTCAAATTCGACTATGTCCATGTGATGGTTTTGACCATCTTGCCTTCTCTGTATCCGAGAGTCTGGTCGTTTCGTCACCAGAGGACTGACTACAATGTGCTGCGACATCATTCAAACAAGGGACAACTTTCCGTTGCCATGCAGCCTCTTCGAATAAGGGGCAATTTTCCATTGCTATGGGTCCGAGGTTGTGCACCTCAAGAGTTGGTTCCGTGCTTGTTGAGCATTGGCCCTTTGCAAAATATTTTTGAGAATTTTTACTGAGGTTGACTAATTTTCTCGAAAATTTTCATCTTTTCCAAAATCGGACCATTTCTTGGACCCAAAAAAGGAAAATTTTCAGTGCTCATAGCCTGATTTGCATGATTTCAAATCAGAAAATCGAACAAGCATGTTAATCTAACTCTCATGTTGGTCAAAATGGTTTTAGTAGAAAACCAAAACAAAAAATGGTCAAAATAATGAACTAGGGGCACAGTTGAGTCAAGCTTCCTGTCTTTCCCCCATTTTCAACATACTCGCCAAGAAGGGCAATCTACCTGCCAGAAGAGGGCACAACTGAAGCTAACAACGAAGGGCTGAAAGCTCTCTCATCCTCCAAGCAACGAGGTATCAAGCCAAGTGCGAAGCACAAACCGGAATGGATCAAGATCTTCTACTTCCTCATCTGGACAGATCTAACCACGTCCAAACTCCCCAGCAGGGCATCATCAACCGATGTTAGCTGCAGATTTGCTACACACCCAGTTGTAGCACAACCCCTCTGTGGGAGAAACTCACTGTTGTGAACAAAAATCTAGCAGATGCTAGGGGCAAGAGCTCGCAACTTCATATCTATCCATCAACCACCCAGGGGAGGGATGAAAAATGAGGGATTGAAGAATAGAGAGGTGTGCGTTGAGAGAAAAAGCGAGAAAAGGGTTTTGAGAGAAAAACCGAGCTTGAGGGCCGAGTGATGTGAGAGTCACAAATAAGAAAGGGTGGGAAATAATACCCAGAGAAACTGGCTCCTTGTGAACTAAGAAGTCTCTTGTTTGCAACACGTCTGTGCGTCGCGTCAGTCGTTTTGTTTGTCTCAATTCTTGTTTTGAGTCGTTTCAAGTGTCTGTGTTTGTGTTTATGTTGTTACCTTTTGTTTTCCGTTATTGAGTCCTTTTCGCTGTGTTCAGTTGTAGGCTCAATACCCAGTCGAAAACTCATTTTCTCAAATTTCAAAAATGATTTGTGGTGTGCTCAGAGTGTTGTGCCATTCCCCACATTTGTGCAAAACAGTATTTGTTCTTTCATAAAACCGCAGGGTTCAACCCAGGTCATGTGAGAACAGTAAAACCCGGACCTATCTGAAGCAATATGGGTTCCAGACTACAAAGCAAAAGAAAAGAGGGAAAATTGAAGCATCTGAGTGTGTTTCACCTTCAGCAAATTCCGTGATTGTACCGATGTACCTCTTCAGGCCTTGTCAATGCTACCGAAGTATGAGTGCGCCTCTACCTCAAGTGTAAGCCTGCTTCAAGTCAGAACGGCAATTAAAGCAGTAGCAGATGTTATCTCTTGCCAATATGAACAGGGTGTACCCTTTTCGAGCTGAGTGTGTTGCAAAACCCTCTGAGAGGTAAATCGGAAACACCAGAGTACATATTTGATGCTCCTCTATTGCATAGAATATGAACTTTCATATACACTGTTGTTGCATGTGTGCCGCGCATCGTTATGATTCATGCATAAAATATGCTTGCTTTCAATATTGCATGGAAAATGCCCCCATACTTGCATAGAAGTTGCATTTTATCGCACTTTCTTGTGCATTTTATCTCACTCGCACTATCTTGTGCACTTACACTTTGTATCTCACTTGCACTGTCATGTGCATCTTGTGGTTGTATCTCACTCGCGCTGTTTAGCGTATCACACTATCTTGTGCATTTCAAATCACTCGCGCTGTTTAGCGTATCGCACTGTCTAGTACATTTCAAATCATTCGCGCTGTTTAGCGTATCGCACTGTTTTGTGCATCACATCTTCGCGCTATCTTGCGCACCTCCATCGCACTGTCTTGTGCATTACATTTCATTCGCGCTATTTTGCGCATCGCGCTATTTTGTGCATCTCATTACATTTTACATTACGTCTCATTCGCGCTATTTTACGCATCGCACTATCTTGTGTAATTCATCATTCGCGCTATTTTGCGCATCGCACTATTTTGTGCACCTTACTTGCATTTTGCATCCATTCAATCGCGCTATTCTGCGCATCGCACCGTCTTGTGCATTCAATCGCACTATCTTGTGCATCGCCTCATTCGCGCTATCTTGCGCACCTCAATCGCACTATCTTGTGCACTTACATGCTATATCTCACTCGCACTATCTTGTGCATTCCATCGCACTCGCGCTGTTTAGCGTATCGCATTGTTCTGTGCAATTTACTTTCGCGCTTTCTTGCGCATCGCACTGTTTTGTGCATTACATTGTTTCATTCGCGCTATTTTGCGCATCGCACTATTTTGTGCACTTTACTTGCATTGTACGTGCATTTCATCGCGCTATCTTGCGCACCTCCATCGCACTGTCTTGTGCATTACATTTCATTCGCGCTATTTTGCGCATCGCGCTATCTTGCGCACCTCCATCGCACTGTCTTGTGCATTACATTTCATTCGCGCTATTTTGCGCATCGTACTGTTTTATGAACTTTACTTGTCAAAACCGGCTTCGCACAGCGTATAAGTCCAATTTTCAAGATTTTCCTGCATATCATTTGCACCCTGCCCCTGAACTACGCTGGTTTGCTTCCTTGCAAAGGGATACGTAGGCAGCCTGAGGGCACAACCATTTATTTATCAATATTTTGTTTGTTGGTCCAAGTCTTCGGCCTTGTCAAAAATGGGTCGTCTCTGGGCTTTGACATTCACTCCCGTCATTGTTATGACTTTCGAGTTCTGTCAAAGAGGGGCAACTGTAGACACCCCATTTTTGACCCCCTCGAGACTTGGGCGTTACTGATGGTTTACCTGGTGGAGAAAACTGTGCAGGGCAAAGGTCCAGTTTCTTCGGCAAGGAGAGAGACAAATCTCAACTTCACACCTCATTTTGGACCAAAACTATTTTGGATGGTTTTCAGACCTTAAAACCCTCTCTTTCAAAACATTTTTGAAATAAAATTCCCACAATGATCTGACGCTCGCATTTCGGTAAATGTTGCGCTTTTCGGTAAACCGAGCAAGGACAAAGTGGAGATGAATGAAAGAGAGATGAAATCTTTGAAAAATCTTTCAAACACCTTACTTGGGGGTTTGAAGTTGAAGAGAAGAGGAGAAGAGGGGAGAAACCAAGTTAGAGAAGAAGTTCGGCATGAATCCGGGTAGAAGAGGGTCGAGCAGCCCTCGCTGAATCGGGCTTATTCATCGTCATACTTGGAGTTTAGCTATGAGGCCACCACCGTTGGAAAGAAGACTTCCGGGGCTTCATTTTTCATTCAAGAATCTCTTACATCCAAGTCCGGGAGGGGGAGATATGATTGGTTGAAGTAGAGGATCCTCCCGGTTGGATCGAATCTGCGCGGCTTCACCAAAATGGGCATAACTTTTTCCACAGAAGGAATTTTAATGCAAGGTTTGCGCCATTGGAAAGCTAACTTCCAGGGCTTCAATTGGGACATCCACCGGCACTTTTTGACCTCATCAGCCACTCATCGGCACTCTATTTATCCGACCGGCCAGTACAAATTGCAGGTCGGCAATTTATTGTGCCGACCGGCAATTTATTTGGCCGATCGGCAATTTATTTGGCCGATGACCTCTTTTCATGGCTGATTTGACCCTTTTGACTCTTGCAGGCATGGTGCATGCCAGCTGTGCCAGCTGGGATGCACAGACCCGACCCCTCATGCATATATGTGGCCATTTTGCACCCTTTTGAGCCTTTGACGCCCCCTTTTGCTTCTAGAAGCTTGAACCCTTTGGCCAAGCTTCTTGGAGAAGCTTGGCCAGCTGTTTTAGCTTCTCCAAGAAGCCTTGAGCCATTTGCACCCTTTGCCTCTTTCATTTAGCTTCTTGGAGAAGCTTGGAGCCTTTGCCTTTGCTTATATAAAGAGCTCTCCTCCCCAGCAGAGGTTGGTGGTTTTGAGCAAAAAAAAAAACCAGAGAGAAGAGGTATATATCTGATATACATACATACACCCTCTATATCTATCTTATCCAAGACTCCAAACACCTTTCTTCTTGCACCATTTGCCCTACAACACCTAGCACAACACCTCCATCCTCCATTCCAGTACTTTGGAGGCCATTTACAGAGGTTAGAAGCTCAGAAACTTGGACCAAGGGCTGCTGGTTTGCTGCTCTTCAAGGGTAAGCACCCATTTCCCTTAAACTTGTATTTTTTAGCTTCATTGGTTAACCTTATTTACAAGTATTTTTGAGCTTCGATGTAAACTGTAAAGAGGCTTATTTTGAGCCCTTCTTCAACATTGAAGAAGGGCTCAACACTGTTTGGGACCTCCATGTATCACTTGCCATTGTACCCCTCTTTGGTCCCTATTTTTGCATGTTTTGTTAGCTTATCTTGCTTCTGTTTTTCGGCCATGATCAGAACTTAAAGTGGCAATATTTTGACCCCCTTGTCATATTTTATTAAGGGTCTTTGGCTTTTTGATGCATATTTTGTATACTTTGTGTTATAGCCCTCTTGTGGCCTTAATCTTGCATTGCATTTTGAGCATGTTTCTATACTGATTTGGGCTTGATCATCTACTGTAAAATGCTATATTTTGGGACCCTATTCAACATTGTTGAAGGTCCCTCACTGGTTTGAGACCCCCATATATCAGTTACTTCTTTGCCCCTTTGTTGGTCCACTTCTTGCATGAATTGTTTTCCATACTTGTACCTGTTTTTGGGGCTTTTCATCTACTGAAAAACATCATATTTTTGGTCCCTATTCAGTGTTGTAGAAGGGTATTTTTCTGTTTGGGCTTTGCATCTACCACTTGCCTCATTACCTCCCTTGCGGAGCCATTTTTGAATGCCATTTTAGCCCTATTTGCGCTTGCTGTTTGGTCATGCGTTGAACTGTAAAAATGCTTGTCTCTGGGCTACCTTGCTTATTATTTTACACTTCATGTCGTAATTATGCATGCTTTGTATAGCTGTAAGCCATTTCATGTACCTAGTTTTGCATTTCGGGAGAGATTCCATGCATCAGGTGTCATTTCGCCTTGCTTCGGGGCTGTTTTGCCCCTCATTTTGCTACTGATTTTTTCACATTTGCATACCATATTCCATGTCTTTGCCATGTCTCATTAGAGTGGCATTTCGGTGCCTGAGTGTCCGTCCTCGGTTTGCGTGCACGCATGCACGCATTTCGAGTTGTCTTGTTTTCATCAGATGGCCTCCTATGTGAGTGTGGCTGGGGTTCACTTGTATTGGTGTAAGCCCATCTTGCATTGTGTATGCCATGTTACAATGCGTTGTGCATGTTATGTTGTTAGCGTTGTGTATGCCATGTAGTTGCATTGCATGTTTGTATGTTAGCTTGCATGCTTAGGTTGCATGAGCATTGTTGTGCATTGCCTTACCTCTTGATCAACCATGATTGAGGTTGGGCCCCTTGTATGTTTTGTGTGCATTACATTTGATATTAAAATGCACACTTGACTCTTTGGCCATCATGCATGGAAATGCGCGATTGGTGGCCCGAGGGTCGAGGGTCATGCTCCCTTGAGTCCATTGCATGATAGGGAGTGTGTCCGTGCATACATTTGCCTGAAAATTCCATGCCATACACTTGCCCTCTGCTGCTGTCAATTGCAGGTTCTGCAGCAAGTTTTGGCCGGTCGGCTAAATAAAGTGCCGACCGGCCAGGAATTTGTAGCCGATAGATCAAAATGCAGCCGGTGTTCATCCCCTTTGGCCGGTGGTGTTCCCCTCAGCCGGTGGTGTCCCACAGAACTCAAAGAAGCAATCCTGAGACTTTGGCAATTTTCAGAGGAGCAGGGCAGTGTAAACAGAGGTAACAGTGCTATGGCAGCGAGTTTTCTGGGCGAGACGAGTCAAACATGCATCATTCACGCATTCTGAGGTGGGGCTGTGGCCATCTTATTACTGCATTTGTTTTGTTAATTTAAGGGTCTGTAATAATTAATTAGCTAGGATGTTTGATTCATTATTCGGACTGTATTATTCTTTTGGTCCCTCCGAGCGAGGGCAAATCTGTAATAAATGTGGGTGAGTGGTGTGTATGTCTTCCAACCCCCACTTATTTCTTCCCTTTTATTTACCTGCTTATGATGGTAGATTAGGGCACGTTTATTTTAGCATACCTCATGCAATGCATGCGTGCATCCATACATCCGTTTACATGCACCGGGCTCGGCGCATCATACTAACTGCATTAGTATTTCAATTCCAAATCGAATACATGCTACCTGTGTATTACACATGCCATGTTTAGGATAGCCGAGCCTGTCTAGATTGCATCTTTGCCTGTGTTGCATTAGCCACTTAACATGAACTAGGATCATGCATTTGATTACTAACTGGTTTCTGTTTTGGCTTGGAGTACTAGGTGAGCTGTTATGCTTTAGCATACCGCATGCGTGTGAGTGTTGCCATAATAGCATGATTACCATGTGGCTAAGTGCTTATATGAGATAAACTGTTTGAATGCCTGTGGGTGAAGGTTGGATTGTTTGAGTTGGAAAAACTCGTTGAAATCCGTGTTTTAGCCTACTTGCGAGTAGCAAATTCCAAAGCGCTTTTCAAAACAAACGGATATGCAATGCTTGTTTCCAAATTAGGCAATCTAGTCTATATTTGTTTGCTGCGCGCATAACATAGTAATTCTAGGCTAATAACCGGAACAAGAACACATAACGTTTTCAAAATCGGATATCATGGTTAGTAGAGGCCGGTCTTCGGACCGGGCGAAAGGGGGTGCTCATAGCTGACCTTCCCCGATCGTACCCAAGCTCCCGAGCCAAGACAACTTTGGTGATGACGGACACGTGGCCTTCGGCACCGAGTCAGGGTTTCCTAAATTTCCTATTTTAAAAATATTTAGGTGGCGACTCTGTATCTGGCAAAGCAGTCCATGTTTGGCACTTCTTTTCAAAATCTGTTTTTTTTTCTCAAAACGATTTGCCAGAGTTGGACTCTTTGGTTCAGATTACGAACCGCAACAAACAAAAAGGAGAGTCCGAACTGTAGCATCGAGGTCCCTCGCAGGCGCTGTTACACCATGTTTGTTGGCCAAGGCCTTTTTCTTTGCTTTTTCAGATATTTCTTTGCCAGCTATGCCAGCTGGTGAGCACAGATTTCATCCTCCATACACGTGTATGGAGGAATTGTACCAAGCCTCTAGCTTGTTCAACAAGCTTGAGACTTGGATTTCGATAAGAGGGGAGGTCCCTCTCCCTTTCCAGGGGTTCTAAAAATTTTGCTTAGAGCTGAAGTTTACTCTCTCTCTCTCTCTCTCTATATTTGCACTTGTTTGTACTCAAAAGTGTCATTTCTTCACACTTTTGCACACAAACACCTAGTGAAACACCTTCACTATTGAGCTGAGGTTCTTGAAGGTTGAATTGGGGTGGTTTTGGCTTGGTTTTTGCCTCTGAAGTAGCTGTTCTGAAGTGATTCTTCAAGGGTGAGTCTCTAGCCTCTTTAAAGCTTTGTTTTCATTGCTTATTTGGCCCTACTTGCATGATGTTTTAGGCCTAAGTCTCAACTGAAAAAAGCTTTGTATTTAAGTGCTTAAGGTGGTTGTTTGAAACCTCTTTGGTGTTAAGGGTGGTTTACCTCCTTTGATGGCTTGTTTGGCTTTGCCTTGAGTCATCTCTTAAGGCCTTTGAGGTCATCTCTTTCTGGCCTTCCTACCACCGAATTCCAGGGGAATTTCAGTGGTGGAAATATGGTTTTTGAGATCTCAAATGGGTGGGGGTTGTCCCCCTCCTCTACTCTTGTTGGCTTGTGTTGATGGCCCATCAAAAGAGCATGTATTTCTATCTTCTTGAGGCTTTGTTTGAGTACTTTTTTGTGAATTCTTAGACCTTCCATGACTTTATTTTTGGCTGTCTTGGTCACCTCTTGCATGCTTCTAGTACTTGTAGTGTAATCCTACTTGTAGCCTTGCAAAGTAGCATGTCTTTCTAGCATGTTTTGGCTCCATCTCAGCATGCCTTAGGCCTTATTTTAACATGATATAGCTCTGTTTTGGCTTGGTTTGATTACCTCTTGCATGCTCCTTGCACTTGTAGTGCAATCCTCCCTATAGCTTTAACATGCATCATGCTTTGGACCATTATTTTAGCATGCTTTTGGCTCCACTCTAGGAAGCTTTTACTTATGTTTTGCCATGATTAAGCTCTATTTTAAGTTGTTTTGGTCATGCGTGCCTTGCTTTGTATAGCCATAGTGCAATCTTGCTCACTAGCTTTGAGTTTCATAGTCTCTAGCAAGGCTTACTTGAGTTGTTTGCATGCTTTGGCCTCTTTTCTACCATGATTTCAATGTATGAAGTGTGGTCATACTCTCTCATGCTTCACTTTTTCAATGCTTTTGGAGAGTTATGATTTATGCCTTAAACATGAGCCAATATGTAAGCCATCTTGCCTAAGCTTTTGGGCTACCATTTCAATGTGTTTTGGGTCTTATTTTTCCATGATACAACCCTGTTTTTGGTTGGTTAGAGCATCCCTCATTTTCTTCTTACACTTGTAGTGTAACCATGCTCATTGGCCTTGCATGCGTCATGCTTTATGCCTCCCTTTCTAGCATGTGTTAGCTCTACTTCATGCATGTTTTGACCTGCCTTGGGACTGTTTGGAGTCACCTTAGCCCTTTGGGGCTTGCTTGATAGGGCTATGGTACAAGTGCCTTTGCTAGCCTTAAGCTTTGTGACTCCTAGCATGCTTTATTTGTGATATGTGCATGATTTGGCATCATTTCTTACATGATTTCAGATCATATTTCATAGCTACACTCTCACATTTGTCACTTCTTAATTGTGTTTGAGAGTTGCACCTTTATGCCCTATTCATGGGCCAATGCATGAGCATGCATTTTATTGCTTTTAATGCTAGCATTTCAGAGCATTTTGGCCACTGTTTTGGCATGCATGAGGTCAGTTTGGGGCTGGTTTGGTCCATTGAGTATTGCATTACATAGCCCTTGTGTTGTGTCCTTCAATGCTTAAGGACTCCAACTTGCCATGCTCATGTTATTCGCATGTTGTTGCATTGCATGTTGTTTGCATGTGTGTTGCATTGCATTGTGTTTGGATTAGATGTTGATCCAAACACAAGAAACAAGGGGCATTTCATACTTAAAGCGCCTCATTTCTTGGTCGCCGACCCTCTTGATGAAACATGATAGAGGCGAAGGCTCTTATGTATTTGTGTGAATTCATTGACATTGACTTGTGCAACTTGGCCTTTTTGGCCATCATGCATTGAGATGCATGATTGGTGGCTCGAGAGCCAAGCACTACACTCCTTTGAGCTTGAGACATGATAAGGAGTGTAGTTGCACACACATTTCCTTGCAAATACACTGCCACGACTCTATTTGTGCTCTGTTGCAGCAAAAGGAGAAATTGCAGGAAGCATTGGCCGACCAGCCATCAAGTCTGCCGATCGGCTATCAAAATTGGCCGATGGCCATCCCTCTTGGCCGACCATCCCTTAGCATGTTCCTACGGTGGGTCAGAAACATTTTGGAAGTTGGCATAATTTTCAGAAATACAAAAGTGTGCAAACAGAGGCATCTTGAGGCATGGTAATGGATTTCTGAGCAAAGCCGGCCGAGCATGCATCATTCATTATTCTGAGGCAGAGTTGTGGCAGCCTAACTTAGCTTCTTTTTCATACTTAGTTGGTTTTGTAACTTAATTAATTTGTTTAATTGGTTAAAGTTTTGTAATAATTAATTAGCTTAGCATAGTTAATTAGTTGATTTGTAATAATTAATTAGCTTAGCGTAGCTAGTTAGTTGATTCATTCGGACCCTCCGTCGAGAGGGCAACTGTTGTAATAAGTGTGCGTGTGTGTGATGCATGTCTTCCAACCCCACGTCTTTCTCCCTTTCATTTACCAGCTTTTGATGGTTAGTTTTAGGGTATGTTTCAATTAGCATCCTTATGTTTGCATGCGTGCATCATTCATTCGTCTTGCATGCACCGAGCTCGGCATATCATTCAAACTGCATTGTATGTCAATACACTTTCTTGAATACGTGTTTCAAAGCATGTTATCAAGTGTTGCATTCATATGCCATTCTAGATAGCCGAGCCTATTTTAGTTGCATTTTTGCATGTGTTGCATTAGGCATTCTTGACATAGCTAGAATCATGCATGATTTCTAACTAGCTTCTGTTTTGGCTTGGAGTACTAGGTAAGCTTTTACGCTTTAGCATACTGCATGAGATGTGTATGTTGCCATGTATAGCATGCTTGCCATGAGGGTATGTGCTTAACTGCTATAACTACTTGAATGCCTGTGGATGAAGGCTTCATTGCTTGAATTAGAACAATTCATCAAAATGTGTGTTTTAAGCCCACTTGAGGTGGCAAAATCATGTTGTTTTCTAAGCCCACTTGAGGGTGGCAAATCCGCGACTTAGCCTACTTGCGAGTAGCAACTCCAAACCATTTTCAAAAACAAGCATGAGATGTTTTGTTCTAACTTGAGCGATTTAGTCTATACTTGTATGTTGTGCGCATCACATAGTAAGCTAGTCTAATAACCGGAAAAAGAACACATGTATTTTCAAAAACAACATATCATGTTAGTAGAGGCCGATCCTTTCATCGGGCAAGCGGGGGTGCTCATTTCAGGACCTTCCCCTCTCGTTCCCAAGTTCCTGAGCCGAGGTAACTTTGGTGATGACGGACACGTGGCCTTAGACACGAGTCAGGGTTTCCTAAAGTTCTCTAAACAAAATATTTAGGTGGTGACTCTGAAATCTGGCAAAGCAGTCCATGTTTGGCGCTTTTTGATTAAAATCGATTTTCCAAAACGATTTGCTGGATTTGGACTCTTTGGCAATTTATCAGTCTTACATTGCACTTTGTGAGATTAGATTCAGAACCGTGACAGGAGTCCGAACTGTAGTAGCTAGAACTACAATTCGCGCCCTCACGTACGAAGCGGAGTTCGGGCGGTCTACACACCCCACTTGTGGAATTGGTATTGTTGCATCTGCTCTTAGTTTCTGCAGATCTTTGGTGAGCAAAGTCTCCATTAACTTTTGCAGACGTCGTGACTTCTTCAAACGGCGACTATCTTTCTTTCCGTTGAGACTTTGGCACATACCTGAAGGCTTGTGTCATTGCATGGCCTTTTGAGGATGAAGGCTGTTTTTGTGGTGACATGACCTTATAGGTGTTTTTTTGCCACTTGATACGTCTTCCCTTGAGAAGTCCAACACAACTTGCTTTTCTTCATTCATTTTCTCTTTTCTTGCAAAAGGGATTTCAATTGGAATAACTTCAGGTATCCCATTGGAATCCAAATAAAATTTTGCATCAGTGAAGTGAGACTCAGTTTCTGTAAATGGCTTGTCATCTGCTAGCACCGTCTTTATTCCACCTTGGTCAAATTTAAAACATTGATGGAGAGTTGACGCAACTACACCATTTCCATGGACCCAAGGTCGCCCAAACAACAAATTATAGGATGTTCTTGCATCGATGACGTAAAATAAAGTACTGGCTGTGAGTTCTATAATGGTGAGGTTCAAACGAATCATACCAATCACACGTTGCCTCCCTTGGTTAAAACTTTGAATAACCAAACGAATTCGGGCTAACTCGTCCACTGGGATTCCAAGTTTCTTCATGGTGAACTTTGGCATGATGTTTACCGCTGAGCCCCCATCAACAAGGATGCGGTTAACTTTTTGTTCACTAATAAAGCAAGAGACAAACAATGGGCGATTGTGTGGCTTTGAACCTAGTTGAAGGTCTTCATCAGTGAAGGTGATTGTTGTGCAACAAGGAACATAAGTGATGGAGTTCACCTTGGGATAATCTAGCTCATTAACAACAAACTCATATTTTCCAAGATCTTTTAACACTCGAACAAGTGCAAGTTGTACAAATCTAGGGAGTTGAGACGCTTCAAGCAAACTGAAGCGTGGGGGTAGTTCTGTTAAGGTTGTCAGGACATCAATTTCCTCCTTATCTGGCATCACCTTAATGGCGTGAACCTATTCCACATCTGCTTCAATGGTTGAAACCATGTAGGTTGCCTCAACCAAGTCATCTCCAAAACACCCAATGGGGAAAAAGTCTCGCAGGATGATTGGGGTAGACGAGTTTTCTTTAGAAAGTTATCTACTTGTTGCATCTTCTTTTCATTCTTCCTTTTGTCCATCACCTCCTTCTTGGAATGTCGATTGGAGTTCTTCTTTTCTTCTACATTCTTGAGTGAAAAATGTTGAGTCTTGGACTTACTTCTTCGTGACTTCCTTCGTGTCGTAAGAGTCCAACTTTCATCTTCTTCAATAGTTAAGACTTCTTCAAAACCATCATGGACATACCTGTCTTGATTTGGAACTGGAATAATAATAGGTTCAAGTGAACCAAACTGGATGACTTTGGGAATTGCTTTCACTATTAGGATTACAAACTGTGACATTTCTGTCTTGGATTTTGAGGATGGAGAATTTGGAGGTCCTAAATAACAGTTGCACAGTTGGATTCTGTCGATTCGTCAAGGTCCAAGAGGATTTTGTTCTTCCTGGCCCAGTCCACAAGCAATTCCTTTAACACGAAGCATTTTTCAGTAGGATGACTAACTATCCGATGATAGTGGTAGTACTTTGGATCCTTCACATGACCTATTTCTTCAGGATGTTTTCACTCAACGAGTTGAATGACTTTCTTTTCAAGTAAATCTTCTAACATCCCTGGTACGTCAAAGTCAAGAAAGGGATACTTCTTTTCTTGTATTTCTTTCAGAGATGGGCATGTTTCCTTCCTTTCTTCTTTCTTCTTGTCTTTCGTTAAAATCTTGATTGGAGTTGTGGTTACCGTCATTGCTTTTTGGTGGTACCTTTGAAAGGCTTGCCTCCTTTTTTCACTTCTTTGTTATCCTTCTTTTGTGCAACAATGGAAAAGTCTTTCCCACCATGGTTAGCTATGCTAATTTCCATGTCATGTGAACACGTAGCTAACTCCTCAAATGTTCGTGGTTTTATCCCTTGAAGGATGTAAAGGAGTCCCCAATGCATGCCTTACATGCATATCTCCACAGCTGAGATCTCAAAGAGTCGGTCTTAGTAATCTAGACTTAGAGCACACCAACGGTTGATGTAGTCGACCACAGGCTCATCCTTCCATTGCTTAGTACTGGTTAATTCCATCACGCTTAGCATACAACGGGTGCTATAGAAACGATTAAGGAATTCACGTTCCATTTGCTCCCAACTGTCAATTGACTCAGCCTCCAAATCAATATACCAATCAAAGGCATTTCCTTTGAGTGACTGAACAAATTGTTTGACAAGTCAATCTCCGTCTATCCTAGCATTGTTGCAAGTTTCAACAAAGTGAGCGACATGTTGTTTAGGATTACCTTTTCCGTTGAACTGCTAGAACTTGGGAGGTTGGTATCCACTAGGCATTCATCCTCTTTGTGTAAGGCTTGGAGTACATGAAAGCGCTTTGCGGGGGCCTACCGTATTGTGCTCGGATGGTATTTGCAATTCTGTCTTGGAGTTGTTAAACAGACAAAGAAGCAATAGATGTTGGTTGACTACTTGTGCCAATCGTTTGCCTTGCAATAAATGTATGGCAAGTTTCCTCACCAATAACTTGTTTGGACTTAGACGTAGGGTTCACCTTCTCAACCAACGTGGCTTGTGATGTAAAGTCAGATGGATGAGAATTGTCTTGACTTGCCTCGTCAGCATTTCATGCTTCTAACTTGTTCATTAATGTGGCAATCTGAAGATCTTTCTCTTCCATTGTTTTGGTGAGCTTATCAATGGAACGAGCCATGGTCGCTAATTGTTCTTCCACTTAAGTGGTGCCAATGGTCATGCCTTGCATAGTGTAGAAATCCATTTTTGACCATTTTCCAGACTTGGACGTCATCATTTGTGCACTCGATGATTGTGTGTTTGTGTTCGTTTTGAGAGCCCGAAGTCCTCGGCGAAATGCCCTGTCTTTGAACCTTGTTCTTTCTGTACCTTGGTTTGGACCAAAACTTGGTGTCTGGACCTCTTGGTGACCTGTTGTAACAAGCCCGCGGGGGGGCCTCGCTACAGCTCGGACTCGATTTGTGTCACGGTTCTTAATCTGAACCAAAGAGTCCAAATCCGGCAAATCGTTTTGAGAAAACAGATTTTTGAAAGAAGTGCCAAACATGGACTGCTTTGCCAGATACAGAGTCGCCACCTAAATATTTTATTTTTGGGAAATTTAGGAAACCCCGACTCGTTTGCCTAAGGCCACGTGTCCTTCATCACCAAAGTTGCCTCGGCTCGGGAACTTGGGTACGATTGGGGAAGGTCACTTCGTGAGCACCCCCGCTCGCCCGATCAAAGATCGGCCTCTACTAAACATGATATCGAGTTTTGAAAACCTTATGCATTCTTATTCCGGTTATTAGCCTAGATTTACTATGTGATGCGCATAGCATACAAGTATAGACCGGGTCGCCTAAATTGGAACAAAACATTTCATGTTTGTTTTTGAAAGATGGTTTGCTACTCGCAAGTAGGCTTAAAATGCAGATTTTGCCACTCTCGGGTGGGCTTAGAAAACATGGTTTTGCCACTATCTAGTGGCTTAAAACTCACAGTCAATGCATTGTTCCAATCTAAATAACCCAACCTTCACCCACAGGCACTCAGGCAGTTTATATCACATAAGCAAATAGCCTCATGGTAAGCATGCTATCATGGCAGTCACTCACACACATGCAAGGATGCTAAAGCATAAAAACTTACTGAGTACTCCAAGCCAAAACAGAAACTGATTAGAAATCATGCATGATCCTAGTTATACGGAAATGCCTAATGCAACACATGCAATAATGCAACTATAGCAGGCTCGGCTATTCTAAACATGGCATATGGAATGCTACAGCTATCAAGTATTCAAGTTGGAATTGAAATACAGATGCAGTTAGTATGATGCGCCGAGCCCGGTGCATGCAAAACAGGTGAATGAATGCAAACATGCTATCATACTGTATGCTAATTGAAACATGCCTTAATCTAACCATAATAAGCTGGTAAATAAAAGGGAGAAAGACGTGGGGTTGGAAGACATACATCACACGCACGCACACTTATTACAACATTGCCCTCACGCAGAGGGTCCGAAAGAATAATATACAGTCCCGAATAAATACAGTCCGAATAAATACAAAACCCTAATTAATTAACAAGTCAAACTAGGAAAGCTGTAAATTGGCATGCAAGCCAGGGACTGCCTCGACTCTATTCCGGATGATGGATGATGCATGTTTGAGCTGCTTTGCGCAGAAATCCACCGCGATGCCCAATTAGCCTCTGTTTGCAATTGTTTCTTGGAAAGCGCACCAAGCTCGAAAGGCGCTGATTATTCTTGATTTGCTGTAACAGAGAGCAGGAAAGGGGCATGGCAATGTATTTTACATATGTATGCATACCTCGATCCTCGTGCACCAATCACGCATCTCGATGCATGATGGCCGAGGAGTCGAATGGCACAACTCAATATGGAATGAATGCACATATAAACACAAAAATACCTAGACTCATCATGGGTAATCCGGAGTGTCGGCGACTAGGGAATTGAGACACGTTCCGTTCATCGGAGTACGAAACATACCTCGTTTCCCGTGCTTGGGCTAACTCTTCCCAAACCATGCAATATGCATGACATGCATGAATGCAACTAAGATACAACTAACATGCACAATGCTATGAAATGGCATACCGATGCACAGGTAACATGGCATACACAATCGCTAACATACAACCTAGCATACACAATGCTATGAAACGAAATGGCATACCACAATGCATATGGACTTACACCAACACAAGTGACCTCGCCACACTCACATAGGAGGCATTAATGAAAATGAGACACTCGAAATGCGTGCACACGTGCACGCAACCGAGGACCGACCCTAAGGCAACCAAATGCCATTCTAACAAGACATGGCAAGGCATGGAATATGGCATACTACATGCAAATTTCAGTATCAAAATGTGATGCAAAACAGTCCCGAAACATGGAAAATGGCACCCAATGCGTGAAATGAATCCCGAAACATGAAATTAGGTGCATGGAATGACCTATGGCTATGCAAAGCATGCATTATTTGAACATGAAGTATGAAAAAAAATCAAGACAGCTCCAAAACAAGCATATTTACAGTTTAAGCAAGGCCAAACAGTGAACACAAATAGGACCAAGCTAGCATGCAAAAATGGCCTGTAGAGAGATAATGAAGCAAGTAGCAGCTTATGGCCCTAAAGGCCAAGAGCCCTTCAACAAAGTTGAAGAGGGGCTCAAAATGAAGCACTTTATAGTTTACAACAAGCCACGAAAACAAACAGAAGTATGGCCAACTATTATGCAAGAAATGGGCCCAAAAGGGACAAAGAAGCAAGTGTGGTTCTGGCCTCAAACAGAGGAGGGCCCTTCAACAAAGTTTAAGAGGGGCCAAAAAAGATATTTTACAGTTAGTGACCAAACCCAAAACAGTGCACATGCAAGCTTAAAATACTATGCAAAATAAGGCCTAAAAAGAGGTTTAACACAAAGAGTAAAAAGGGAGCTTCAAACAGCAAAAGTCCCTTGATCAATCATGAAGAGAGGGTCAAAATAAGGCTATTTATAGTTCGACCAGAGCCCAAAATACAAGCACAGGGCTAACAAAACATGCAAAAATAAGGCCAAAAGAGGGATAAAGAGCCAAGTGACAAAGAAAGCCTCAAACAGTGAAGAGCCCCTTCAACAATGTTGAAGAATGGCTCAAAAAAGCTACTTTTCAGTTTTTAACCAAGCTCAAACAATTTACAAATGAGCCTAAATACTCTGCAAGAAAGAGGCATACAAGAGAGGTAAAGAGCAAGTGTAAAAAGAAGCCTCAAACAGGGAGAGGCCCTTAAACAAACATGAAAAGGAGCTCAAAATAATGCTATTTACAGTTTGGTTTGGAGCTCAAATATGCAGGTTTGGAGCTCAAATATTGCAAGCAAGTATAGCTTAGATTTGTATGCAAAAATAGGGCCAAAAGAAGGAGAAGAGATTACCCTTGAAGAACCAATCTTGACAGCCTTTGGACCAAGCTTGGGTGCTCCTAAGCTCTGAACAACAAGCCTCAGTTGCTGGTATGGAGTATGGAGGCCTTGTGCTATGAGGTGTAGTGTAAAATGGTGTAGGATTTGAAAATTTTGGTGCTTGGAGTAGACGAGGGGGAAGATTTGATGCTAGAGGCTTAAACCAAAATTTCTAACCCCTAAAACTGGAGGGGGCTGGTTTTATAGGCAAAGGAGTGGAGAAAAGGGGGGAAAAATAGGGGAGAGATTCAAATTCAATTCCCCCCCCCCCAAAAGGCCAAACCCTCGGACATGGGTGAAGTGCAGAACAAAATACAGGGCTGGAATGCACTTGGGACAAGGATCATGGTCGGCCAACTCAAAGGGCAAAAAACGTCACCCACCAGGTAAGTGGCCGGCCGCCCGAAAAAGGTGGCCGGCGGCCAGGTCAAAGGGGTAAAGTGGTCGGCCACCCCTTAGGATGGAAGCCCCAGAAGTTAGCTTTCCCATGCCGCAAACCTTGCATCAAAATTCCTCCTGTGGAAAAGTTATGCCAGTTTTTGTGAAGCCGCGCAGATTCGGTCCAACCGGATTTTCAACCAACCATATCTCCTCCCCCCGGACCTGGACTTAGCAGATTCTTGAGTGCAAAATGAAGCCCCGGAAGTAAGCTTTTCAATGGTGGTGGCCTCATATCTTAATTTCCTCTTGTGCAAAGAGTTATGCCCATTTCGGTGAAGCCGCGCAGATTTTTCTCCTTCCCAATTCATGCTGAACCACTTTGAACTCAAAAAAAGTTGGCTTTTCAGCAAAAATTGCTAGCCTCCCACCCTCCTACAAGCTTTTCTAACAATGAAATAAGGTCCCTGCCAAAAATGGACCAAGATGGATGCAAAACGAAGGTTCGGGGGCCAAAACAACGCAGTTCGGGGCCCCGAAAACAGGCTGTTAGGCACCGAAGTGGTGTTCGACCACGAAGTTGGTCTCTCGGACCACAGTGTCCCTCAAAAGGGAGGAAATAAGGTGTGTGCCAAAAACCGGAGCAAACGGAGGTGGTTAATCGGTCCCGAACCGAGGCACACGGCCAACGGCTCCGAAAAATCGGAAACCGGGCTCCAAACGGGCAAAATGGCCTACGACCACGAAACGTAGCCTACGGCCACTGAGAGATGATCTATGAGACCTCTCCCTCCCTTTGGGAAGAGAAAATAGAGAAAACAGAGCCTGGTTCGCAAACTGAGGCAAGGCATGAAAGAGTCCGGAAGTCCAGAGGCAAGGCTCGCAGCCGAGACTCTGAAACCTCTGAACGAGCACAATATGTAACATCACCAAGCGCTCAATCGGTGACGTCTAAGTCTTAAGGTCGGTCAAAAATGGGGTGTCTACACCTGTCGGCCACCCTCCAAGGCTGTCGGCCATAGGATGAGTCTATCGGCCATGGATGTGTCCAGTCGGCCACTAGTGGTGGCCGGTCGGCTATCAGTGGTGGCCAACGGCCACCAGTCACTTTTCCCAGATATTTATTGACAGCTGTGGGAGCCGAATAATAGGAGACGTAGATAGGCTGAGTACATATTTGGCTAATTGGTATATATTATACTCGCTCCCGTCTCGTACGTTCTGGGTGCCGAATAACTTAATCGGCCATAAAGGTCAGTTGAGCGAGGGGCCGATTGAAAGTTGGAATACGGCAAAAGGGGGACGAGTGAACAATCACATGACGGGGCAAGAGTGGGCCCTACCTTGAGGACCAGGAGCGTATATAAATAGAAGAACAACAACCAAAGAGAGGTATGTGAGAACTATTACGCTTCACTTAAGATACAAGTTACTAAGAGAGTATACACTGACTTAACCATCGGAGTGCTAATTCCGGCACCCCCGACTTGAGTGTCCATTCCTTTTCAGGTTACTAGCTGAGGATCTTTAACATCCCAGTGGATCAAAAGAGTATTTCCAAACCACTTCCCCACAATTGGCGTCGTCTGTGGGAATACTCAACTATATCCATGGCAGGCATAACGGAAGACCCTCCGATAGTCACTGACAAAACCACACAGAGAGATGACCTCACTCCAACAAACATGCTTGGACTGGAGACTATCGCCGCAAGACGTGCCTTGAACTTCAACTCACTAGCCAAGAACTCACCCTCGACTTCAACACATGAGACAATGCAAGCGATCATGGAACAGGCGAAGCAAAACGAACAGAGGCTGGAAAACATAATCGCTGAAAACGAGCGCCTCCGTCAGGATTTGGCCTTGGAAGTAGCAAAATCCAAGCAAGCTGCATGCTAAGATCCTAGACGACCTCTGAGAGAAGATAGTCGACAACCTCAAGTTTGAAGACAATAAATTGACAGTGATTCTGACTCATTATCCCCGGAACCCAAAAGGAAGGGACGAGTTGAAACCACCAGTTCCTCCGAAGAGAGTCCGTGTGCACGCCATAAGCGAAGGCGAAATGGTTTAGGCAAAGAGGACCAGCATAACCGCTTTGTGCGACGGATCGCGAAGGCAGTACTACCCAAAATTTTAAAGCCCCATCGTTCACCCTGTACGATAGGAAATCAGACCCCATTGATCACATCTGACATTACAAGCAAGCCTATGACGTTGCATGCGAACGACGAGACCCTCATGTGCCGAATATTTCTGAGCAGTTGGGACCGTTGGCCGTCAGATGTATTATAAATGGAACCGGCATCGATTAAGAGCTTCCATCAACTCCAAAAATCCCTTCAGGGCAAGGTTCATCAACCAATGGGTCCAGCCAAGCAGGCCCTTCCCTCTAGGCAATGCAAATCCGTCAGGGAAACATTACAGGCATATTCGCGTTGCGCTATTGGGAATGCTTTAATTTGTGGATGACGCCTGCAACGACTCCATGGCCATCACCGCCTTTAAAATGGGGTTGATCCTGATAGTGCCCTCCGCATTTCTTTGACTAGAAGGCCCCCCAAAAGTCTGGTCGTTGATGAAGAAAGTCGAGGATTGCAAAGTTGAAGATGACGCACTGCAGGTCAAAGCCGGGCACAACCGGACATCAAGACAGCCTCATCTGAAATTATTCAGCCGATAAGTTCTGTACCATCACGGAGCCCTGAACACGGGGCCCGGCTAAATGAGACAGAGAATTCGCACCGATCAAACGACCAATGCTCCCACCGAGCTAATGAACAACTTCAAGTGGATAACAGGCGTGCAAGGCACATGGCCAAGAAATATACGGAGTTGTCGGAGCTGATCAGCACGGTTATGACTAAAATTCAACATCTGCCGTTCTTCAAGTGGCCGCCTAAGATGGTGGGACCTCCCGACACAAGGAGACAGGATAGGCGGTGCAAATATCACAAAGATCACGGTCAAGATACCGACAGTTGTTATGCTTTGAAAGACCACCTTGGAGTTGGTACAAGACGGTCAGCTCCAGCAACACGTCCGAAAGAACAACTCAACCAAAAATAGTTACCCTAAGGCAGAATTCACCTCCGCTCGGCGTAATCCATATGATATACAGCCTGTCGATAGCGCCTGCCGACAGCCCCCGCCGTACATTCAATTCAGTCTCATCCTGGCCCCCAAAAGTAAAGCATACTAGCGAAACGGCCCTATAAACCTCTGAGTATTACCTTCGACGATTCTGATTTGATCGGCGTAACTCTCTCCCCACATTAATCCATTGGTCATACACGTAAATCGATTCACCGTTGAACGCGTTCTCATAGACCAGGAGAGTACTTCGAAGGTTATGTATTACAAGACTTTCATCAAACTCGGGCTCACTAAGTCAGACCTGTCTCCGGCTCCTTATTCGTTATTCGGCTTCAATGCTAATCCAGAATACCCGTTGGCAAAATCACACTACCAGTTCGAGCGGGCTCCCAAACATTAGATGTGGAATTCTTGGTTGTCAAGCTACCTTCGCCGTATAATCTTATCATGGGACGAATTTGGCTGCATGCCATGCATGTCGTGCCCAACATCTATCATCAACTGCTCCGCTTCCCGACTGAACGAGGCATTGAACAAGTCTGTGGTTTCCAAAAATTGGCACAAGCATGTTATTTTCTCGCCGCAAAGACACCAAGAGAGCTGGAGGTGAACTCTATTGAGGTGCCAGATCGCGAGAGCCTGGACGATGTTGGACGGCTTCCTAGTGAAAAGGCCACGGAAGCCCTAGACCAAGTTGAAATTAACGGGGATCCTGACAGGTTCTTCATGGTTGGCGCCTCCTTAAATAAAACTGACAGGCAGCAGCTAATTACCTTCTTGCTCGGCAACCTTGACGTATTCGCATGGTCGCCGTATGAGATGTCGGGAGTAGATCCATCTGTTTCTGAGCACCGTCTGAATGTTGACCCCAAATGTAAGCCGATCATTCAGAGAAGTCAGCGGTCAGCCACAGAACACACTGCTACCGTTGTTGAATAAGTTGACTGGTTGCTTGATGCCGGGGCAATCTGGGAAGTGACCTATTCTACATGGCTGTCGAATACTGTGGTGGTAAAGAAGAAGAATGGAACTTAGCGTGTCTGTGTGGACTTCACGGATTTAAATAAAGCTTGCCCCAAGGATTGTTTTCCTCTCCTTAGAATTGATCAACTCGTAGACGCCACGACATGTCATCAACGTATGAGCTTCCTCGATGCCTACAGAGGCTACCATCAAATCGCCATGCATCCGGAGGACCAAGACAAAACTGCATTCCTCACCCCAAGAGGAACCTATTGCTATAAGGTTATGCCTTTTGGGCTGAAGAATGCAGGGGCAATTTACCAAAGACTAGTCACTGCCATGTTCAAGGAGCAACTCGGCCGTACTATGGAAGTGTACATTGACGATATGGTGGTCAAGTCAAAAGAAGAGCAAACTCATCTGGCCGACCTGGAAGAGACATTTGGCATTTTACGCAAGTACAAAATGAAGCTGAACGCTTCCAAGTGTGCATTTGGGATCGGATCCGGCAAATTCCTTGGCTACATTGTCAACCATCGAGGAATCGAAGCCAACCCAAGGCAAATCACAGCAATCTTGGAACTCGGCTCCCCTCGTTCGGTGAAAGAGGTTCAAAAGTTGATGGGGATGGCCGCCGCACTCAACAGGTTCATCAGTCATTCCACAAATCGCTGCCGACAATTCTTTCATACTCTACGGCAGGGTAAGGCTTTTGAATGGACCTCCGAGTGCGAAGCTGCTTTTAACGGCCTGAAGACCTACCTCCGAACAGTTCCACTCTTGACAACACCTTCGGCAGGTGACCCGCTCATTTTATATCTGGTAGTTTTCGACCGGGCCGTCAGCGCCGTACTGTTAAAGGAAGAGCTTGGGGAGCAGCGGCCAATGTATTATGTAAGCAAGGCAATGGTTGACGTCGAAACATGTTACCTTCCGTTGGAAAAACTCATCTTAGCCCTCGTCATGGCAGCAAGAAAGCTGATGCATTACTTCCAGGCTCATACCATCGGGGTACTAACGGACCACCCCCTCCGGTCAGTACTCCGTAGTGCAGAAGCATCAGGGCGCGTTTCAAACTGGGCTTTTGAACTCGGCCAGTACGATATTCAGTTTCTGCCTAGAACCTCAATCAAGGGGCAAGTGCTTGCCGACTTTGTGGCCGAATTCACTGGGGGTCTTACCGACTTCAAGTCTGATGAAATTCAACCTAAGCCGAAATGGAGAATTTATGTTAGGGACATTTGGGAATTGTACTGTGATGGATCATCCAATCAATGCGGCAGCGGGGCCAGAGTAGTGATAATGGCTCCCGACGGGGCAATAATTGAGCAGGCTGTCAAACTCGGCTTCGAAGCATCGAATAATGAGGCCGAATACGAGGCCCTACTAACCGACTTGCGGAATGCATATCTCCTAGGTACTCGGCATCTGCTTATATTTTGCGATTCAAAACTGGTGATCAATCAGCTAAAGGGGGAGTATGCGGCAAAAAACGACCGTATGGCCGCTTACATGAAAACGACAAATTCCCTACTGGCAAAATTTGACCACCATGAATTGAACCAAATAACCTGTGATCAGAACAAAATGCAGACGCCCTGGTTTGCCTAGCCTCCGCCATTAACTCAGAGATTAAACGGACAATTGAAGTGGGTTTCATCTCTAAGCTGAGCATTGGCCCTTCAGAGGAAGTACAGATCAATGTCATAGAGTCATAGAGTCAGAGCCGAGTTGGATGGACTCCATTGTTGTATTCCTATCTTCTGAACAGCTCCCGTCGAATAAGAAAGAAGCACACAAGCTGCGAAACAAAGCCCTGCGATACTATTTGGATCTGCAAGGAAAACTTTACAAAAAAATCCTTTTCTGGCCCGTACCAAGAATGCGTTCATCCGGGTAAAGTCAAAGGACTACTGACTGAAATACATGAAAGTAGCTGTGGTGCCCATTCTGGCGGGCGCTCTTTGGCCCATCGTGCTGTGACACAGGGGTATTATTGGCCGACAATGAGAGCTGATGCCGAATGTTACGTGAAGAAATACGAGCAGTGTCAGAAGTTTTCTCCCTTAACCCATCTGCCCGCTGATGAGTTAAGCTCTATAACCAGTCCTTGGCCGTTTGCCCAATGGGGACTTGACATCGCTGGACCATTGCCTCGTGCCCCGGGCAACAAGCGATTTTTGATTGTCGCAACAGATTATTTCACAAAATGGGTCGAAGCGGAGGCACTAACGCACATTCGAGATAATGATGTGAAGCGTTTTGTATAGAGAAATATCATAACGCAATTCGGCATTCCAAGAGCACTTATTTCAAACAACGGCACCCAGTTTGATTGCGGTGTCTACCGGGAACTGTGCAGCAAGTATGGTATTCAGCCCTATTATTCCACCCCGGCTTATCTGCAGAGTAATGGTCAAGCTGAAGCCTCCAACAGATCTATTTTAGACGGCATAAAGAAGAGGCTGGAGAAAGCTAAAGGTAGATGGGTCAAAGAATTGCCAAGTGTGTTATGGGCTCATCGCACTACTCCGAGGCGGTCCACTGGGAAGACGCCGTTCGCTTTGTGCTTCGGAACGCAGGCAATCATCCCCTTGGAGATCGGCCTCCCAACCTTGAAATCAAAAGTTTTTTATTTGGGCCGAAACGACACGATGTTGGCCTTGGATTTGATTCTGATTGAAGAACGAAGAGACCGTGCCCTTGCATCCATGGCACGGTACCAGTAGCAGCTTGCTAAGTCATATAATCAACGTGTTCAACTATGCCGCTACACACCAGGAGAGTTGGTCCTGAAGAAAGTACTTCCAGCTGCCAAGAATCCGGCTGATAGAAAATTGGGTCTTAACTGGGATGGCCCCTATCAGATCGAATCAATCGCGGGAGTCGGGGCATATCGGCTCAAAGACATGTCTAGGAGAAGTCTGCCACGGCCTTGGAATTCCACGCATTTGCGTAAATTCTATCATTAACCCGACTTGTGGGGCATGATACTTGTTTTGAATGTTCGCCGTGTACAAGTTTCATTTTTTGCAATACAAAGTTGTTTCCATACTGAAATTCAGCTCATTAAAACAAGTCTGCCGATTAAGCCTCCGGATTCGGTGCGCCCTTCGTGGATATCATGATTGGCCAAGACAAGTCTCCAAATTCAGAGCCCCATCAATGCATGACACTCTTGGGCCGACTAAGCCTCCAGATTCGGAGCGCCCTTCATGGATATCACGATTGGCCAACCTAAGCCTCCAGATTCGGAGCGCCCTTTGTGGATATCACGATCGGCCAAGACAAGTCTTCGAATTCGGAGCCCCATCAATGCAGGACACTTTTGGGCCAATTAAACCTCTGGATTCGGAGCGCCCTTCGTGGACACCATTCGGAGCCCCATCAGTGCATGACACTCTTGGGCTGACTAAGCCTCCGGATTCGGAGCGCCCTTCGTGGATACCACGATTGGCCAAGCTAAGCCTTCGGATTCGGAGCGCCCTTCGTGGATATCACGATCGGCCAAGACAAGTCTCCAAATTCGGAGCCCCATCAGTGCAAGACACTTTTGAGCCGATTAAGCCTCCGGATTCGGAGCGCCCTTCGTGGATATCACGATTGGCCAAGACAAGTCTCCCAATTCGGAGCCCCATCAGTGCATGACACTCTTGGGCCGATTAAGCCTCCGGATTCGAAGCGCCCTTCGTGGATATCACGATTGGCCAAGATAAGTCTCCGAATTCTGAGCCCCATCAGTGCATGACACTCTTGGGCCAATTAAGCCTCCGGATTCGAAGCACCCTTCGTGGATATCACGATTGGCCAAGCTAGGTCTCCGAATTCAGAGCCCCATCAGTGCATTACACTTTTGGGCTGATTAAATCTCTGAATTCGGAGCGCCATTCGTGGATATCACGATTCAACTAGTTAAGTCTCCGAATTCGGAGCCCTATTAGTAAGTACTTTTGGGCCGATTAATATTCCGAATTCGGAACGCCATCTGTTCAGGCCACTTTTAGGCCGAATAATCCTCCGGATTCAGAGTGCACTTCGTGGACACCACGATTGGGCAGGTAATAAGCCTCTGAATTCGGAGCCCCATCCGCAAAAGAAACGCTTGGGCCGAATAAATCTCCTGATTCGGAGCACCCTTCGTAGAAGCCACGATTGGGCGAGACAAGGCACCTCGGAACTCGGCGTTTCTTTTATTTGTATTATGATTAACAAGCATAGACGCAATAGACGAAGAACGGTAAAAGAGCAGAAACAATATTCCAACATTTAAAATGATACGTTTTATTAAATTGATCGAAATTACATAATTTACATTCAACTTGCGTTAAAAACACTACAATAGATTCATCTTTATTCGGCATCACCTTCGTCATCACTCTTTTCGATTTCATAAGCCGCAAAAGGAAAATCGTTGCTCTGGTATAACGGCGATGCCGAGTCAATGCCTGCTGCCCGAAGAGCCTCCGCGGCACAAAGGGCCTTAACCCAACCATGCTTGAACCCTCGGTTCTCGCATCGAAAAACCTCATCGGCGAGCTTTTCCTTCATCTTGTCAATCCCAACTTTTCGGCCGTCGTGGAAGCCTCGTTCATAGGTCGCGGCCTTCGTATTCTCTATGGCAAACATACTTGCCGTATCTCGATCAGCAATCGCATGACTTATCAACCGTTTGGTCACCCTCTCCTCCACAATCGAGTTGGCTGGGGCGGCCGAATGTGTCTCGACTGTCTTAGCCTTCCTCAGCTCACGCTCAACTTTCTCCGCGCGTGCTTCTAAATTATGAATGCGTTCATCCTTCTGCTCTATCTCCCACCGCACAGCACGTAGACGTATGCCGACTTCATAGGCGGTATCCAGCCTTTTCACCGCGCCATGGATTCCTTCCTGAAACACTTCGAAGTCCCGCCGACCGACCATCGACTGCTGGACTTCTGGTGGAAAAATCTGTTGAGCGAACTCGACTGCCACACCTGGGTCGTGCACGATTGAATTCGCTTCCGTCATCGGTTTGTTCCCCACAAAAACTGCAAAACTCAACGAGCGCGGTGACGCACCGGCTTTGCCCCTCAAGCGCAGTTGAAGGGAGTTGCCCCCTTGCTGTTTTTCCCTTCTGTGTGACCTACTTCGACGACGTGGGGACTGGCGCCTCTCCCGCTCCCTCGACATCGTATTGCCCGTACGCATAAGCTCGCCACTCCGATTCATCTCTGCGTCCAGATCAGCCAATGTCCTCCCCTCTCTTTTGCTATTGAAGAATAGTCTGTTTGACATTCACAGTTATCTAGCCTTCCTCAATCAACTGGGGTAAATCGAGTTTAAACACACTAATGGGACCTGCGCGCACGAAGCACTCACTCTATTTATTCCCTACTAGTGCAGCACCTCCAAGGCGATCTCATTAATGCTTACCCTTCAGGAGCCTGGCGCTCGTTGAATCATGTGCCCCAACCACTCCATGAGCCACCGGTATTCGGCATTCCAATTCATGAACCAACCAGGGCAAGGGCATATTCACCAATCTATTCGACTTAAATGCCCCAGTCGCTCCATGAATAGATTTAACAGTACAATATTCATGAGCTCATTTTATTCGACGTTACAGCTCATGAACCGGCTGGGACAAGGGCAGATTCGCCAATCTAATCAGCTTAGGTGCCCCAGCCACTCCATGAGCCACCGGTATTCGGCATTCCAATTCATGAACCAGCCAGGGCAAGAGCAGATTCACCAATCTAATCGGCTTAAGTGCCCCAGCCGCTCCATGAATAGATTTATCAGTACAATATTCATGAGCTCATTTTATTCGGCGTTACAGTTCATGAACCGGCTGGGGCAAGGGCAGATTCGTCAATCTAATCGGCTTAAGTGCCCCAGTCGCTCCATCAATAGATTTATCAGTACAATATTCATGAGCTCATTTTATTCGACGTTACAGTTCATGAACCGGCTGGGGCAAAGGCAGATTCATCAATCTAATCGGCTTAGGTGCCCCAACCACTCCATGAGCCACCGGTATTCGGCATTCCAATTCATGAACCAGCCAGGGCAAGGGCAGATTTACCAATCTAATTGACTTAAGTGGCCCAGCCACTCCATGAATAGATTTATCAGTACAATATTCATGAGCTCATTTTATTCGGCGTCTCAGTTCACAAACCAGCTAGGGAATGGCAGATTCACCAATCTAATCGGCTTAAGTGCCCCAGCCGCTCCATGAATAGATTTATCAGTACAATATTCATGAGCTCATTTTATTCGGCGTCTCAGTTCACGAAACAGCTGGGGCAATAGCAGATTCATCAATCTAATCAGCTTAAGTCCCCCAGCCACTTCATGAGCCACTGATATTCGGCGTTCCAGTTCATCAACTAACCAGATCAAGGGCAAATTCATTAATCTAATCGACTATAATCGGCTAGATGCCGAATACTTAATCTTATTGAATTTCGATGCACCTTTACAAATTGGTAACTGCTGATTCTTTTAATTATTTACTCGTAGAACAAACAGAAAACCATAAGGAATTGTCAATAATGAACTAAAAAGACAAACAGTATATGCAATAAACTCGAGAGCATAGAAAATTTTCGGGCACTAATAGCAGCCATTTTACACATGAAAATCGGTTTACATCTAAAGAGATGAAAATCTACTAACAAAAATCGACAAAAATTGTGCATCTAAGGTGCCTACCAAAAACGAAAATGTGCCTTAATCAATCCTCCGGGTCAGACGCCAGCGGCTCAACGTCCACCTACTCGTATGGAATCGGCTGTGCCAATGTTTGACCCATCCATGTTTGAAGCCCCAATTCTCGAACTTCGGCACTTCTTCTGCATAGCTTTCCAAGGCGGCCTCCTTCCCAATTTCGAACGCTTTGGAAGTCTCGGAGGCGGCTATTTCCTTTGCCTTCATCGATTTTTCCAAGTCGGCTTCCAGCTTGGCGATTGCCTCCTGAGCTAACTTAAGCGCATCCTCGTTTGCCTTTGCCTTTTCCTCGGTGGCAAGCCTTAATTGATCGGAATTTCTAACTCGCTCGGCCTCAAAGTCGGCTCTCGCTCATTCCTCTGCCACTTGGGCTGCCTCATAATCGACCCTTTGAGAGGCCGCCACAACCTTCTTCTTTTCATTATCAATTTCGGTTTTCAAGAGGCCGATCTGTTCTATGGCGTCAAGTTGACGGCGGCCGATCTCGGCTATCCTACCCACCGTCTACGGAACAAGGAAATAGAGTAACAGCAAACAAATAATAACAAAACATTTATAAATATGTATGTATTTAGACGGAAGACTGCAGATAAGAAAAGTAACGTACCGATAAGGCCGATTGAGCGGCCAAAGCAATTAGCATTAAATCTGGCTCCACACGAAACGCGGCTCTGTCGGCCGGCAGGGATATTCAGGAGGCCATGCTCAAGGCCACAGCCAGGTCCCTCAAAGCCGACGAATTGGAGGCAATCGGCATATTTCTTATCCTTGGTTGAATCGTGAACGAAAAAACCAAGTCCAATTCCTCAACGTGCGGCCGCTTTTCGCTTTGGTCCTCGTTGTGCACGGCCTCTTGCTTGGCGGGGCGCTTTTCTCCCCTTCGCTCAACCTCGTCGGCCCGCCCAACCTGCTCCGTCTCGGTCGTTTTGGGCTGAGCCGTTTCTTCCGCAATAACAGGTGGAGTAGACTCAGCGACCGTGGCGAGTGGAGTTCCCGATCGTACGGCCTCGGCTCTCCGCCTAGCGGCCATCCTCTCAACGTTTTTCCTTCACGCAAGTTGCGAGAGTGATTCCCCAGCCATATCCTCAGGGTAAATGCCGGGAAGGTCTCCTAAGTTCGTAAAAATGTCTACAAAGAAGACGTCTCCTCGGCTTGATGTGGATGGGGGGTCGGACAATTTCAGCCCAGCTTCCTCAAACGCCGAGTTAAGGGCTTCATCTACCTCGGCTTCCAACTAATTCGGGCCCTCGGCGATCTGATCGGCTACTTGTTCTTTCACGTGTTCCGAATCAGAAGCTTCTAAACCAACCTCCTTTAGGCTTTTGAAGCTGGAGAAGATAAGGGCCGTAAGATGATCTTCACCTCTCGGAATTGGAATATGGTCTGCCGCCGAAAACGTTGCGTAGGATGGCACGTATCGCAAGAGAATATGAGTCGTCCTTCCTTGTTCTTGAAGATTCGGACGGCCAACGAACTGCAAAGCGATTTTACTTTCCGTAAGTACAGCGTCGTCGGCCGAAACCAACACTTTCTTCAAATCATTGCCTGCATAAACAAAACGATAAGTACATGGAAGGAGAGCGGAATACATATACAGAAATAGAAGCAACTAGAGTGAGCTATACGGCCATCTGGATCGCCTTTTCGCCTTGGCACGGGATCTAGGCGATCTTCACCCTCGTCGAATTCCCAGTTGCCTCGAACAACGACCATCATGTCGTCAACACGCTTGCCAGAGCTGGCAAGCATGGTCACTAAATAATGGTCGGTATCCTTGGCCCTAAGAAAATAGCATCCCAGCCGGCCAGTAGACTTGGCTAAGGCATAGCAATGCCGAATTGCAGGTATGCCTCAGTTAATCCTAAGACGACGGTTCAACTCTATAATCCCCATTATGATGCGGAAAAAATTCACGTTAGGCTGGGAAGGAATTAGGCCCCAATGTCGAAGGACAGCCCTTAAAAATGGATGAAGCGGAAAATGGACTCCGCCCTCAATAATCGATAGGAGAGGAAAAATGATTGTGCTCTCATCGGTCCTCTCCATATCAGTGGTGCTGTCTGCCACGAGTGACAGATGGACGTAATCGGGAATGGAATAATGGCGTCGAAAGCCGGAAATTCGATCCGCGGAAATGAGCTCTTTCAAATTTTTTGCCATCATAGCCAGCCTAAGGATTATGCAAAACTAAAAGTAAACAAGGAAACGGTATTGGGAGTGAAAGAGAAGAGAACTTACAGGAAGCAGAAGGGATAATGAGAGACAGGAGGAAGTTGCAGAGGTCACGAAGTGGAGGAGTTGTACTAGAAGGCGAGCCAAATACTTCGAGTATTCAAAATATACATTTGAAGAGACAAAGTTTTAAACCACATTAAATGGAGAAAATGTACGAAGAGGCGGAACTTTTGTAATGATGACCAGAAATGTGTGCTCTTTGACACGCTTTGGAATGAGGTTAACCGTCGAATTTTTGACTTTTCAAGCTCGAAACCAAACACGTCGACTAACAGTGTTAGTGGGGAGTTTGGGGGGGCAATTGTGGAGCCGAATAATAGGAGATGCAGATAGGCCGGAGTACACATTTTGGCTAATCGGTATTATTATATACTCGGTCCCATCTCGTACGTTCTGGATGCCAAATAACTTAATCGCCATATAAGGCCAGTTGGCGAGGGCTGTTTTGAAAGTTTGGAATACGGCAAAAAGGGGGGGGGGCGAGTGAACAATCACATGACGGGGCAAGAGTGGGCCCTACCCTAAGGACTAGGAGCGTATATAAATAGAAGAACAACAACCAAAGAGAGGTATGTGAGAACTATTACGCTTAACTTAAGATACAAGTAACTAAGAGCGTATACACTGACTTAACCGTCGGAGTGCTAATTCCGGCACCCCCAACCGGAGTGTTCATTCCTTTTTAGGTTACTAGCTGAGGATCTCGAGCGTCCCAATGGATCAAAAAAGTATTTCCAAACCACTTCCCCACAACAGCTGTGCCAGCTGTTGCACACTGAGCTGCATCTTCATACACGTGTATGGTAGGATGTATCTAAGCTCAAGGGGTGTTTTTCTATAAATAGGGGGGTTCCTCCCCCATTTTTTAGGGTTAGGATTTTTAGAACAAAAATATCTCTCTCTCTCTTTAGAATTTTCTCTCTCTTGATATTTTGTGCATATTTTCTTACAAGTCCTTAGCTCTTGCACACTAACTCTCAACCAAATACTCTCACTTTGGGCTGAGATAACTTGGGACCTAATTTGAGCTCTAGAAGGAGGTTTGAGCTTGAATTTGTGGCTATTTTGTGCTTTGCTTCAAAGGTATAGAACTTACCTTGCTTATACTTGTTTTGTATACCTATTTTTCCATCCTTTTTAACTGTTTTAAGGCTGGTTTTGAAGTATAAAAACCTCAATTTTTTATGACCTAAAAATGGTGGTTTGAGGCTATCTTGAGTTAAGGGGTGGTCCACCCTTCTTGTCTCTTTGTTTGTTAAGCTCTTGTACCATCTTTTCATCACTTTCAAATCAACCTTTTTGGGCCTTTTAAGCACTGAATTTCAGAGGTTTTAAGTGGTAAAAAACCTTGTTTTGAAGTCCGAAATTAGAGGGGTTAGCCTCCCCTCCTTGTGTCTTGTTTGCATGCTTAGTTAGCTTTGTGAGTTAACATGTTTTTCTAGCTTAACTTAACTCTAGTTCTGCATGTTTTTGCCACTGTTTTGGCTCTGTTTTGGGCTTAGTTGATTCATGTGAGGCTTGTTTTGCATAGTTGTAGTGTAAATGCCTTCACTAGCTTAGTGTTTTGAGGTATTTACCAACATTGTTTTGAGTTGAAAGCATGTTTTGGTGTTGTTTTGCACTCCATTTCAGCACCTAAATTTATGCAACCTCCCTCTTTGCTTCACTCTTTTATTTACTTTTGAGAGTTGTTTCAAACTTCAGATCTTTTAAGCTTAAGATTGAGGCTATGTTTAATGGTTTAATCCCCTTTGAGGGTTTATTACCAATGGCATGATCTCTCTCATGCCTTAAATTACCCCTTGGTTAACACTTCTTTCCATTAGAGGGCACTCACTTTTGGAAAGAATGAATCAGTAATGTAAAATGAGTAAACAAAATGAACAAGTAAATGAGGCAAGGTAAGCATCTTTCGTGTTGCATTGCATGTGTTCAAATGGAATGTTTTCGAACATAAGGAAAATGGGACATTTCATACTCAAAAGTGATGAAATGTGTCACTTTCCTTGGTCACCATCACCCTTGATCATGCATGATAGGGTGGTGGTCTTTTTAAGTCGTGTTTTGCACTCATTAAACTTGTACAAACTTGGTTCTTTGGCCATCATGCATGGAAATTGCTTGGTTGATGGTTTGAGAGCCAAGAGTTTCACTCCTTTGAGCTTGTTTGATGATAAGGAGTTTAAACAGTACACATAAACCTGTGAGAATAAATTGTTTTGCTCTGTCTGCTCTCTGTTGCAGCAAAAAGAGGAGTTCATGTCATCAGTGGCCGATTAGCCACCACCAGTAGCCGACAAGCCCCCTGTCGGCCACCAATGAAAATTGCACAGTGTGTTGGTAAGTTAAAGTGGAGGTGTTCTGGAAGTGGGCAGCTTTTTCAATGTTCAAATGTGCAAACAAAGGCTCGCAATAGCAAGGCAGTGGCTTTTTCGGATGGAGAAACCGAGCATGCATGCATCCTCGTTTCCCAAGGCCGTTTAGTTGCTTTGCTTAGATAGTTGTAGCTAATTCTTGCAAGTGATGTAACTATTCAAGTAGATTATCCTAGTTAGTTCATGTTGTAATTAATTAGGATAATTGCTTTGTAATTAGTTAGTTAAGTGTTTACCTAATCAATTTGATTTGTAATATTTAATTAGCTTAGAATAGTTAGTTAATTCATATCATGTTGTAATAGTTAGCTTAGCGTAGCTAGTTAGCTTATTCATTTGGACCCCTCCTTCGCAAGAGCGTAATGTTGTAATAAGTGTGCATGAGTGTATGTATGTCTTCCAACCCTATGTTTTTCTCCCTTTTATTTAATCGTTTTTGATGGTTAGATTAGGGACATTTTCAATTAGCATACCTTATGCTTGCATGTTTGCAAACTGCATTGTTGTTTCAATACTTTTTTAAATATGTGTCTAATCGCATGTTGTTCAAATCGATTCATATGCCATATTAGTAGCCAAGCCTATTAAATTGCATTCTTTACATATGTTGCATTAGACACTTAACATAGTTAGGATCATGCATTTTTCTAACTAGTTTCCATTTTGGCTTGGAGTACTCGGTGAGTTTTATGCTTTAGCATACTTGCATGAGTGTAATTGCCATGATGCCATGATTAGCATGCTTTTCATGAGGCTATGTGCTTAAATGCTAAACTGCATGAATGCCTGTGGATGAAGGCTTGTTGTTTGAATTGGAACAATTCAACGAATGTGCGTTTTAAGCCCACTTTGTTGTGGCAAATCATGTTTTAAGCCCACTATGTTTGGTGGCAAACCCGCATCTTGTTAAGCCCACTTGAGGATGGCAAATTCAAACCATTTTCGAAAACAAACATGAGTTGAATTGTTCCAAATTGAGTGAACCAGTCTATACTTTCTTGTGTGCATCACATAGTAAAGTTAGCTTAATAACCGAAATAAGAACACATATTGTTTATAAAATATCATATCATGATTAGTAGAGGCCGATCTTTGATCGGGCAAGTAGGAGTGCTCATTTCAAGACCTTCCTGTCTCGTACCCGAGTTCCCGAGCTGAGGTAACTTTGGTGATGACAAAGACGTGGCCTTTGGCACGAGTCAGGGTTTCCTAAATTTTTCAAAAACAACATATTTAGGTGGCGACTCTGTAATCTGGCAAAGCAATCCAATTTTGGCATTATTTGATTTAAAATCAATTTTCCAAAAAGATTTGCCGAATTTGGACTCTTTGGTGTTTATCAGTTTCACATTGCACTTATAAGACTAGATTTAAAACCGCGGGAGTCCAAACTGTGAGGGCTTCTTTTCAAACCCTTTTCCGAAAGGCGGGGCGCAGAAAAAGGCGGGTCCACACATAGCCACCGAACGAGACAAATCTGAGTGATTCGATGAAATTGAACATTGATAACTACTAGAAGATGATCCTGAGTGTGAGCCAGCACTTGAGTTTGCATCAGAAGCTACAGGCGTTGGGTGTAAGGAGAAACCTTCTGGAAAAGAATCCTTCGAGACATAAGTGGGCTTCTTCCATTCCCTCACTTCCTTTTGCTTAGCCCCAGATGTAGATATCATGATAGATTTGTGAGACTTGTCTTGCGCTTGCTTTGTTACATTAGTGGTCGACATGACCCCGTGAGCGGCAAATGCAATGGTAGCATTGGTCTAGCTACGGGTGATTGGATTCGTAGAAGTGCTGTTGTTGCGAGTCGTGATAGCAGCATTTTTGCAGGTATTTTTATTAACCAGAGCAGTTTGAGCATTCTTTGAAGCCATTATGCTTGATCAAACAAGGCTTTAAGAAGATGCTTTAGGAGAAAGAGATGAGAGGCAGAGAGGTCCCACTGGGCGTGCCAAAATTTGTAAACACAAATTTCGTATCCTGCATTTAAGACGCGAAATAAATGCACAAATAATTAATTTTATTTGATTATAATAAATGGGTACAATCGTCTGTAGATTTGCTCTATTACAAAAGAATAGATCCTCTGAATCGATCTTTGAAATGAGCATAATTCAACGACAGTAAAAGCTTTGATGAATTTCTTCAAGTCTTCGAATGGAGAAACTTGGAGAAGAAAGGCTTGATCGAGGGCTTGAACGACTTGATCTTGAACGAGTCTTGAAATGATCTCTTTGAAAAGAGAGACCAAATTTGTATTTGTAACTTGAAAGGATTGGCATAAGTTTTGGAGTGCTTGATAATCCTTTCTTTTAAATTTGAGGAACTTGAGAGAGAATTTTCAAAAGAGAATTTGGCAGAGTCTTGAGATTACTTAGGAGCTTGCAAGACCATTAACCAAAAAAATGCATCCCCCTCCTCATGGTGAGAGCCTCTATTTATAGGCTTAGGAGAGAATGATCAATTTTGGAAACTCCAAAATGGATTTGAATTTCCAAGAAAATAACAATTTATTTCTTAATTTATGGACATGATTTGCATTCAAATTTAAATTTAAATTTGACTTATTTCACTAAATTTTGATAAAATATTTTCATGGGCCCTACACATTTGGGTTGAACCAATTGTCAAAATATATTTACTTTTCTTTTGGCGTGACCCATAATTTAAAATGGGTTAAAATCCATAATTTTAGTAGAATCCACATCTATTTGAAAATTTGACCATCTTAATTTTGATTAATCAAGAATATTTATTTGTCTTGATTAATCAGGCGGCGATCAAGGCACGTAAAAATTTGAGTGTCTACACAAACCATACTCAACAAATTTTTTGCTATTTTTTGAGAAAAACAATAACTTGCATATTTCAACAAATTTTTTTACCAAATTAATTAATCAATAAATCACTACCATGCCACTTACATATTTGTAACTGGTAAATACAAATTTAAATGCAAATTAAATTCATTATATGTATTTTGAAATAAATTTTTGAAACCAGTTTTTATTAAAAATTCATTAATTTCAATTCAACTACTTTTGGATACGAACCCAAAATAACATGTAGAAAAACAATGATAAGATTAAAGTGTGCGTTAAAAAACAATTATTTTTTGCTTAACTACATTTAACGTAATTAAGCCAAAGAGTAACTATTTTTGTAATGCTCACCTAATCTTAACATTTGTTATCAAAATCTCATTTGTTGACCTATACTTTAAATTCTGACAGCTAATTATTTACAATTTAAATTAAATTAAAACATCACAATTCCGTCATCTAATATTTAACAAAATTAATGAACCTTGTCATACGAACCATACTAGACATATATTTTGTTATTTTCTAAGAAACACTAACTTGCATATTTGAACAATTTTTTTTACGAAATTAATTTATCAATAATTCACTACCATGCCACTTACATGATTGTAATTAGTAAATACAAACTTAAATGCAAATCAAATTCATTTTATGTATTTTGAAATAAATTTTTGAACCCAATTTTTATTGAAAATTCAGTAATTTCAATTCACACTACTTTTGGACACTCACAAAATAAAAAGTAGAAAAAATTGATAAGGTTAATTAAGCATTAAAGAAACAGTTATGTTGGCCTAATTATTTTAGTAGCTTGTTGTAGACACCCCATTTTTTACCGCCCGTAAGACTTAGGCGCTTAGTTTGATACACTCGATGATGAAAGTTGAATTGTGAATTCGCAGCGATTCAGATTCAATCAAGCTCCTGAAATAACCTCAAATATTCAACATTTACTTGGTTTGAACCTGTGAGTTTCATTTTTGGACCTTTTCCCACCCTGAGCTGAGTTTGAACCAAAAAAATAGGGGAGGCCATCAAGGCCCAGCTGTACATCTGTGATGGCCAGCCGTGGCTATGAATGGCCGGCCTGCCCTCGATGGCGATAAACACTGTTCTGGACGGGAGGCCACCAACTATCCATTTTTGAAGATATTTATCACCTTTTGAGCTTGAATTCTATAAAAACGAACCTCTGAGATTGTTTAGAGGGTTGAACAAAAATCTAGAAAACCATATATTCACCTTGAGAGCTCTTGTATGCTACTTCTTCCATTGCAAGCAAGCTTTGAGCTAACCTAGCTTGTCTATACCATCTCTATCCTCCATACACAACCTTGTTTTATCACCCTAGAGCCTTGGTTGATATTGGAGAAGCATAATTCAAGCTTGAGAGTGAGTTGAAGCCAAGTTTGAATCATCAGCAACAAGCTTACCCCTTGAAAGGTATAAGCTTGTATTCTTCTCTCTTGCATTCATTTCTGTCACTTCTTCCTAGTTCTTATTGTTTTGAATTGTTTTGAGCTTATTTGAAGTGTTTGGGGTTGGGTTTGAAGAGTTACCAAAAGGGTAGAGAGAGCTTGCTCTTTCTATACCTTTACTTATAACTCAAACCTTCCCTTTTCCACTCTTTTCCTTTGGTATTTACACTGATTTTCAGAGTTTTAGAAAGGCTAAAAATCATGTTTTGAAGGTTCAAAAGTGGAAGGGTTAGCCACCCCTCCTTATCCTTGCTTACCAGCCTTAATTCCCTTCTTTATTGTCTAGCTTTTCAAGCTCTTTTCATGCATGTTCTACCTCTGTTGTCCATGTATTAAGGGCTGTGTTGAGGTTGTCTAAGCCTTTTTAATTGGTTCATGCCTTGTTTAGTACATTTATGGTCTCATAAGTTGGCATACTTGTTGCTTGTTATGCTTTCTTTACTCATTTCCATGTTTGGAGTCTAAGTTTAATAATCAATCCATTAACCCATCATTCATCTCTTTCATACTTGAGAATGATTTCAACCGATTGAGGTTGTTCGAAACATGTAAGAAAGGTTCCCACTTAATGGCATAATCTTTTCAAAGATTCATTGCCAACGGCGTGGTCTTTCTCTCATGGTTAGAGAAACCTCTTATTTGAAATTACTTCTTGTTTAGATGACTTTAACATCACCATGGACAAATGGACTAAAGAATGGCAAGGCCTAATGAAATTGGTTTAAAATTTGGATCAACACACATAAAGAAAATGGCTTAAAATTGCTTCAACTTGGCCGGACGTTATGCCAAGTTACTTGTGTCAAGGGTCGTCACATGTTAATTCATAGCATTTTGATGATTCTTAAAGTGTTGGAACTTCCCTCTTTGAGTTCATACTATGACAAGAGGGAGGGGTGGTCTCATTTTTTGCATTCTATCGACTTTTGTCCAAAATTGCATCCGAGACCATCAAGCAATCATGTTGCTCATTGATGGCTTTCAAATCAATTTCAACCTTCTCTCGAAGTTTTACCATGACAAACAGAGCTTAAGAATGCTTTATCTGCACTGATTTCACCACAGAACACAAAAACAGAGCCTTGCATAAAATAGATGCACGGCCGATCATCTGCAGACCCGGCCAGTTGTTAGTGATGCACGGCTGGCCCTTGGTGTGTGGCCTGCAGTGTAATTTTACAGAAACAGAGGCAATGGCTGAAGATGAAATAGAGATGGCCTGGGCAAACAGTAGTTTTTCAGGCGATGTGCATAAAACTTTCATCCATCTTCCATTATGTCCTTATCAAATGCAATTAATTATTTCATTAGTATTATTGTCATAGTTGTGAATAAATTGTGTTGTAATAATTAATTAGCCTAATTAGTTGTAGCTAATTAGTTGGTGTTGTAATATTTGATTAGCTTAGCCTAGTTTTCTTAATTAATGAGCTTAGATAGTTAGTTAATTAGTCATTTCAAGTGTTGTAATAATTAGTTAATTAGTTTAGCTATTTATTCAAGTTTTGTAATAATTAGCTTAATTAGTTTAGCTTGGTTAATTAGCTTTATTCATTCGGACTCTCTTTCATGAGAGCGTAATGTAATAATGTGTATGTCTTCCAACCCCACGTCTTTCTCCCTTTTATTTACCTGCTTTTGATGGTTAGATTAGGGGCATGTTTCGATTAGCATACCTTATGCTTGCATCCATTCATCTTATATTGCATACATCGAGGCTCAGCGCATCATTCAAACTGTATTGTCATTTCAATACTTCTTTGAATAGGTGCTTAAACCGCATGTTATCAAAATTGCCACATATGCCATATTAGTAGCCAAGCCTATTAATTGCATTCTTTGTATGTGTTGCATTAGACATTTGGCATAGTTAGGAATCATGCATTTTTTCGAACTCTTTTGTTTATCTTAGCTTGGAGTACTGGGTGAGTTTTTAGAGCTTTAGCATACTTGCATGAGTGTGAGTGATTTCCATGACTAGCATGCTTACCATGATGCTAAATACTTATTTGATAAACTACTTGAATGCCTGTGGATGAAGGCTTGTTGCTTGAATTGGAACAATTTAACGAATGTATGTTTAAGCCCATTATGTCTTATGGCAAATTCACAGCTTTAAGCCCACTTTGTTTAGTGAAAAATTCACAAACTTTAAGCCCACTTGAGGTGGTAAAATAAAACCTTTTTCACAAAGTAAATATGAAATTGAATTGTTCCAATTTAAGCAAACTAGTCTATACTTGTATGCGCACATCACATAGTAATGTTAGTTTAATAAACCAGGACAAGAGCATATACTATACATAAAAATCATATCATGATTAGTTGAGGCCGATCTTTGATCGGGCGAGCGAGGAGTGCTCAATTCTTGACCTTCCTCTCTCGTATCTAAGTTCTCAAGCCGAGGCAACTTTGGTGATGACGGACACGTGGCCTTTGGCACGAGTCATGGGTTTCCTAAATCTTCTATAAAAAAATGAAATATTTAGATGGCGACTCTGTATCTAGCAAAGCAGTCCAATTTTGGCATTTTTTATTCTAAAATCAATTTTTCAAAAAGATTTTTCGGATTTGGACTCTTTGGTATTTATCAATTTCACATTGTAATTGTGAGATTAGATTCAAAACCGCGGAGTCCAAATTGTAGGGCTTCTTTTGAACCTTCCGAAAGGGGGCACGAAAAAGGCGAGTCCATAGTTTCTGGCGACTCTACTGGGGATTTAGAGAACTTGACTTGAACTCATGATATGTTGTTTTATTTACACTTTTGTGTTTCTTTGCATTTACATTTGCATCGGTGCACCTAAGTCACAGTGTTTGCCATCTGCTATTCCTGAGCGGTTTGCCAGAGGCTTGCTTGGAAAGCTTGCCAAAAGGTTGACCGGTTATGAGCTCTGCTACGATGGAAACACAACCCTTGGATCTGGACTACCGTTGTACCATTTGATCCTCCTTTCACTTCTCGGTGTTAGGTGTGAGAGGTGTATTAGGTGGTCTTGATGAGGTACCCTTTTTGACCGATCAGCCTAGTTGCATATCGAAAGCCGTAAAGACTGTTCCAAACTAGGACAGGTTGTTTACCCGAATGCAGGATTGCGTGAAACTACTTTACTTGAATAGCGAACCCTAGTTCCTAACGAAATTAGGACAGGGTTACCCTACCCCCTCATAAGGGTGTTTTGGCTCTCACTTAACTGGTATGCGCTTTTAGAGTTAAACTCTACGGGAATATGCATATTAGTTACAAATTTAGGGATCAGATTTGTGGGCATAAATCAGTGTTGAGTGCAGTTCTACAGCTTATGATTACAACTGTGTTTTGTTTATATCAGAGCTAAGGTGCTGTGCGATTTCTGATTTTTGCTTTCCTTTTGCTTTATTTCTTTTTGCAAGGTAGTTAATCACAATTGCCTCGGACAGTCCTGTTACCCCCCAAGCACTCTAGACCCGTGTAAGGAGACTTTACAAATCTGGGGATCTTGTCAGAGGACAGCCTGTGTTTGCTTCGCTCCCACCGGTTACCAAACAAAGGAGGGTTAGGCATAATTCACCCATTCAACAATCACCTACATCAAATCATGGACAATCTTCTACATCCAAGCCAATAAGAGATCACTCACCTGTTCAAATGACTCAATACCCTACAGCCAGTATGGAGGACTTGATCTGTCATCTCCAACAAACAGTAGAAACCATGCAGCAAGATGTTGTCCGCCAAGTTGAAGTTACAGCCCACCAAGCAGAAATGATAAATATGCTGCAGCAACAGTAACTATAGCTGGTAGCAGCTTCTGCATCTCATGCACCCCCAGTGGGTATTCCAACACCCGAAGTTACTGTCAATGTCCAAGAGAATCTGGGTAACCTGGTAGACCCCATTCCACCACAAGCCTCTAAGGCACCAGTGTGCCAAATTGAGACTCCATTTGAATTCGAGGTTGACCCCACTACACTAAAGGTCAACAAGCTAGAAAAACTTCTCGAGCAAGCTCAGGGTGTGAACTCAATCCGTGACATCGAGGATACATACACTGACTCCGCCGTAACTTTGCTGAACCGATTCAAGATGCCACATATAGACCGGTTTAATGGCTCTAGGGATCCCGTGGTTCACTTACGGTTGTTCTCTGATATCCTACGACTAATAGGCCTTACCAGACTTCAAAAGCTATCACTTTTCGGCCGAACCCTGTTGGGTATAGCGGTTATCTAGTATGCAAAGCTGGAAGACTCTATGAAATGGAGCTGGGAGGAAATGGCTGAGGCCTTCATCACACAGTACTTCTACAATACCTAGATTGAGGTCACAACCCGTGATCTTGAAGCGACCCACCAGAAGCCAAAGGAGGGCTTCTCGGACTTTGTAACGAGATGGAGGGCCAAGGCCTCGATGATGACTATCAAGTCGTTCGAGAAGGATCAAATCAGAATGGTGGTCCTCAATCTGCAAGGAAAATTACTGCAGAAGATGATAATCTTGCCATTGTTTACATTCACTGAGCTCCATGAGATAGGGGTTCAGATTGAAGATGCAATGAAACAGGGGTTGATAAATGATGAGAAAGAACAGCCCAAGAGGCCTTTCACACGCAGTTCCAATGCAACCACGAGTGGAAGCACAACTGCATGGCCATCTGATGTGAATGTCGTCACCACGATACCCAAAACTGCCAACCTTTTCGCCAATACAAATCCACAAACCTCAAATAGCCTAGCCTGATCTCAAAGTGTCTTTACCCCATTATATACGTCTTTATCCCAAGCCCTGATGGTGTTGATTAAAAACGGGCACCTTAAGCATTTAGAACAATGCCCACTGCCTGATCCTCTCCCGCGTAAACACAACCCGGCTAAATACTGCACTTTTCACCAGCAGCACGGTCACGACACCGACCAATGCTACAGGTTGTGTCATGAGATTCAAGATCTCATTGACAACAAGGTGATAACACCACCCCAAAAGCCAAATATAACCACCAACCCTCTTCCAGCCCACAACCAGGTTCCTCCACCCCGAAACTTAAATCTAATATATACATTAGCCATCCCATATGACCCCAGCGTATATATTACCTCCTTTCACCTACCCAAACCGATTGTGTTCATCCCTGAAAGTACGGACTTATACATGATGAACATTTCCACTCTACAACCTGAACTCGTGGTAGTGACAATGGCAGAAAGAAGGAAGTTGGTCTTGGAAGAGAATGCCAGTCCATTACTTGAGAGCTCTGCGGATGTATCTGAGAGGGTTTATGACCCGTGCTGTTATATTGTGTTAGTAGATCAAGCCAAACCTGAAATGGTATTGCCAAAGGCAGTGGAGGTTAATGTGGTTCGAGAAGATGGCCCAAGCCAAGGTCTGGATGATCTAGCAGAGCTAAAAGAAGACTTAGACAATCTGCAGTTCTACGATGAACAAGATCAGGGGGACGTGCAGATTGACTGGTTTGATCTGAATGGGTCGACAGACAATTCTGGGTGGCTTAGTGATGAACCTGACCAGGAGGAGAGAACTGAACCAAAACTTGACGAAAAGGGAGCTAGAATAGCTGCGGTGGCTGGGATGGTCGAGGACAAAGGAAAATTGCCAAAGAGCACCGGTATTAAGAATTAAGCTCAAGAATTGGGCATCATAAGTACTGCTGATATAGAGTAGGAAGCCGCATTGAAACGGTTAGTGAAAGAAAAGAATCAATACAAACAGGAAGCTAGAAAAGCCTAACACCCTACGGGGGATGTGAGAATGATTAGAACGGAACCGGACAATTGCTTGTTGATTGCCAGAGGAATATGGTAGGAAGATGATGATCTGTATCTTGTCCACACTGACAAGGATTGGGGTGAAGACCTACCAAACAATACCTAGTACTCTCAAAAGGTGGACCATATGACTAGAAGTGGGCAGTACTTCAAACCCCCACATTTGGACCAAGCTGAAGCCTCCGGAAAAGATAAAGAGGTTGAGAAACAGAGGGAAAAGCAGTTGGAAGAAGAAATGGTACTAAAACAGCTGAAGAAAATCCAGGCCGATATTTCAATCTGGGGTCTGTTCATGGTTTCTCGAATGCACCGACAGGCTATACTATCAACGATGGACAAAGCCAAACTGTCCATTGATACGACTCCTGAATAGCTCGTTGGATTAGTCTTCTCGGGAGGCGCTGCGCCAACTTTAACCTTCTCAAACAAGGAACTACCGCCAGAAGGCTTAGCACACAACAAAACTCTGTACATATTTGTAAAGTGCAGAGAAAAATGGGTGCCAATGGTATTGGTCAACACTGGGTTAGCAATCAACGTCTGCCCAACTCGTACAACCTATGCCATCGGTTTGAAACTAGCAGATTTCGTGCCTACAGCCCAAGTGATCTAACCGTATGACAATAAAAGTAGAGAAGTCATGGGCATAATACAGATCAGAGTTCAAGTGGGTCCAGCTCAACAGGATATTGAGTTCCATGTCTTAGATGTGCCGGCCACTTTTAATCTACTACTAGGAAGATCGTGGCTGCACCAAGTAAAAGATGTCTCCTCTTACCCACCACCAAATGCTGAAATACCCCTATGGGAAGGGGATGGCTATTGTGTTCAGGAATTCATCTATCCATTCTCCGCCAGAGGTAACAACACTTGTGCTGGAAATTGTTCATGAGGAGGAGGATGTTTTCCTCTCTGGATTTACCCTAGCTGAGGCCCGGGCAGTGCAAACCATCTTAGCAACTGATGAAGGCTTGTATTTTAGTGCCCAATCAATCTACTTCATGAACAAGCTTCAACATGTGCCAGGAATGGGTTTAGGAAGAAGTGGTCGGAAGGGCGTTACTGCATTAGCCGATGTGTCACATAATCCACATGCCTTTGGTCTTGGCTATACGCCCACCAAAGAGGATTGGATTAGGAAAGGAAAAGAACTAGCAGGTAGAGCCAGAGCTAAGCAAATCGGGAAGCACTATGAGCTTGTGTACAGACCAATCTGGGGAACCCTGAATGGTCATTTTGTTCGGAAGGGAGAAGACTTCCCATTTTGCAGTTTTCCCGAACCTTAGTCCAACTCTAAGAAGCAGCGTGTTCCCGATTTTGAAATTTTCTTCAACTTGCAACTGCATGACAGTGATACGGAGGAAATGGCCGAACCAACTACTGAAGCTGAGAAGAGCACAGAAAGTGATTTCGGCAGTAATGAGCTCGAAGTAGGAGCAGCACTGGCATGTCTCCTTCGGATCCTCCGATCGACTTAGAGAGCTTGGAAGATAACTTGACTGTTTCCATGATCGAGGACCAGCCGGGTGTGAACCCTTCTAGTAGCATTTTGGATACATCTGATGCACCATCCCTCGTTTGGTAGCTAGAGAAGGGCTACCTGTCTAGCAATTCTAAGTCGGGTAGTGAACTAGAATCCGATTCCATAGAGTCTGTGGAGTCGGAATCAGATTTCGGTGTTTCTGAGTCTAGGTCCGGTATTCTTGAGAGTGATAACCCGGATGCCAGGGTTTTGTCCAAGCCATCCTTTTCTTTTTCCTTTGAGTCGGTTCTAACCGAAAAACTGGATGAGCTGGACCTTTTGAATGAGAATGGCACTGCAGATTCTGAGTATTTCTTTATGCCACTTGCTTATTGCATTGATCAGGACTTTCAAAATTTTAATGAAAATGAGGAGGAAGGAATTCCTTTGGTTTTGAAAAATTTGATTAATCGAGAAGCGGAGATGTTTGCAAAACCCCTTGCTGATGAAATCATTGCTTCTAATGTGGGTATTAAGAAGGATCCACGTTTGGTCCAGATTGGGTCCAAGTTGTCTTCGGAGGAGTGCGAGCACTTAGTCGCTTTATTAAAAGATTTCAAAGACATTTTTGCGTGGTCCTACAAAGACATGCCTGGAATCGATCCTAAGGTTGTACAGCATCGGATCCATCTCGATCCCAAGGCCCGACCCGTCAAACAGATATTGCGAAGAATATGCCCGGATTGGGCTTTGAAGATTAAGGAAGTGGTCACCAAGTAAATAGACACAAGGTTCCTGCTAGTATCTGAGTATCTAACTTGGTTGGCCAACATCATCCCATTGCTGAATAAAGACGACAGAATTTGGGTGCATGTGGACTTCAGAGATCTAAATAGAGCCAATCCGAATGATGACTTTCCTCTACTGCACATCAATGAATTAGTGGACTTCACCACGGGTCATGCATTGCTCTCCTTCATGGATGAATTTTCTAGGTATAACCAGATTCTGATAGCGCCCGAGCACAGAGAGAAAACTTCCTTTACTATGACGTGGGGAACCTACTACTATAAAGTGATGTCGTTTGGGCTAAAAAAATGCGAGGCTACCTATCAAAAGGCTGCAACCACAATTCTGCATGATATGATCCATGAAGAGGTCGAGGTGTACATAGACGACATGATTATCAAGTCCAAAGAAAAGGAGGGCCACTACACCGCCTTGAAGAAATTCGTCCAACGGATCAGGGAATACACACTGAGGTTGAATCCACAGAAGTGTACTTTCGGTGTAACAGTAGGAAAAATGCTGGGTTTCTTGATCACACAGAGGGGCATTGAGGTAGATCCTTCCAAAATCAAGGCCATCCTAGAAATGCCACCACCAAGGACTGAAAAGGAGGTGCAAGGCTTTCTGGGTAAAGTGCAATTCATAAGACGATTTATTTCTAAACTAACCTTGACTTGTGAACCACTTTTTGGTCTCCTAAAGAAAGGAAAGAAGTTCCGATGGGATGATCGATGCCAATTCGCTTTCGAGCAAATCAAATATTATCTTCAGAATCCACCTGTGTTGTCACCACCAGAGCCGGAGAAGCCTTTGATTCTGTATCTGTCAGTAACAGACACAACGATGGGATGCATGCTTGCTCAGGAATCTGAGGATAGGGTGGAGAAAGCCATCTATTACTTGAGCAAGAAAATGTTGGACTACAAACCCATTACACCCTGCTGGAAAAAGCTTGCTTAGCCTTGGTATGGGCTACCAGGAAGTTGAGGCACTGCTTGTTAGCTCACTCCGTAATTCTGGTTTCGAGATTAGGTCCCATCAAATATCTCTTTGAGAACCAGCGCTTACGGGTAGGCTAGCTCATTGGCTACTTCTTCTCTCCGAATTTGATCTGAAATATATTACTCGTAAGTCTATCAATGAGAGAGCAGTAGCAGAGTTCCTGGCAGATCACCCAGTAGAAGGGAATGAAGCGGTAGAATACCTGTTTCCAAATGAAGCCGTTATGTAAGTTGAAGAAGAGATTTGGATAATGTACTTTAACGGAGCGTCTAATCAGTACGGTTATGGGATAGGGGTGTTGCTGATAGCATATGACAATTCCCATATACCTTTATCCTTCAAACTCCGGTTCAAGGTATCCGATAACGAAGCAGAATACGAGGCTTGTATCGCTGGTTTGGGAGCCGCCCTGGAACTAGGGGCAAAAAGGTTGGACGTCATTGGGGACCCAAGCTTAGTTGTGTCTCAAGCAAAAAGAGATTGGAAGGTCAAAAAAGAAAAGATGAAGGTTTATCACCAGACCCTAGATGTTCTGATTTTTAGGTTTGAGAAGCTGACTTTCACGCATCTATTAAGATAGAACAACAGGTTCGCTGACGCCTTATCAACTCTATTATCCATGATAGACATCCCGTTTGGAGTCCGGATGCGTCCAATCATCATTGAGCAGAGATATACGCCAGCCTATGAGACTATCGCCGCAATAGATGAAGTTCAAGATCAAAACCCTTGGTTCTATGATATTTGGAACTTCTTGGAAAAGGAGGTTTATCCACCAGGGACAAATGCCAAAGATAAGAGGGCAACACGACAGATGGCCATTCAATTTATCATCTGCAGTGGTAAACTGTACAAAAGAGGTCATCTGGGAATACACAAGTTGTGTGTCGAAGCACAGGAATCAAAGCACCTAATGGAGGCCATCTATGGGGGAGAGTGCGGAGCACACATGAACGGAGTAATGTTAGCCCGAAAAATTCTCAAGCAAGGTTACTATTGGTCTACTATGAAGGAGGATTGTATTGGTTTTGTTCGGTGATGCCACAAATGCCAAATTCATGTTAATCACATGAATATCCCGCCGTCGAAGCTGTACAACATGACTTCACCATGGCCTTTCCCAGCCTGGGAAATTGGCGTCATTAAGGCAATCACACCAAAAGGGTCGAATGGGCACTATTATATTCTGGTGGTAATTGATTACTTCACATAGTAGATGGAAGCTCAGTCTTATGTAGCGTTGAAAGCAGCACATGTGGCTAAGTTCATCCGAAACAACATCATTTGCCGATATGGAGTCCCAAACGAGATCATTTTAGATAATGGCTCCTATTTCAAGAAAGGAGTGATCGACTTGTTGGAGAAATACAACGTGGCTTTCCATAAGTCATCTACATACCAGTCGCAAACCAACAGAGCTGTTGAGGCCGCCAACAAGAACATCAAGCATATTCTGCAGAAAATGGTTGAGATCTATAGGAACTGGCCAAATAAATTGCCGTTTGCACTCTGGGGCTACAGAACTTCAATCCGGACGTCTACGGGAACAACTCCTTACTCTCTTATCTATGGGATGGAAGCTGTTTTGCCAATCAAAATAGAAGTCCTGTCACTGTGAGTTATGGCTGAGTGTCAAATAGCAGAGACGGACTGGCAACAGAGCAGGTTTGAAGAACTGATGTTGTTTGATGAGAGAAAGCTGAAAGCATTGTACCATGTTTAGGGCTATCAACGCAGGATTGCTAGGGCTTTTAATAAGAAAGTTAAGTCCCGGAATCTCAAAGAAGGGGATTTGGTGTTGAAAGACAACCGAGCTCCCATCCATGACCCTAGGGGCAAGTTCAGACCCAATTGGACAGGTCCTTACATCATCAAAACTATTTGGTCGGGTGGAGCTGTAATTCTCATGGACCTGGATGGCCTAGAATTGTCCTAACCGATCAATATGGACAAGTTGAAGAAATATTATCCCTGAGAGGCTCGCTAGGCCGAAAATCTGGAAGGGTGACCTAGGCAAAAGTTAAAGCACAAAAAAATTGGAAATAAAAAAAAAAACTTAGCTCGCAAGGTTGAAAACCCTAAAAGGCCGCCTTGGCAAAAGTTAGAGCGTAAAAGGAGAGCGTTAATACTCAAGTGAACCCGAACCAAACTACGTAAGGCCTGATTCCCATCTTCGGGATACGTAGACAACTTCATCCTAAAGTTCGGCCGTAAACGCCTCCAATCAACTCTCCTGTCCGTGTGCCTGATCAGGTCATCTTTGTCTGTTATTTATTTGAGAGTTCGGTTGTGATTTTTTTATTCTGAGAGCTGGTTATAGTGCTGAACAGTGTTATTCAGTCAAGGGGCAATTTGTGATCTTTAGGTTCGGGGTTATACATCTCATGAATAGATTCTGTATGTGTCAAGTGGTGATCCTTATCAAAAATGGTTTTGAAAAGTTTTTATAAAAGTTGATTTTTGCTAAAATTTTACCTTTTACAACTTAGACCATTTTTGGACCAAAAAGAAAATTTTCAGTGCTCACAACTTTAATTTCATTGATTTCAATACAAAGTTCTCCAACTTTCGATTTGAATCAAAGTTGCTTTTATTACATTCAAAAAACTTGAAAAGTAAGATCAAAGCAATAAACGAGGGGCATAGATGAGTCAGGTACTCCTGCGTCCCCTGCTCGTGCTCGTGGATGCTTCTGATGCCAAAGTGGGCCCGGTTTGTGCCTCATACTCGAGCCAAGCTAGGCACTTGCCAAAAAGGGCGCAGCTGAAACTAGGGGCAAGAGCCAGAAGTTCTCTTGTTCTCCAAGCAGTGGGGTACCTAGCCAAATGTGAACCTCGAATAAGGAATGAAACCGGATACTCTACCCCCTCCTCTAGGCAAGTCTGATC
>JAPPVO010000010.1:424850-442681 GCA_030407325.1 Camellia japonica
GAGGTGTTTGACGTGTTCCCTGGGCCGTCTCGTGCTTGTTGCACGATTTTGACATCCGATGGCGTACTTTTCAAGCTTAAGTGTCAAAAAGTGCATTTTTCGACTTAGTTTTCAAACTAGGAGTCCCGTGCTAGTTCCGTAAGTTTCCACAACTCACATAGGTCTGTCCTGAGGCGTTTGACGTGTTCCCTGGGCCGTCTCGTGGCTGTTGCACGATTTTGGCCTCCGGTGGCTTATTTTGAAGCTTAAGTGTGAAAAAGTGCAATTTTGGACTTAGTTTTCAAACCAGGAGTCCCATGTTAGTTCCGTAAGTTTCCACAACTCACATTGATCCCTCCCGAGGTGTTTGAGGTGTTCCCCAGGCCGTCTCGTGGCTGTTGCATGATTTGGCCTCCGGTGGCCAATTTTGAAGCTTAAGTGTGAAAAAATGCATTTTTTCGAATTAGTTTTCAAACTGGGAGTCCGTGCTAGTCCCGTAAATTTCCATAACTCACATTGGTCCCTCCCGAAGTGTTTGAGGTGTTCCCCAGCCTGTCTCATGGCTGTTGCACAATTTTGGCCTCCAGTGGCCTATTTTGAAGCTAAAGTGTAAAAAAGTGCAATTTTGGACTTAGTTTTCAAACCGAGAGTCCCGTGCTAGTTCCGTAAGTTTTCAAAACTCACATTGGTCCCTCCCGAGGTGGTTGAGGTCTTCCCTAGGCCGTCTTGGGGCTGTTGCACGATTTTGGCCTCCGGTGGCCTATTTTGAAACTTAAGTGTGAAAAAGTGCATTTTTCGACTTAATTTTCAAACCGGGAGTCCCGTGCTAGTTCCGTAAGTTTCCACAACTCACATAGGTCCGTCCCGAGGCGTTTCATGTGTTCCCTGGGCCGCCTCGTGGCTGTTGCACGATTTTGGCCTCTGGTGGCTTATTTTGAAGCTTAAGTGTGAAAAAGTGCAATTTTGGACTTAGTTTTCAAACCGGGAGTCCCGTGCTAGTTCCATAAGTTTCCACAACTCACATTGGTCCATCCCAAGGTGTTTAAGGTGTTCCCCGGGCCGTCTCGTGGCTGTTGCACGATTTTGGCCTCCGGTGGCCAATTTTGAAGCTTAAGTGTGAAAAAGTGCATTTTTCAACTTAGTTTTCAAACTAGGAGTCCCGTGCTAGTTCTGTAAGTTTCCATAATTCACATTGGTCCTCCCGAAGTGTTTGAGGTGCTCCCCAGGCCATCTTATGGCTATTGCACAATTTTGGCCTCTGGTGGCCTATTTTGAAGTTCAAGTGTGAAAAAGTGCAATTTTCGACTTAGTTTTCAAACTACGAGTCCCGTGCTAGTTCTGTAAGTTTTCAAAATTCACATTGGTCCCTCCCGAGGTGTTTGAGGTCTTCCCTGGGCCATCTTGGGGCTGTTGCACAATTTTGGCCTCCGGTGGCCGATTTTGAAACTTAAGTGTGAAAAAGTGCATTTTTTGACTTAGTTTTCAAACCGGGAATCCCGTGCTAATTCCGTAAGTTTCCAAAACTCACATTGGTCCCTTCCGAGGTGTTTGATATGTTTCCCAAGCCGTCCCATGGTTGTTGCACGATTTTGGCCTCCAGTGGCTTATTTTGAAGCTTAAGTGTGAAAAAGTGCAATTTTGGATTTAGTTTTCAAACCGGGAGTCCTGTGCTAGTTCCGTAAGTTTTCAAAACTCACATTGGTCCCTCCCAAGGTGTTTGAGGTGTTCCCCAGGCCATCTCATGGCTGTTGCATGATTTTGGCCTCCGGTGGCCCATTTTGAAACTTAAGTGTGAAAAAGTATATTTTTCGACCTAATTTTCAAACCGGGAGTTCCATGCTAGTTCCGTAAGTTTCCACAGCTCACATTGGTCCCTCCCGAGGTGTTTGACGTGTTCCTTGGGCCGTCTCGTGGTTGTTGCACGATTTTGACCTCCAATGGCCTATTTTTCAAGCCTAAGATTCAAAAAGTGCATTTTTCGACTTAGTTTTCAAACCGGGAGTCCCGTGCTAATTCCAAAAGTTTCCACAACTCACATTGGTCCCTCCTGAGGTGTTTGAGGTGTTCCCCAGGCCGTCTCGTGGTTGTTTTATGATTTTGGCCTTCGGTGGCCTATTTTGAAGCTTAAGTGTGAAAAAGTGCAATTTTGGACTTAGTTTTCAAACCGGGAGTCCCGTGCTAGTTCCATAAGTTTTCACAACTCACATTGGTCCCTCCCGAGGTATTTGAGGTGTTCCCCAGGCCGTCTCGTGGCTGTTGCACAATTTTGGCCTTCGGTGGCCTATTTTCAAGCTTAAGTGTGAAAAAGTGCATTTTTCTACTTAGTTTTCAAACCGGGAGTCCCGTGCTAGTTCCGTAACTTTCCACAACTCACATTGTCCTTCCGAGGTGTTTGAGGTGTTCTCCACACCGTCTCATCGTTGTTGCATGATTTTGGCCTCTGGTGCCCTATTTTGAAGCTTAAGTGTGAAAAAGCACAATTTTGGACTTAGTTTTCAAACCGGGAGTCCCGTGCTTGTTCTGTAAGTTTTCACAACTCACATTGGTCCCTCCCGAGGTGTTTGATGTGTTCCCCGAGCCGTCTCGTGGCTGTTGCACGATTTTGGCCTCCAACGGCCTATTTTGAAACTTAAGTGTGAAAAAGTGCATTTTTTGACTTAATTTTCAAACTGGGAGTCCCGTGCTAGTTCCGTAAGTTTCCATAACTCACATTGGTCCCTCCCGACATGTTTGATGTGTTCCCCAGGCCGTCTCGTGGCTGTTGCACGATTTTGACCTCCAATGGCCTATTTTCAAGCTTAAGTGTAAAAAAGTACATTTTTCGACTTAGTTTTCAAATCGAGAGTCCCGTGCTAGTTCCGTAAGTTTCCACAACTTATTTCGGTCCCGCCCGACGTGGTTGACGTGTTCCCCAAGCCGTCTCGTGGCTGTTGCACGATTTTGACCTCCAATGGCCTGTTTTCAAGCTTAGGTGTGAAAAAGTGCATTTTTCGACTTAGTTTTCAAACCGGGAGTCCCGTGCTAATTCCGTAAGTTTCCACAACTCACATTGGTCCCTCCCGAGATGTTTGACCTATTTCCCAGGCCGTCTCGAGGTTGTTGCACGATTTTGACCTATGGTGGCCTACTTTTCATGCTTAAGTGTGAAAAAGTGCATTTTTTGACTTAGTTTTCAAATTGGGAGTCCCGTGCTTGTTCCATAAGTTTCCACTGTTTGATTTGTTCCTCAGGTAGTCTCATGGCTGTTGCACGATTTTTGCCTCTGGTGGCCTATTTTGAAGCTGAAGTATGAAAAAGTGCATTTTTCGACTTAGTTTTCAAACCGAAAAGTCCCGTGCTAGTTCCGTAAGTTTCCACAACTTACGTCGGTGCTGCCCGACATGTTTGCGGTGTCCCCTAGGCCGTCTCGTGGCTGTTGCACGATTTTGGCCTCCGATGGCCAATTTTTCAGGCTTAAGTATGAAAAAGTGCATTTTTTGACTTAGTTTTCGAACCGGGAGTCCCATGCTAGTTCTGTAAGTTTCCACAACTTACTTTGGTCCCTCTCGAGATGTTTGAGGTGTTACCCGAGCCGTCTCACAGTTGTTACACGATTTTGCCCTCCGATAGCCTTTTTTCAAGCTTAGGTGTGAAAAAGTGCATTTTTGGACTTAGTTTTCCAACCGGGAGTTCCGTGCTAGTTCCGTAAGTTTTCACAACTCACATTGGTCCCTCCTGACGTGTTTGAGGTGTTCCCCAGGCCGTCTCGTGGCTGTTGCACGATTTTGGCCTCCGGTGGCCTATTTTTCAAGCGTAAGTGTGAAAAAGTGCATTTTTCTACTTAGTTTTCAAACCGGGAGTCCCGTGCTAGTCCCGTAACTTTCCACAACTCACATTCGTCCCTCCCGAGGTGTTTGAGGTGTTCCCCAGGCCGTCTCGTCGCTGTTGCATGATTTTGGCCTCCGGTGCCCTATTTTGAAGCTTAAGTGTGAAAAAGTGCATTTTTGGACTTAGTTTTCAAACCAGGAGTCCCGTGCTTGTTCCGTAAGTTTTTACAACTCACATTGGTCCCTCCCAAGGTGTTTGACGTGTTCCTCGAGCCGTCTCGTGACTGTTGCACGATTTTGGCCTCCAGCGGCCTATTTTGAAACTTAAGTGTGAAAAAGCGCATTTTTCGACTTAGTTTTCAAACCGAGTGTCCCGTGCTAGTTCCGTAAGTTTCCGCCACTCACATTGGTCCCTCCCGACGTGTTTGATGTGTTCCCTAGGCCGTCTCGTGGCTGTTGCATGATTTTGACCTCCGATGGCCTATTTTCAAGCTTAAGTGTAAAAAAGTGCATTTTTTTACTTAGTTTTCAAATCGGGAGTCCCGTGCTAGTTCCATAAGTTTCCACAACTTATGTCGGTCCCGCCCGACGTGGTTGACGTGTTCCCCAAGCCGTCTCGTGGTTGTTGCACAATGTTGACCTCCGATGGCCTATTTTCAAGCTTAAGTGTGAAAAAGTATATTTTTTGACTTAGTTTTCAAACCTGGAGTCCCGTGCTAATTCCGTAAGTTTCCACAGCTCACATTGGTCCCTCCCGAGATGTTTGACCTATTTAACAGGCTGTCTCGTGGTTGTTGCACGATTTTGACCTATGGTGGCCTACTTTTCATGCTTAAGTGTGAAAAAGTGCATTTTTGGACTTAGTTTTCAAACCGGGAGTCCCGTGCTTGTTCCATAAGTTTCCACAACTCACATTGGTCCTTCCCGACATGTTTGATGTGTTCCCTAGGTCGTCTCGTGGCTGTTGCACGATTTTGGCCTCCGGTGGCCTATTTTGAAGATTAAGTGTGAAAAAGTGCATTTTTCGACTTAGTTTTCAAACCGGAAGTCCCGTGCTAGTTACGTAAGTTTCCACAACTTATTTCGGTCCCGCCCGACGTGTTTGAGGTGTTCCCCGGGCCGTCTCGTGGCTGTTGCACGATTTTGGCCTCCGATAGCCTATTTTTCAAGCTTAAGTGTGAAAAAGTGCATTTTTTGACTTAGTTTTCAAACCGGGAGTCCCGTGCTAGTTCCGTCAGTTTCCACAACTTACTTTGGTCCCTCCCGAGGTGTTTGAGGTGTTACCCGAGCCGTCTCATGGCTGTTACACGATTTTGCCCTCCGATGGCCTTTTTTCAAGCTTAAGTGTGAAAAAGTGTATTTTTGGACTTAGTTTTCCAACCAGGAGTTCCGTGCTAGTTCCGTAAATTTCCACAACTTACATTGGTCCCTCCTGACGTGTTTGAGGTGTTCCCCAGGCCGTCTCGTGGCTGTTGCATGATTTTGGCCTCCGATGGCCTATTTTTCAAGCTTAAGTGTGAAAAAGTGTATTTTTGGACTTGGTTTTCGAACCGGGAGTCCTGTGCTAATTTCGTAAGTTTCCATAACTTACTTTGGTCCCTCCCATGGTTTTGAGGTGTTACCCAGGCCCTCTCGTGGTTGTTACACGATTTTGCCCTCCGATGGCCTCTTTTTCAAACTTAAGTGTGAAAAAGTGCATTTTTGGACTTAATTTTCAATCCGGGAGTCCCGTGCTAGTTCTGTAAGTTTCCACAACTTACTTTGGTCCCTCCCGAGGTTTTTGAGGTGTTATCCGGGCCGTCTCGTGGTGTTACAAGATTTAGCCTCCGATGGCCTGTTTTCAAGCTTAAGTGTGAAAAAGTGCATTTTGGACTTAGTTTTCATACCGAGAGTCCCGTGCTAGTTCCGTAAGTTTCCACAACTCACATTGGTCCCTCCTAAGGTGTTTGAGGTGTTAACCGGGCCGTCTCGTGGTTGTTGCACGATTTAGCCCTCCGATGGCCTATTTTCAAGCTTAAGCATTGGAGAAGTGCATTTTTTTACTTAGTTTCATGCCTACGTGTTTGGTACATTGATCACTAGAATGAAGAGCAATAAAAAGTCATTCCATCAAAATGTTAATTCCCATGTTTGGTTGACTAAAAAAAATAATTAAAAATACATTAGAAATGGGATCATCATAATGTGCAAAGTACATCAATGCCATGAAATTGCTGACCAAAAACAAATATAAAAAACAAGTCAAGAAAATTTAAATCCAAAAGAAACAATGCATCTAAGGTCAGTCAGTCAACAAAGAAAGCAAGACAAGGAAGTAAAATATGGCAATAAAAGTAAACAGTTGTAACTGACAAGATCCAAATCTAAGATTCACAAGCAAGGGAAGGTCGTGTGGATTTGTATGAATTTAAGAACATGACAAGGGAAGTATAATATTTATAGACATGAATGAAAGTGGTCATATTTGTGCATCTGCATCAATAGACACACATATTTGATGACAACTTCTATGAACAAATGAAGATGTCAACGAAAGGACATGAATTTATTTAATTTAACTGAATCTATAACCCTTGACAGAGCAGCATGACAAAAGTGATTCATGTAGCCAACCCAACTTGAATGGGACACAAGGCTTAGTTTGGTTTGGTTTGGTTTGGTTCTTGTTGTTACAGTAAATTACTATGTGAAAGTAGTATTTTTCTCTTATTAAAGATAAAGGGTCAAAGAATGTTTGTGCGCAAAGTTGTTGATGGCTGACAAAGGGCATAGGTGTGGTGATAATGGTGATGACAATAGAGGAAAAAAAGAGGTGGCCCTTGGCAGTGACAGACATTGAATAAATGAAGTGGTGCTGATGATGACAGCAATTAAAATATTGAACTTTAAGCTTATTTCAGAACAACATTTCAGGAATCATTACTTAAGAATCTCAAAAATCACCTTTCATAAGTTTCTTCTTCACATGAATTTCTAGATGAAGAAAGCCAATCCACGTCCCAAAAATTTGAGCAGTGGAATGAATCTCGATGTCCATCCAAACAAACACAATCATTTTCCAGATATTAGTTCCGCTGCATATCTAGAAAAAGCTGCCTACTAGACATGGAGGGGGTATACCTACACAAGACAGCCAATTAATTAGAGGAATGTTGCAATTATTAAATTATATAAGTGTACAATGTGAGATATAATTGGCCATCATATCGCATACACTAATTGACACACAAACAGTGATTTTAACTTCCAAGAGGAGTCAAGCTATGCATGCAAAACAATACTAGAGAGACGTTTTAAATATAAGATGTATTCAATACAATATTCAAGCTTCAAATGTTTATCATATATGATAAGCTCATTTGGTATTTGAAATTACTCATTCAATTTTCAAAAGACATTCTAAACGGTAATCAAAATCCACATGTTTTTGTTAGATGATACTTTAACAGTTTCAAATTCATCATTCATATCATATGGGTAGATTGTTTGTCCACTCATGATGAATCCAGCAAGTTAAAGCTTTAGTGCAGCTTCACTTTCTGAATTTCATCAACTTTATGGTCACCTGGGCATTTGGTCTATAAAAGCTCCACATCTGAGCCAATCCAGTCCAATTGGCTAGTCCAAACTAGTTTTTTGACAAATTGACGACTTTGGAACATTATATTTTTATCAGAGCCTTTCTACTTTATTCTTCAAAGAATTATGTAAATTAGATGGTCAATTTTGGCCATTATATTAGCTACAGTAAATCAAATAATGGGAAAGCCCAATTGCACTTGTAGAGAACAAAGTTAAATGATAAAGAAGCTCCTTCAGGTACCAAATTTAACAAAGTGATGTAAGCTCACCTTGAATAAGATAATTCACTTTCACAAGTTGAGATTTCTGGAGTTGACTCTGAAAGACCTTACGTCTTATCAGGCAAAGGCTGATTGTGATATTCATTTTATCAAACATCAGTAGCTTCAATGGGTGAATTTCTTTCACAAAGAATGTTGTCGTCTGACAATGACCTCTTTAAAAATGTCCTATACACATACAAAATGTAGACTTATTAAACATTTTGAAAGAAACCTCATTTGTGTCATATAGTTTAATAGATATCATATCACAAATATAGTATTTCCAACATGCTTACATACATAGTAATGGATGAACTTAAAAAGAGCATTCAAAGAGAACATCTCCAGTGTATAAAATTTGCAGACAATACAAATTTAGTTGACAAAACAAGAGAATGAGAAAACTTTAAGCTAAAATTGTGGAGAGATATTTCAAAATCTAAAAGTTTAGATTTAAGTAGGACTAGGATAGACTATAAGAATTATAACTAGCAAAACTAGAAATAGGGATGAAGATAGAGTACAAATTGGTGGGTTTATAGAGTTTAACAAAGAAGTCTTCTTTAGCATCAAGTCTTTTATCTCCAACATTGCATTAAAGGAGGCATATAATTCACAAGTCTGCCAAAGCTTTTCTAGCATATTAAGCAGAGAGCGAATACATTTGGTTAATTTAGTTAAGATTGGAGGCAATATGAAATTCATAAAAGAAAATGTAACAGAACTAACCAACCATAGTATTTCCATACCACATTTCTTCTCATTACACCAAAATAGAGAACCATTACAGTGAACCAAATTGATCGTAAATCTTCCAAAAAGAATTTTGCTACTCTAATTTATTCTTTGTACTTATGGAACTGATTTAATTAAATTTGCTTCTCAAAGATTATCCAACAACATGGCATAGCTATTCAATTCCCCCCCCCCCCCCCCCCGGGGCGACAATTAGCACGTGGGTGCTCTGTTTTGTTGGTAACAAGCCCATCTCATATTTGCAATGCCACACTATTGCTTGGGGGCTGATGTTGTGGAGTTGAATATAGAATCTTAATTTCAGAGTGATCTCAATTTCAAAGGTTATGGAGCAAAGAGTAATTAAAAAAAAAAAAATCAAATAATACTTTGAACTTGAATTCTCTCACTTTCAGTTGCATGCATAATGACAATCTTTTGTAATCCTTTCATTTCAAACCAAACACATAATTCGTATTAGAAAAATACTGCAATAATAGTTTTATTTACAAATCGTATTTCTTCCATAGAGTTTTTTTTTTCTTGGTAACCTATTTTGTTCAATTTTCTTAAGGAAATACTACGACGCACAATCCACTATCATAAGAAACTTGAGAATTTTTTGAGGTGTAGTTATGAATTTTTGTAGTGTTTGTTATGAATAATTGTAGTGTAATTTTAAAGGGCCATGTAAGAAACCTCATGAGACCAGGTTGAACCCAATAAACCATGAACAACATTTCCAAGAAAATAAGAGAGAGACAATCTGAAGAATGACAAAAAAAATATGGCAGATTAGAACAGAAGGGAGTAAATTACCTACAGAGCCAATTGAGGAGGGAATTCCACAACCCCATTTCGGAGAAAATGAGAATTTCAAATGAATCGAATGGAGTTGTCAAGAAAACCCTTTCTATTTTTGTTTCTGAGTTCTGAGAAAGCAATCAAAGCAAAACAAAGCAAATCATCATGTTCTGTAAATTGAATTGCAGAAATAGAGAGGTCTAAAACTGCTTATACATACGTATATATATAATATATATGAGAGAGAGAGAGAGAGAGAGAGAGAGAGAGAGAAATAAAAGAGAAATAAAATTAGGGTTTTTGATTCCCCCACTACATTCCGCCCCTAACACGCATCTCAATTGCCGCCTCTGTCGATCCTAGCCTCTAACTTTGGCTAGCGATCTCAATGTCAAACCCCTTCGATTGCATCTCCCCAATTTTAGAGAATGGCTACTGGTTTGCGATGGTGATATCAATGGCGGTGGTCGTCGTGTGCTCATGTACCGATGGCGGTGGAGAGCGAGAGAGAGAGAGAGGGGGTGAAGGAGGACGTGACAGAGAGACACAGGAGTGATAGAGAGAAAGAATAAAAAGCATTTTTTTTTTTTTTGGTCCATTAGCCACGATAACAAAGGCCATGGCAAAAAAAATCTTTTTGCGACGGGTATAGAAAGCCGTCTAAAAAAAAAAGGTCTTTTACGACAGTTAATGGTTTGCCATCGCAAAAACCATCCAACATATCATTTCCTCTTTTCGAGATAAGAATTGTCGTCGCAAAAAGTGACCATTAGCAACGGGATATTAATCGTCACAAAAAGTTACTTTTTGCGACAGAAAATATATCGTCACTAAAAGTTTCGTGTCACATACCCATTTTTGTAGTAGTGTTAGGGTTGGGTGTGAACGTATATGAGAATCGAATAAGACATAGAGAGGAAGACAGAGAGAGACACACACACACACGCACAGAGAGAGAAAGAGAGAGAGGGCGAAATAGAGGACATACCTACCCGAGACAAAGCGACAGTGGTGCTAACCCTTACGGTGTGCTCGTCTAACCCTTGCGGTGATACTTCAATAACAGAGAGGAGGGTAGAGGCGTGAGGCGTGAGAGAGAAGAGACACAGAGGCGTGAGGTGTGAGAGAAGAGAAAGAGGGGCAGGAGGGAAAGAGAGTGACTGAGGTAGACAAAGCGAAAAACAGACCGCGAGTGAGAGAGAGACAGACCGAGAGTGAGAGAATACCTGTGAGGATGTGGCGGTGGTGATCTGCGGGCGGTGGTGGTGGTGGTGGTGGTGGGGGTGGCGGTGGCGAGCGGCATTGGTGGTGTACGCTGAGGTGAGGTCATGTAAGGTGAGGTTTGGTGGTCAAATCTGTGTGTGAGAGAAGAACTGATATATCTAAGGTGCCAATATATTCATTTCCCTCTAAAAACCTTTAGCAACTCAACCATTTATTTGGTGACAAAATTATTTCCTCATTAAAAGATAAAATTATTAGCCACGAAAATAGTTTTCTCACTAAATAATATTAAAATATTAAAAATTATTGGTGACGAAAATATATTCGTCATTAATAATTTTATTATTGGTGACCAATTTTTTCCTTACCAAAAGTCTGAAAATTTTGGCGCCATTCGAAAAATTAGTGGGAAAATCTTTAGTGACAAAAAAAATATAAATAATGACGAAAAATAATTTCGTCACCTAATTTTTTTATTATGTATGCAGATTGGTGACGAAATTTTACTTTTGTCTCTAAAAATGGTACATTTGGAGACGAAAAATTATTTTCTTCACTAAAAGGTACATCTTTCGTGACAAAATTTATTTTCGTCATTAGTTTTCGTCTCTAAAGACACTTTTTGTTGTAGTGCAAGTTCTTGTTGAAGAGAAAAGATGAAACCCTAAAACCAAAGGTGAAGAATTTTCGACCTCCACCGCCCAAAGTGTAGTTCTTGCCTTGTTCTCCAAAACTTGTGAAAGATGGTGGATCAAGACCCAATGGATTGCAAGAAATCAAGGGTTTTTGGTGTTTGGTGAGAGTTTTTTAGAGAGAATGAGGAGCAAAATGATATTTAGAGTGAGAGAGAAATGTTCCGAAAGTGATGTACACAGCACAAAAGAAGGAGGAAAAACAGAGTTTTCAAACTCAAGTCCGTCCCGCACGTGCGGCATTTGCCCCCGCACGTACGAAGCCTACTTCCTGCACGTGCGGCACTCTTCCGCCGCATTTGCCTCTGCACCTGCATATAATGCAGTGTGCAGCCTAGAAATCTCCCAGATTCCCACATGTGTGGCCTCATCTCTCGCACGTACGGCTCCGCCCTCAGCCTAGAAAAATTCTAGCTTAAGTGTAAAGCCCCCTGAATTCAACTTCAAGCCTCCCGAAACAAGTGGAAATTCAGAATTGAAGTTAAAAGAGACGAAACTCGAGAGATAGATTAGAAAAAGTGTTGGACTCAACACGCACAAAAGAAAGTAGGATGGTTTACGCGCCTGGTCATCACAAGGTTGGCCATGTAGCCTCAAAGATTATGGGCGCACTACCTCTATTGTCCTTCTCTGGACAGGCGGTTGTGCTCCCCTTTACATTCCTAACACGTGTAGAGACTAAAACCTTGAAACAGTGTTTGTCGCACCGTCAAACGGTATTTGCGCATACCAGGAGTGGATTCCCCTCTTCTTGTCATTGGTCCATGTGGAACAATGAACCAAGCTATTACTTGGCATAAACATCATGTTATACTGCTTAATGTCAAACCGGTCCAAACCGACCTATCAGCGCCGACCGAAGTTGGGCACGCTGTTCGGTATCTTGGCTACTCCCTGCAGTCTCATGTACCGTCTGTCTTCACAACTCCAGTCCGAACCGTCCATAGCTCTGCCTTCGCCTTTAGCATGTTCGGCCTGGTCTAGTCCAACACTGTAATCCGCGTCGATCCGACATCATGATTCGTGAAATCTTAGCTCAGCCTAGTATATCTCAGACAACCCTTGTCATGACCCAAACCCGCCCCTATGGATTAAGGACATAGCCGACCAGTAACCAAGAGATTACCTACGGCCTCAAACCATATAGCACATAACTTGTTAGAGTAAAGGGGCCACACGGAAGCAAATTTAAAACTTTGTCCATAGAGCTATGCTTATATGCACATCATAACATTTCACATAAGTATTCGTTAATAACTCACATCAAAGGAAAGTTAACATATAAACTGTACATACAGGATCATTCAAGTCTAAGCCTGTCAAACCCAAAGTTTATGTACAAAAGTAATCCAATGTTTTCGCCAACATAACAAAACTATAACAAAAGAACAAAAGAGGCGAAGACAAGTCTCATGCGTGAGACGTTGGGCTGACTCTTCAAAACCTTGACTACTTCTCACATATTTCACCGAGGCTGGGTTTGGACATCCATTGGCTCACCTACATACACATGAATGAGCGTGAGCGAAAGCCCAGTGAATAATATCAAATAAAGAAAGTACACGAATGAGATTCACATATATCAAACAGCCTTGGGCCCATTTAGTATTCTACTTCATGTATTATTCAGTACATTAGGCTATTCAAGCCTGAACATATCAAACGGCCTTTAGCCCACTTTGTTCTTAAACGAACAGCCTCGAGCCCAATTCATTCATGCATATCAAACGGCCTTTGGCCCAATCATTCGTATCCAACGGCCTCTGGCTCATTCATTGGCCCATTCATTCATATCCAACGGCCTCTGGCCCATTCATTGGCCCATTTCTTTCATATCCAACGGCCTCTTGCCCATTCATTCATATCCAACGGCCTCTAGCCCATTCATTGGCCCATTCATTCATATCCAATGGCCTCTGGCCCAACCATTTCTCCATTCATGTCAAACGGCCTTCGGCCCAATCAATAGTATCCAACGGCCTTTGGCCCAATCATATGGCATAACAAACATTTGTCCACAATTCAAATTAACAAACTCATAAGACTTATAATAAGCAATTGGACAATTGACATACTTCAAAATATCTTTACTAAGATATTACTTACAATGTTCTGCCAGCGAATTTGCCCTGGAGCTCGACCCTACACATTTTATGAACATAATGGGTCACAAACAATTCAATCCGCTCTTAATTCATACATCCCTCTTGGGCTTCTTTCTTATCCTTTTAACTCATTTATGATGCTCAATGCATGCCTAAGGGTGCTTAGAAATGAAAGAGAATGGAAAACGAAACACAGAACACCTTTACAAAATTTCTGAAACAAAGGTCCTCGCTCGAGCGTCGGTTCCGCTGCTCGAGCGGACCCTCATGGTCTGCAAAGTACTGGTTACCTCATTTTTACGCTCGAGCGTGAATTTGGATGCTCGAGCGAAAGGTCATACTACAAGGCTCCCCACTCGAGCGGACATCCACGTCTGCAAAAAGTTCTGGGAGCTCGTATTTCACGCTCGAGCGGCGCTTTCCCCGCTCGAGCGAACATGCCGAATTCTGGGTTTTCTAGCAACCATGTTGAGCTTCAAACAAGTATTCAAATCAACATATCTTGCATTTTATGACTCATAGTTCTCATATACATCTACTAACATGATGCCAACACCAATTCACCACATTATGAAGCTCAAATCACATGAATTAATTACATGCATGCTCCAAGTTACACCAAACTCATTTCCAACATAACAAATTCATGCATTCAAAACTCATACTCTTATGAATTGTACATGCATGTGAGATATAGCTCTCATTCTCAATTTAAATGATGAAGAGATGACCAAAAGCATGAACTCCAATCAAAGATTCAACATGGATCATGTATTTCATGCTCAAACATACAAATTCATGGCAATTCCTTTCATGCATGCATTCTTTGACTTCAAATTCATCAATCACAACTCAATTCTTGTTCTTGGTCACATAATTACTTGAATTTACATGATCACAAACTCAAATTCATGAATCAAGGGTTGATCACTCACCTAGGGGCTTCAATTCTTCCAATTATAGCTAAATCTTGAGCTAATCCCCCTTAGTTCTTGAATCCTCTTGCAATTCTTCAACGTTGGCCCCTCTCTCTCTCTCACTAAATTCGGCCCACTCCCTCTCTAGAGAGCTAATCTCAGCCAAATGAGTGAAATGAACTCAAAAACAAATGAATGTGAGTGTAATGCCCCCTTTTTATAGTCTTGCACTTAATCAAATTGACTAAGGTTAATAATAGTGCTTAATTAATCGTTCTAAATCTAATTATTTTGATCCGAATAAATTTTCAATTAAATTTCACCGTAGGCTCTAAAAATTATGCCAATCACAATGGCGTAGTCAATTTCGGTTTCTGTGGCCGAGAAGGCCTTCAATTTAAATTCTAAAGTAGATAATCAAACAGATTTTCCCACGGTGAATAGATAGAAATTCAAAACCACATATATTCATATAAATGGCACTCAAAATCATATCAAACGCATAATCACATTCGTAATTAAGATTAATTAGAATAATACGGAGCAGGGTTATCACAGTATTCCCCCTTTTAGGAAGTTTGGTCCTCCAAACTTATTTTACCATCGTCGGGAAACAAATGTGGATAACGTAGTCGCATTTCATCCTCTTTTTCCCATGTGGCATCTGTCCCATAGTGTTCTTTCCATTCCACTTTCACCATTGGGATGGACTTGCTTCTCAATCGTTTCACTTGCCGGTCAATGATTCGTTCTGGCCATTCGACGTACTCCATATTTTCATCTAGAGCTACCCAGTGATAATCAATCACATGAAACGGATCTCGAAGATAACCCCTCAACATTGATACATGAAACACATTATGGATTTGTCGAATCCTGGTGGCAAAGCGACTCGATAAGCAACTGAACCAAGCCTTTCCAGAATTTGAAACGGCCCAATGTAACGGGGCGACAACTTACCCTTCTTTCCAAACCTGACTTGGCCTTTCATCGGAGTCACACGAATAAACACATGGTCACCAACCTCATACTCGAGAGTTCTTCTCCAAACATCTGCATAATTCTTTTGTTGGTCCTGAGCTGTTTTGAGCCTTTGCTGAATGGTTTTGATCTTTTCAGAAGTGTTTTGCACAATTTCAGGCCCAAGAAGAGCCCTATCCCCGACTTCTGTCCAACAAATCGGTGATCTACACCTTCTACCATACAAAGCCTCGTATGGTGCCATACTGATGCTGGAATGGAAGCTGTTATTGTATGCAAATTCTGCAAGTGGCAAATAATCTTCCCAACTCCCTTGAAAATCCAAGGCATGCATCCTTAGCATATTTTCCAAAGTCTGTATTGTCCGTTCTGATTGTCCATCTGTCTGTGGGTGGAATGCGGTACTAAACCTCAATTCTGTTCCCATAGCTTTTTGCAAACTTTTCCACAATCTAGACACAAATTTCAGATCTCTATCCGAGACAATGGATACCAGGACTCCGTGTAAACGAACAATCTCATCAACATATATAGTAGCCAATCTATAAGCATCAAATGTAGTCCTAACACGTAGAAAATGTGCATATTTAGTCAGTCTATCAACTACAATCCAAATAGAATCCATACCTCGAGGAGTCCGAGGTAGACCAACAACGAAATCCATAGTCACATGCTCCCACTTCCATTCAGGAATAGGGAGAGGCTGAAGTAGACCGCCCGGTTTCTGATGTTCAGCTTTTACTTGCTGACATTGAAGGCATTTGGACACATACTCTGCAATTTCTTTCTTCATTTTAGGCCACCAATAGCTTTGTTTCAAATCCCGATACATTTTGTTATTGCCCGGATGCATAGCAAATACTGACTTGTGAGCTTCATCCAGAACTTTTTTCTTTAGCTCCGGAATATCTAAGATACACATTCGGTTTCGAAATCTCAACGCTTAGCCTTCAATGCTGAACTCTGCTTTCGGACTTGTCTCAAATTCATCAATCACTTTCTTGAAGAATTCATCCTCTTTTTGTTTCTATTTAATCTCATCAATGATTGCCAGTTCGGCTAAAATAGTGGCTATCAATCCGCCCTGTTCACAAAATACCACTTCAATTTCAGACTTCTCAAAATCTTGCAAGATCTCTTTCTGTCCAGTAAGCAAACAAGCCATACTCCCCATCGACATTCTCCTTAGGGCATTAGCAACTGTATTAGCTTTCCCGGGGTGATATTGGATTTCAAGATCATAATCCTTTATCAATTCAAGCCATCTCCTCTGCCGCATTGTAGACACCCCATTTTTGACCGTCCTCAAGACTTGGACGTCACCATTTGAACACCCGGTGATCATCCATGTTTGTGTTCGTTTGGAGTTCCCGGGGGTCTCGGCTACGCGCCTTGCCTCAGGATCTCCGGACTCGACTGTTTTGTGTCTGGTTTTGCACCAAACACTTGTGTTTTGCCTTAAAAGGGCAGGAAATGGCTTATTAGCCATCCCCACACACCACCGGCCCTCCCCTACCATCACCGGCTACACATTGGTGCCACCGGCATTGTTTTCTACAAATCTTTGGCCGGTCGGCACTATATGTTGCCGACCGGCACATTTTTGTGCCGATGATCTCTTTTGTGGCCAGCGTGCACCCTGTACACCTCTGAGGTATGATGCATGCTAGCTATGCCAGCTGGAATGCACCCTCACATTCCCCCATGCACAAGTGTGACCATTTTGCACCCTTGAACCCTCCAAGCTTCTAGAAGCTTGACCCTTTGGCCAAAGCTTCTTGAAGAAGCTTGGCCAGCTGTCTTGGCTTCTCCAAGAAGCCAAGACCCCTTTGCACCCCTTGAACCCTTTTCCTTTGCTTAGCCTCTAAGCTTCTTGGCTTGATTTTGCCTATTTAAGCACCATCCATCTCCCTTTGTCAAGGGTTGGCCATTTGAGAGATAAAAACCAAAGCTCATATATCTCTATATCTGAGATACACTTCCTCTCTCTATATTTTCCATCTCTCTCATCCTTGTGTGTGTGTTTTAGATCTAAATAGTGTGTTTTACCTTACTTTTACACCATTACACACACTATTACACCTAGCTCCGAGATTGAGGGACTTGGAGGGTTGTTTGTGGTGGTTTTGGACTGGTTTTGATCATTAGAGGAGGGCTACATCATTTGTTCTTCAAGGAGTCTTCAAGGGTAAGCATGTTGCTTTAGTTTCCCCAAACTTGCACTAGCTTTCTACCTATCTTGCTTTGTGTTTTTCGCTTTGTGTTCAACATAAAAAAGGCTTACATTTTCATGCTTAAGAACATTCATTAAGGGTGTTTTGTGGTTTGGGTGCCAACTCACCCTTTTAGGCCTTGTTTTGGTCATTTTAGTGCCTTTTTTTGAAGCTTTGTTTAACTTGGTGTTCTTGGTCTTCTTACCACTGAAAACCAGTGGGTTTTCAGTGGTGAGGAAGGAATTTTGAAGTCATGAATAGGGGAGGGACACCCCTCTCCCCTTGGCCCCTTTCTTGCCTTTGTCTTTGGCTCACAAGGTAGCATGTATGCATACTTGCACTTGGCTTCATTTCAGAGTTTTCTTGGGTGTTTTAGGTCATATCTAACCTCTGTCCAAGGTTGGATTTGTACCCCTTAGCATGCTTCTCATACTTGTTTTGTAATGCTCTCTTATGCTTAGAAGTGTGCCATGCATCTAGTCCATGTTCTTTGCATGTCTTAGCCTAATTCCATGATGGTATTAGCATCA
>JAPPVO010000010.1:442781-474562 GCA_030407325.1 Camellia japonica
GAAGCTTGCCAGCTGTCCTAGCTTCCTCAGGAAGCCTTGCCCCCTTGCCCCCTTTGACCCTTTTCTTGTTTAGCTTCTTTAGGAAGCTTCAAACCTTTGTTTTGTCTATATATAGAGCCCCCCCTCCTCCTTTGTTGAGGGTTAAACAAAAAAAACCAGAGCTTATACATATATTCTGATATACATCACTCTCTCTCTATATATTCCTTCTCTCTCCTCTTTTGTGTGTGTTTTGTGGCCTAAAAGTGTGTTTTGACCTTAGTTTTGCACTAAGACACACACCATCACACCTTGATTCAACCTTGAGAGGCTTGGAGGGTTTGTTCTTGAGTTTTTGGACTGGTTTTGACCAAAAGAAGGAGGCTGCACCTGTTGTTCATCAAGGGTAATCTTTTAACTTTAGATTCCCCAATCTTGCACTAGATTTTTCCTACTTGCTTGTTTTAGACTTTGTGTATAACTGAAAAAAGTCTTGTATTTCATGCTTAGATCTTTCATTAAGGTCATTTGGTTGTTTGGGGCCGACCTCCCCCTCTTAGGCCTCTTTTGGCCTCTTTTTGTGTTCTTTTGTTAGGCTTTGGTTACTCTTTTGCATTGGCTTTCTCACCACTGAAATCCAGTGGATTTTCAGTGGTGAAGAAGGGGGTTTGAGGCCTTATATAGGGGAGGGACACCCCTCTCCCCTTTGCGTCTCATTTGTCCTCATTTTTTGCTCATAATGGTAGCATGCATAAGTAGTTGTCCTTGGCTCTATTTCAGAGGTTATTTGGGCTTTATTTGGCATGTCTTATCTCTATTCCATGCTGGTTTGTTGACCCTTTGCATGCACTATACACTTGCCTTGTATTCCCCCATTTTGCCTAGAAATGCATCTAGCCATTAGACCATCATACTTGCATATTTTTGCCTAGCTTTGTGAAGCTTTTGGTCATGATTTATCATGCTTAAGGTCTGTTAGGTGCTGGTTTGGTCGTATTTGATATGTTTTGTATGGCCCCTTAGCATTCTAGCATGTTGGCATCGGGTGTGTGAGTCATGCACATGTTTTGTTGAGTCTATTTCAGTAATTTGGAGTCATTTTATATGTCATTTCAGTCCTCAAACCATGCTTGTGTGCTTGCATTCATCACCTCTTTCATGTTTTGAGGATGTATCCTTTTATGCCTAGAAGTGAGTTTTGGTGCATGCATTTTGTTTAAGTCACTTAGGCTGCCATACCAGTGGATTTTGGGGGCTCATTTTACATATTGAAACTCTGATTTGTATTGAAAAGTGCATGCCATGAGTGGTTGGGGTGGTCGTAGTAGGATATTCTCTTTAATGGCCTTGAATGCTTCCTCTTTTGTATCCATTTCCTAGCATGTTTTGGTGCCATCTTTTGCATGCATTTTAGAGTCTAACATGAGTGTTTGGTATCCATGTACCTCACCTTTGGGTGCTCTTGAGAATAGCCCTCCATGCCTTAGCTTTAGGCCCCTTAGACTTGCTTGTTTGGTATGCTTGTTGTCCATCATTTTGGCATCTTTGGCCACTGTTTTGAGGTGTGGCTGGGGCCTCCCATTTCAGCCTAAGTCCACTCTTGTATATGGTTGCATGCTTGACTTGTCACCTTTAGTTGCATGCTTGCATTGTGCCATGTTTACGTTACATTTTAGGTCGCATTGCATTGCATCTCGCATGCTTAGGACATTACATTTGCATGTTTAGGTTACCTTGCATTTGGCATACCTTGTAACTTAGCCTCACGTCGCATAGTTGAGCCACATTTGCATACATATATTGCATTGTTTGGTTTGGGGTGTCAAACCAAACGTGAGAATTGAGATACGTTCGTACTCAAAGTGACGTAACGCGCCTCGATCCTCGGTCGCCGTCCCCCTTGACCTCAACATGATAGGGTGTTAGCATTCATGTGTTTTGTTTGCATGCATTTACATCAAGTTGCTAACTTGGCCTCTTAGGCCATCATGCATCAAAATGCGTAATTGATGGCCCGAGGGTCGAGGGCCATGGTCCCTTGTGTCCATTACGTGATAGGGAGTGTATCCATGCATACATTTGCCTAAAAATTCCATGCCATACACTGCTTGCCCTCTGCTGCTGTCAACTGCAGGTTCTGCAAGAAGTTTTGGCCGGTTGGCTAAATACAGTGCCGATCGGCCAGGAATTTGTGGCCGATAGCTTATTCAGTGGCCGGTGATCATCCCCTTCGGTTGGTGGTGTTTCTACTTGGTCGGTAGTATCCCCCAACATCCAAAGAGCATATCCTTGGACTTTGGCAGTCCTCGGAGGAGCAAGGCAGTGTTAACAGAGGCAGTAGTGCTATGGCAGCGAGTTTCTGAGCGAGACGAGTCAAACATGCATCATTCACGCATTCCGAGGCAGGGCTGCGGCCACCTTCCTTCTATATTTACTTTGTTAATTAAATTAGAAGTTTTGTAATATTTAATTAGCTAGGATAGTTAATTATTTATTCGGTTTGTATTATTATTCGGACCCTCCGAGCGAGGGCAATTGTGTAATAAGTGTGTGTGAGTGTGTGTATGTTTTCCAACCCCCAATTCTTTCTCCCTTTTACTTACCTGCTTTTGATGGTTAGTATTAGGTCATGTTTCAATTAGCATGCAGTATGATAGCATGTTTGCATCCATACATTTGTCTTGCATGCACCGGGCTCGGCGCATCATGCTAACTGCATTGTATTTCAATTCCAAGTTGAATACATGTTATTTGTAGCATCTCATATACCATCTTAGATTAGCCGAGCCTATTCTAGTTGCATTTTGCATATGTTGCATTAGTCATCTTAATATGAACTAGGATCATGCATATGATTACTAACTAGTTTCTGTTTTGGCTTGGAGTACTAGGTAAGCTTTTGTGCTTTAGCATCTCGCACGAGTGTGAATGTCAACATGACAGCATGCTTACCATGTAGCTAGATGCTTATGTGATATAAACTGCCTGAATGCCTGTGGGTGAAGGTTGGATTGTTTGAGTTGGAACAACTCATTGAAATCCGTATTTTAGCCTACTTGCGAGTAGCAAATTTCAAATCATTTTCCAAATAAACGGATATGCAATGCTTTATTCCAAATTAGGCGATCTAGTCTATACTTGTTTGCTGTGCGCATCACATAGTAATTCTAGGCTAATAACCGGAACAAGAACACATAATGTTTTCAAAACAAGATATCATGGTTAGTAGAGGCCGATCTTCGGATCAGGCGAGAGGGGGTGCTCATAGCTGACCTTCCCCAATCGTACCCAAGTTCCCGAGCCTAGGCAACTTTGGTGATGACGGATACGTGGCCTTTGGCACCGAGTCAGGGTTTCCTAAATTCCCCCATAAAAAATATTTAGGTGGCGACTCTGTATCTGGCGAAGTAGTCCATGTTTGGCACTTCTTTCAAAATCTGTTTTCTCAAAACAATTTGCCGGATTTGGACTATTCGGTTCAAGATTAAGAACAGTAACCAAGACGAGTCCGAACTGTAGCATCGAGGTCCCCCGCGGACTTGTTACACTATTGCCAAGAGGAAGGGTATGAGATCTTGTACTCAACATCCTATCTCACATTTTGTGTCCTACTCTCATTTGTCATCCTCATATAGAGCGTTTGTGTCCAATATTTCCTCTGTTAGCATTCCTAACCATTTTCAGGATGCTGTTGCTACCTTTGAGTGGAAATTAGCCATGATTGAGGAAATGAAAGCACTTAGGAAGAATGGCACTTGGGAATTGACTGAGTTACCTACGGGCAAACGACCTGTGCGATATAAATGGGTATATACTGTGAAACACAAAGCAGATGGGTGTATTGAGCGTTACAAGGCAAGACTTGTGGCAAAAGGGTTTACTCAAACATATGGCATTAATTATCAGGAGACCTTCGCACCCGTGGCTAAGATGAATTCAGTCAGAGTACTTCTCTCTCTAGCAGCTAATCTAGATTGGCCACTTTATCAGTTTGATGTCAAGAATGCCTTTCTCCATGGTGACCTCGAAGAAGAGGTATATATGGACATTCCTCCTGGTTTTGAGGATCATCAGGCAGAAGGCAAAGTATGCAAGCTTCGGAAGTCATTATATGGTCTCAAACAGTCTCCAAGGGCTTGGTTTGAGAGATTCACTCAGGCTATGTTTAAATATGGCTTCAAACAGAGTCAGGCAGATCACACCTTGTTTGTGAAACATTCCTCACGTGGTAAGACTACAGCACTTATTGTTTATGTAGATGACACAGTTCTTACGGGCAATGATAGTGGGGAAATACCTTTGTTGAAGAAATATTTAGCTAGTGAGTTTGAAATCAAAGACTTGGGAAGCTTGAAGTATTTTTTGGAAATTGAAGTTGCTCGCTCTAAGGATGGGATATTTATCTCACAGAGAAAATATGTGCTTGACCTGTTGAAGAAAACTGGGATGCTTGGCTGCAAGGCATGTACCACTCTACTGGAACCTAATCAGAAATTGGGGGATGATGAAGGAGGAGAAGCTATTAATAGGGGGAGCTATCAGCGATTAGTGGGTAAGCTCATTTACCTATCTCACTCCCGTCCTGATATTGTTGTTGCTGTCAGTGTGGTTAGTCAGTTTATGCATGCTCCTCATCAGATTCACTTTGAGGCAGTCATGAGAATCTTGAGGTACTTGAAGTCTGCTCCTGGTAAGGGTCTTTATTTTTCAAAGTATGATCATCTTCGTGTGGAAGCCTATACAGATGCTGACTGGGCTGGATCAGTAACTGATAGGAGATCGACTTCAAGGTATTGCACCTTTGTTGGAGGCAACCTAGTTACTTGGAGGAGTAAGAAACAGAATATGGTTGCCAGGTCAAGTGCAGAAGCTGAGTTTAGAGCTATGGCACAAGGTATGTATGAACTTTTATGGATCAAGTTATTGTTGAGTGATCTAGGTATTGATCAAACGGACTCCATGCGGTTATACTGTGATAATAAGACTGCCATCAACATCGCTCACAATCCAGTTCAACATGACAGGACAAAACATGTTGAGATTGATTGCCACTTCATTAAGGAGAAACTCACTAGTGGTACCATTTGTACTCCTTTTGTCCAGTCTGGTGAACAACTTGCTGACATTCTCACCAAGGGGGTTGGGAATAAACCATTTCATGACATATTAGGCAAGCTGGGCATGAGAGATATCTTCGCACCAGCTTGAGGGGGAGTGTTAGCATATTATATTATTATTTGAGTTATTGGTTTGTAATTATTCTATGCCTTCAGGGCTCATCTTGTAATTGTCTCATCTTGTAATTGTTACAAACCCTAATCTTTATTTATATAAATAGGGGATGATATCCTATCAAACCATAAGCTGGTTAATCCCTACAAGCTTCAGTATATAAATAAAAAAAACTCTCATTTTTGTCTCTTTGATGAAGCTGTCTGGCGATTTTCAGCGATGTCTTCCTCATTCAGGCGATGAAACAGAGATCTCTCTCTCCTCTCTCTCTCTCTCTCTCTCTCTCTCTCTGCTACATCCATGGTGCCGTACGTGGGTTTTTTGTCGTCGATCTTGGGTTCGCGGTGATTTCCAGCAGATCGTAGTAGATCTCTCTTTCTCTCTCTTTGCGATTGCAGCAGTTCTCTATCTCTTCAGCGTTGTTCGTAGCAGATCGCCATTGCCACGTCGCCACTGTACCTTCGTCGTCGTCCCTCCACGTCGCGATCGCCACGTCGCCGCTGTACTTTGCTACATTGCCGATCAAATCTCTCTCTCTCTCCGGCTAGGGTTTTCACTTTTTTTTTTCTAGAGGTTTTCAATATTTTTTTTAATAAAATAATAATAATAATAATTAAGCCATTATTATTAATATTTTAGTATTAATTATTAAAATTGATTGATTTTAGTATTAATTTCAGTATTATTAGTATTTTTAGTATTAATTATTTTAGTATTAATTGATTACAAAAAGTCATTAATTGTCACTAATTAATTTATAATAAAATAATTTTATACTAATTGATTTATGATGAAAAAATGAAAATAATAATTTATAATGAACAAATGAAAATAAGCCATCAATTGACACTAATTAATTTATAATGAAATAATTTTATATTAATTGATTTATAATGAAAAAAAGAAAAAAATAATTTATAATGAAAAAATAAAAATAAACCATTAATTGACACTAATTAATTTATAATGAAATAATTTTTATCAAATGTATCAATTTATATTAATTGATACTAATTAATACTAAATTGTAATGACAATTGTTATATTATTAATTGTAATGAAAAAAAATTAATGAAAACATAATCACAATTAACAAAAAGAAAGAAGAGAAGAAGAAGAAAAAAAAAAAGTGAAAAGAAAATACGAAGAAAAAAAATTACAATTTTTATATTCATAAGGGCAAAAATGATAATTACACAGTACAGCTTATTTACCAAATACTACTCTGCTGTTTAAATTCATAATCCCACGATTGCACCAAATAGATTATCAATTTATATTCACAATTGTAACTTATAATTTACTAACTTATAATCTATAATCACTATCCTACAATTCTACCAAACGGGACTCTAGACAATTTGAATTACTAGCCTATCACCCGTGCTATGCACGAGATAATTATAGATATTTATATTTATTTTAGATTTTTTTAATATATAAATTATGTTTTTTAAGATTTTTTTCTTATAACTAATCATAGTGTATGAGGGAAGTTGAAAAGGGTACTGTAGTAACTATATACGAATTGTATCTATAATTATTTGTATGAGGGAATTTTAAATGCTGATCGGGAGATTTTGACCAAATCAATAAATGCTGAGTTTTTTTTTTTAATAAAAAATTTAAAAATTCAGATTAGGATATTAAAGCTTCCATAGGCCTTGGGGGTTAAAAATTCCCATTTTACTTAATATAGGTCATGTTTGATTCCCAAACTTAATAGTGAAGTATTAATAATCCTATTAAATTAGTGTGGTATTCACTATCCAATTGGATTAATATCCATTGGATTAATAATCCCATCCTTATCTCATTACTAATAATCCTACAAATTTGTTGGATTAATTATCCATTGGATTAATAATCTTAAACCAAAATGTTAAAACAAACATAAGATAATTAGACCCACAAATTAGGGGTGTTTTGGGAAGATGGTTATAATCTGATTTTTGGTGAAAAGCTGATTATAAGCAGATTATAATCAGCTTTTCTGTGAGAGAAGAGGTTGGTAATAATCTGAAAATCAGATTATTACCATGTTGCCAAAAGAGGCCTTAATAATTTCGATCTCATACTTTAACCTACCCAATCAAATAACATATAGTATAGATTTTCAGTACAAAAGATAAGGTACGGAGGCAAATCTATCCCCAAACCTAAATGCTTTGTCCCCCTATTTGGAGGCGTAAGGATCTCTAGAGTGATATTTGAAGACTTGCAATCAGGTGTATAAAAAAAAGAAAAAATCATTATCTGTTCCTACGATTTTTAATTTTAAACGCAGGGGGTGAGGGAGTTTCGAAATAGAAAGCCGAGGAGAGAGAGAGAGAGAGTGAGAGTTTGGTTATTCGATCGTCTTTCTTTCCAGATCACATTGCATCCCATCTTCCACTTTCTTTCACATTAAAAGGTCAGCATTTGTTCTCTATTTCCCCCTTGTTCTATGCTATTTTTTAGTTCTTGGGTTTGAATGTACAAGTCTGGTGTGACTCTGTAGTTCATTCATGCGATTAAATAATAATTTTTCTTTTTTACTAGTGTTATGAACAGTTGATGGATTCCTATGACTATCTGCAAAATGTTCTCTTATCGGAAAATCCATGTACTTATCTGAAATTGTTAAACACCTTCTCTTATTCAACTCCAACGACAAGTGTTTGATAAAATTCCTGAACCAGGCAGAAATTATATACTCTTCCGGAAACATCACGAACTGTTTGCCCATCCAATAGTGTTTTGTGATTTTCTCATTTTATTCCTATTTTTTGTGGCCGTGTAAGTACATAACCCACTTCTATTGGGCTGACACACTAGATAATTAGTCCTCAACCAAGTACGTTCTCGATACATTATTCTATTGTCATATGTTTTCACAAAAAGAGGCCAAAAATAAAAAAATTTAGATGTCAAAGAAGAAAATGAAAGGAAAAAAATACATGTTGTTGTGTATCGTCTTGATGAGCTACACAGACTTGGTTAATATACTCGAAAGGCTCCTCCATTTATAACCAATTGGTTTTGAGTTGGATACTTTAACATGCCATAGAGTTGGGTCTTGGGTGGTCTCCAGTGTGTCAAATCTCTGCTCAAGTCTCTTATCTTCTTGTCACCCCCACATTGCCAATTGGTTTTGAGTTGAATGCTTTACCGTATATTAAGCTGTATCTTGTATGTTTGAAAGTATTATACAGATGCATTAATTTGTAATGTGCAAGACTTCTTCCAAATAATACACTTGGCTTCATCTTTGTTACTAGTGAAGTTCATGTCTTCTTTTATGTTTTAACATTGAACATTTTATTATGTGTATGCTACTTCACTATCAATTTTCTGAAGTTCCAAGTTTTCTCCAACGACATGGCTTGGTGGGAAGGTGTTGATGAAACTCGTCTTCTCATTGCACCAGGTAACTCCTTACCTATTTGATCTTGTCTATTACTTGACCTTTGATTTCATACATCAAAATCACATGGTGTGATTGGTGTTGGTCATTATTAGAAATGATCTTATTATACATTGATGAGGCATGATATCAACCATGAGATATTACTATTAGTTTTGGTTGCTAATTATGATTATATATTTTTTCCTGCCCTTAAAATTACAGAACCTAGTGCAACTGGAAATTGTGTGGGACAATTACTGTCACTTCGCCATCCCAAATCTGGTAATGTCAAAGAACACTGTTTTACTTTTAATGATCTAATTTCTCATGTAATTAGTTAGTTAACTTTAATCTATTATTGTGTCTCTTATGTTGCGTCCATTTTATTTAGTTTTTATTTTTTGTAGGGAAAATTACAAAAAAAACCTAAGGATTTCGCGTGTTTTTCAATTTAAATCTCAGAATTTCAATTTTAACAATTAAAACTCGAATGTTACTTCCATATCACAATTAACGCCCTCCGTCTATCTCCGTTTGATAAAGTAACAGAGACCTCCATTTTTTGTGTCATTTTCATACCAAAACGGCATTGTTTTGCCCCAACCCTATATAAAAGCTCCATTTCGTCGATTAGCCCGAGAAGCACATGATGTAACCCAACATCATCTTCTTCCTTGTTCAGAGCGCAATAGAGAACCAATTTCCAATTTTCCGAGTTGCTTCGACCCATCTTTCGGACTCCATAACTTTTTCGATTCTTAACGGTTTTACTCCGTCCTTTTGTCAATCTCTTCACCTTGCTTTGTATTTCATCTTACGCTACCTCGCATTCTCACTCCTCCTTGAAATGGGTGGTTTCAATATGCCGAAAGTAGCCTGAAAATCAACTTCGAAAATTCAAAAAACTTATCTTTTTGTTTTTTCTTCTCCATTTTCCTTATTCTTCCTCTTCACCTATAACAAATTCCAAGCCTGCATCACCGCATCCCTAAGAGTCTTGATTGTCATCACATTGGCCTCGCAAAAAGTCAAGCTTCTATAAGGCAAATTGTGCTTCTTGCAAAGGTCTCATGAGCGGAGAGATCCTCCTCAAATGGCACCAAGGCAAATGAGGGAACAAGTGGTGTTCTAGCTGAAACTGCAAACCACCATGGAACCAATCTATCCATCTCTCACTCGTTGTTTCTCAAACCAATTGTTCTCCTGAGGCGGCCTGACATAAACATTAGCTGAGAAATGATTCAAACGGAACTGAATGTGTTGAATTGAGGTCACAATGAAACTCACAAGGACAAACAACAACCTCTCTGTCCAATTGGGTAAGCAAAAAACAAGAAGAGGAAACCATGTCCAAAACACAAGTATTCCCAATATGTTCATAGCTCCATTGGGTACTTTTTCGGTTCAAAAACAACGACAAAAGGGTCTGCAAAAACAGGTTAATTCAATCCATACACATCACAGGGTAAAATTTATAATGCTGATAACTCACAAAGAACTTAGCAATGGGATCAAATGCCAATTCTCTACCATAAAAACACGAAGTTATCGATTCGAACAAACTCGTAGACAGGTGAAAATAGGGAGGTGTTGAAGATTAGGATCATAATCAAGACTATTACCATCAATGTGGTGAGCATTATGAGTCCACTTCCACCAAGGAATGTTGATCCCAATTAAGCAATTCCTAGTTAGAATTTGAGTCAAATTGTTAAACCCATGATTCGTCATAATATTATAATGCCCTAAATCATGACGTAGATATGTTACTTGAACCCAACCAAACCCTAACAATCCACCACAACCCAGATGAACCTAGAAACTATTTGAACAAAGAACACCAGAAATCGTAGAAAAAAGAGAAAAACAACGAAACAGAGAGTAAATCATAGTGTGTTCTTTTTTGACGGAGCTGGGCGATGGTGGTAGTGGCGGTTCGGTGGTGGCGATGGAGTTCGTGGTGATGGTAGTCATGGAGCTTGATGGTAGTGGTGTTAGAACTTGGTTGTGAAGGAGGTGGGTTTGGTGTTGAAAGGTGGTGATGATGATGGTGCTTACATGTGGTGTGATGGAGTTAATCAAGTAATAAAAAGAAGAGGGGAAAAGGGAGCTCTGAGAGAGAGAGAAGAGGGGAAAATGGAGGTCTCCGATATTTCATTAGATGGAGATGAATGGAGGGCATTAATTGTGACACGAAAGTAATACCAGGGTTTTAATTATTAAAATTGAAACCCTAAGTTTAAATTGAAAAAGATGCGAAATACTGGGTTTTTTTTTGTAATTTGCCCATTTGTTATTATTATTGTATATGATAACTAGTAGTTCTATTTATTGCCTCAAGTAATTACATTAGCTCTTTTTAGATTATTTTTTTATTTTACTTTTATATTCCTCTGGAAGAGTGTGAGTATTTCTTGTTTTGTGTCTATAATAGATGCTCATTACTCTATCTTGTTGGTTATTATGTCAAAAATAGATTTTGTTGTATTAAGCCAAATGTGTTCAAAAGTAGATATTGTTTGGTAATGACCTAAGCCCTGGTTGATAACACAAGCCCTGTTTGATTACACAATTCAGTGCTTTTGCAATAAGTGTGTTTGATAACACGTAAGCATTAAACACCCATCACCCAAAACCAAAAATTGACTAAAAATGGGTCTTATTTTAAATTAGAGAGATTTGACCAATCACTGAATACTGAATAAGCTCATTTGAAGATAGTTTTCATTTTCATTTTAAACTAACATCTTTTTCTAAAAATTTTAAATTTAAAAATTCAATATGTTTCAGTAAAATGTGATACTAAAATTTTTTGGTACTTAATTAATTTCAGTTTTACAAGCTTTGAACATTCTTCACTTACATGACAGGAAACAAAACATGCTACCTCTTGATCAATGAAGCTCTTCAAGAAATTCACTGGTTTAAGCAATCCTATGGCTCTTGGTTTGTCGGAGACTATGTCTGCGAAGGTAAACCATCATATCAACATCAATGCCTCCATATCTCAATACCAGACTCAAATGCACTACTTAGCTAGTAACAGGTTCTCGTCTTTTGGAAGTTTGTTTGCGGGTTTCAGTAGTTTCAGTATTCTGTATTAGTAGGACTTATGGGGTTAAAAAATTTAGCTAGGACCTAATCTCAAATAGCTCTTGAAAGTAGGACCTCTGGCTAAATGTCTCATAAAAATATAGGAAGTACTTAAAAGAAGTATTACCAAACGACACCTGATTTTCTACTGTCATAGTATCTATTGTAAGATGTTCCTTTGAGTAAGCTTTTAACAGGTAAACATAATTCTTTGCCAATATGTTGCTTTACTTAGTTTTTTTTTTTCAATAATAAATATATTATTTCAACAGATGGCTGCCTATATACTGCAACTCCAGTTGATCCTGTCTTCATCCTGTTACCTATTTTTGAGGAAGCACGGATGAAGGTACAGCCATGTTGTTGGTGTGTTATACTTGGTTTACTGACCAGAAGTTCTGCACATCATTTTTATTTTTCTTGTTTAGATATATAGTTATTCTTAAGATCTATATAGGTTTTTATGTAACTTTGGAATGAATGCAGAAGGGAGATGATCCAGGGAAGTTCAGGCAACTAGAGGAGATAATTTTCATTAATGGCTATCCTGGATATCAATATTTATTTTCCATTGCGGAGAAATCTATGCAAGTTGTTTGTGATATTAAAGGTAATGCAATACGTATACTTTTTTGATGCTGATTGTACTCACATGTATGCTATCATGTTGTTGAAGAAATACTATGTCCTGGTTGAGTGTTTGGCAACAGATAGAGTATTTGGTGACATTGTATTTTGGAAATGAGGGATTCAACTATTTCTCCAGTGACTATCATTAAATTTTTTTTAGAATTTTTCCTCCAGTAAAACCAGAAAGAACATTGGCCAAGTTGAGTGTGCTTCCATGAGAGCTTTTGACTTGGTATTGAATATTTGTAATAGTGGGATGCAATTATGGGGTTTACACTAAAACTTTTGACTACTTGGACTTTGGGAGATTCTAGGCTAAAGGTTAACAAATTAAAATTATAAGAACGCCATTTGTTCTCTTGGAATCACAGAAGGGATATATGGAGCTGTCAGTGGGGTATTTCTCATGGTAAAAAATGCTCAGACTGCTTGTTACAGTTCACATAAACCTGAGAAGCAAAGTCATTTACATCTATGATGTTTTATAATATTCTATGTTTTTCAATGTACTAGAGAGTATAGTTATGGTGGAGGGCTAGCTCAAACTTCTAACTTTGACCAAGAAAGTAATATCTATTATATGCTTGACAAATGTTTTATTACTGTCTGTTTGTCTGTCCATGTGTGTGCAGAAATTGGATCTACAAAATTTTTTAGGCTTAATGATTCAAAGGTTTTAGCTTGGTTGAACTATAAGGTCAGTCTTTATTTCTTTACATCTCTGTTATATGATGCTTTTCAATATTTTTTAAATAATTATTATTGTAAATATGATGCTGTGGGAGCAACTCTTACTAGATATCATTATAATGTAGAAGCACCTAGAATGAAAATAAACAGCGTATTTAAGCTTATAGGCTGTAACTGTTAAGCATGAATATATTAATCTAATGCATGCAGAAGGGGCTGGCTTCATTGCTGACTCTTTAATATCTCGTGTTAAAAACAGTTTGCACCCCTGCAGTTTACCTCAAATCCCACATTAGTTCTTCATTTTTCAATTGTAACAGTCAATCTATGGACTCCTAGTCAAGTTGCAATGCAAACCTTCCGTGAGTCGCTGCCTGGGGTGATGGAAAATGGTCACCTTCGTTTGTAGAGATTGTTGTGTGCTACATGAACATATTTTGTCTGTTCATATAACGACGGCTCATGAAAGGGTGACATTGCAACTTGATTGTAAGTGTAGGGTGTATGGGGTTAACTATCACAATTGAAAAATGGGAAACAATGTGATATTAGGTAAAGTGAAAGGGTGGAAAATGTATGTAATCCTTATTTTGCCTCTAGAAATGTGACCATGAACAACTCTGTACTATTGTGATACATAATTGCATGTACGACCCAAATTGTGGTTGTTGTCTCTTGTTTTGATTTTTATTTATTTGTAGGTAAACCAACTGAAGAGGACTCTACCCACATTGGATAAAAACTATGCTGCACGAGTTGAGAAGGATACATGTATGATTTTTAGTGAAAAATTAATTTATAAACTTTTTGGTTTCCATATGTTAGTTTATCCTAATGAGGTTATGGGTCTGCTAATTAATGTTGGTAACTTGGTATTGAAAAAATTGGTGGTACATAGGACCCACTTGGTTGGGCTAGTAAGGCTGAAGGGGGATAGCTTGTGTGCTTGTATCATGGACCTCTGTACTCAGCATGTATGAGTTATGTCTATTGACTATCCTAAACATGATGCATAGGCCTTGGCCTCGTACTGGAAAAATATAGGAATGATCTCAATTACTTACTAAAAACAATAAATTGGAAGTGCAAAGCTTCACATATCAAGTAAGGGTTAAATTATGGTCATTATGTAATGGTTGTGCCAAGGGGCGAACGCATTCTAGTGTACTATTAGCCGATATATTTGCATTTGACTTTAACCTCGTTACTAAGTGAGGATGTGTAACATTTGAACACATTAGTCAATACAGTCCATCATTTTTGCCCTGTCATTATTTACTTCGCCATTTAGGGTAACCATGCAATTACTCATCTATTCTTCTTCATCAATTTACGTTGTTATTTGAAAATTTTGGGAAGGCAAATCAATAGTCCTGAAAGTTGTGAACAATAAACATGTGTTGATGGGGAACAAAAAGATGATCATTGGCAGAATACATTTAGAGTATGAACTTCATATGATTTCATTTCATGCAGTTTCTATGTTGATCATTGAACATTTAAGGAGATGAACTTATTTATCAAAAAATAAAAATAAAAATAAAAAAATTATAAGGAGATGAACAAGTTGAATCCTTTAAGGGGCTTGATTGGCTAGGGTTTTGTGGCTAAAAAGGTCTATTCTGGGAACAAAAAAAAAAGAGTAGGATTCTTCAAAATGTCGTAGGCGATGATGATGATTGACAATGAGTCACAGTAACAAAGGGGAAGAGATTTGTAGAGATCTCTCACTCTGCTAGGTTCTGGGATTGTTTGGTTGGGTGAGAAATTGCTTGTTTGCTTCAAAGGGCTCAGTGGTGTAGACCTTTCTGGGTTCCTAGAGTGGCAGACAGATGAGGGTTGAATGCTGGACAATGGCCAACAGAGGGGGTTGGTTTTTGGAGGTCAAGGCAAGCTCTGGGTTGAGAAGGGAGGTTCTTCTTATCCCTGTATCTGACTATGTAGATTGATGGGAGGTTTTGTGTTGAGAAAATTTGACCCAAGAGGTGGGTCGGCTTGGGCTTTGCAGAGGCGCTCTTTTTGCAAATGTGATGGCTTTGGAGAAATGACTGGAGGGACCTCTGTTTTTGTCTTGTAGTCGTTCTACAAATTCAGTGTTGGAATTTGTAGAAAATTAATGTATTGATCTTATTGATTGATATTCAATATCTTCATTGTTTGATCTATCTAATTTGTGTACAAGAGCTCTCTTTTATAGAGAGAAATGGGGGATACAATATAAGCCATAATGGAGCACTATAATAGTGGAGCACTAGACTAAGTGGTGTAGCACTAAACTAAGTGGTGTAGGTATAATAGTGGAGCACTAAACTAAGTGGTGTAGGTGGAGTAATTGTTACATTCAACAGCCCCCCTCAAACTCAAGGGGGTTAGGAACTAACCAATTTGAGTTTGGAGAGAGTAACAAAACAGAAAATAATCTGACAAATAAAAGTAGATAGGAGACACTGTATGGTCGTGTCAGACCGTTGTAGAAGACAGTTTATGGGGTCATGTCGGACCGTTGTAGAAGATAGTTTATGGGGTCATATCGGACCGATGTAGAAAACAGTTTATGGGGTCATGTCGGACCGTTGTAGAAAACAGTTTACGGGGTCATGTCGGACCGTTGTAGAAAACAGTTTACTGGGTCATGTCGGACCGTTGTAGAAAACAGTTTACTGGGTCATGTCGGATCGTTGTAGAAAACAGTTTACGGGGTCATGTCGGACCGTTGTAGAAAACAGTTTACTGGGTCATGTCGGACCGTTGTAGAAAACAGTTTACTGGGTCATGTCGGACCGTTGTAGAAAACAGTTTACTGGGTCATGTCGGACCGTTGTAGAAAACAGTTTACTGGGTCATGTCGGACCGTTGTAGAAAACAGTTTACTGAGTCTTGTCGGACCCATATAAGAGCTAACCGGAATCAATGTCGGGACAGTTTACAGAGTCTTGTCGGACCCATATAAAAGCTAACCGGAATCAAAGTCGGGACAGTTTACCGAGTCTTGTCGGACCCATGTAGAAGCTAACTGGAATCAATGTCGGGACAGTTTACAGAGTCTTGTCGGACCCATATAAGTTGCACCCTCAAAAGGCGTGCCCAATCGTATCAAAAGGCGTGCCATCAAAAGGCGTGCCATCAAAAGGTGTGCCCGACAGCCATCAAAAGTCGAGCCATCAAAAGGCGTGCCATCAAAAGGTGTGCCCGACATCCATCAAAAGTCGAGCCATCAAAAGGCGCGCTGCTTTGTCGTCTTGCGCTGAGAGGCGCGTGAGGCGCGTGTCTGCCTTGCCTATTTAAACAAAGGCGAGGCTGAGGCAAAAACACCTGCGGAAAAAACTCCGAAAAAACTCTTCATTTTTCTGAGAGTTGTATCGCTGAAACACTCTGTTGTTTTCTGAGAGTTGTATCGCTGAAACACTGTTGTTTTCTGAGAGTTGTATCGCTGAAACACTCTGTTGCCCTGAAAATGGCTTCTTCTTCCCGCCCCGTGACCCAGAACATAGCCTCTTCGTCCCGTGGTCTCACTCTCTTTCCCGACCTCAACGAGGCCACAAGAGAGATAGCCGGGGCAGTTGCCCTTGAACCGCAACCAAGCGCCCTTGGACCAAGCCTCCCTGGTTTTGCGCCGTTGAACTATCCGATGGTGGCAGTTGAGCAGATAATGGCTGCTCAATCTGATATTGAGGCCAATTATTATACATTAAGGTCATGTGTTGAGACCATGACTGCGGTAAACAACCTGTCACACCGGCTTCAGAGTAGAACAAATGAGGTGCAGCAGGTAAAAGCCCAACTGGCTCTGCTCCAGCGCATGTATACGGATGCCCGAGCAGAGATATGTGTGCTGAAGGCAGAAAATAAGGAACTGAAGCGGAAGGCCACCGTAATGCTCAGATTTGGAGGTCCTCCATATGTGACAGTTGAGGAGCAACGGGAAGTGAATGTGCTCGGCGGCGTGGGAAACACGGAGGCAGCACCGGCAAGGGACGCCCAAGACAAAGGCAAAAGGAAGAGAACAGCTGAAGAGGTGAAAAAATAAGGCCGGTTTTTTGTGGTTGTTTTGTTGTTGTAGGTTGTGGTTGATTTGTTTTGGTGAGGTGTTGTTTTTTTTTTTTTTTTTTTTTTTTGGTGTAAAAATATGATCGGGGTTGATCCCCGAGATGAATAAATGACAAGTTTGGAAAATGTTGTTGGTGGTGTTTTGTTTAAGAATAAAAATAAAATAAAAGAAAATAATGGATAAAGAAAATAAAGAAATAAAAAGATGGGACTTTAATAAGAGAGGGAGAGAGGAAGATCTTAAATCTGGGATGGTAGTTGAGCAACGGAGAAGGACGACAGTGGCTCACATATTTCTCCAGAAAAACTAGCAATTCGATGAGCTCCAACGCCAAGAGTACCAGCAAGCAGTGTTGCAAAACCCCTATTTACACCCCTCCCAAGTGCATCTTCATTAGGTCTCAATAAAGCAAACAAAGTCTCTTTCAAGAGCTTCAGCAAAGCTGGATCACTAGCTGCCAAAGGACCTAAATGAGAACAGGCAACCCTTAGTGCACTAGAATGATCACCAGAGCTGACCAGTTTCAGAAATTCAACCTGCTTAAGTTGGAATAGCAAAAGAGGATGTTGTGCAAAAAAATCTGAGTCCATGGCATTTACTCCTTCCACAACCTCCACAGCCATTCCTCTACTAGCTAGTTCCTTCAACCCCAGCACAATCTCATACTTGTTCTCACCCTTGCTAACCATATCCACATCGTTATGTGATTCACAAACCTGTTGTTCCTTTAACAGACTTGTGCTGGCAAGTGAGGTACTAGTGATAACCTCTTGCATACTGCTTCCACTGAGGACTTCAGGAATGAGACTTGGCTTCTCCGGCCTCCCCCTCCAGCGCTTGCGTTTGCTCCTTTCCCCAAGTCCATGACGTCTGTTTCTTTGCAACACCTTCGAACTTAGAGAATGCTGAGTTCCACTGGTGCTACAGTCATCATGAGTGTTTCTTGTCTCACAAGGGTATCGCTCTTCAGTGTCCATACCGTCCATGCTCACCACATCACCATTAATTTCAGGAGAACCATCCATGTGAGCATTACTAATGGAAGTTTCACCATCTGAATGTTTACTGGTTGCACACTCAACTTCAAGGGAACAGTTTCTTGATGAACAATATCCAGGCTCTGGTTGATTAACTTTCAAAGGACCAGACATAATTTGGATTCCTGATTCAGAAGGGGATGCAAGAACAGAGTTCACAATACCCCTATAAACACAATACTCACGAACAAGATCATCAAGCATGGAAACATCCAATCTCATCCGGCATAATTCATTCTGAAATGCTTGAGATAAATCCCCCTTAGCAAATCTCAGGCTATCAACAGCCCCTTGTCTTGTCAGCTCAACAGCATGTGCAAGGGCTTGTATGTGCACCTCTGTTGGTGGGAGAGAGAAGTGGGCTGTTTGTTCGAAAACGAGCAACTGTGGCCCATGCACCATAGATGATGATGATGGAGGTGTAACGCTGCTGCCGCTGTTTGCTTTGCGATCTACAGAGGCTGAAAGGAGGGGTAAGAGCTCAGCTATGGAAGAAGGTATGTGTAGAAACACAAGCGGAATAGGTTGAGGTCCGGCGGACAGCCAAGACAAGGTTGCCGCCCGCCGGTGAGGCGAAGAATACCAAGAGCTTAACCTCGCCGGTAAGGCGAAGAATACCAAGAGCTTAACCTATAGCTCTGATACCATGTAGAAAATTAATGTATTGATCTTATTGATTGATATTCAATATCTTCATTGTTTGATCTATCTAATTTGTGTACAAGAGCTCTCTTTTATAGAGAGAAATGGGGGATACAATATAAGCCATAATGGAGCACTATAATAGTGGAGCACTAGACTAAGTGGTGTAGGTGGAGTAGGTGTAGGTGGAGTTATAATAGTGGAGCACTAAACTAAGTGGTGTAGGTATAATAGTGGAGCACTAAACTAAGTGGTGTAGGTGGAGTAATTGTTACATTCAACAGAATTCTTAGTAATGTGTTTGGTTGGCTGCAGGCTTGGTATGGATCCGGAGAATCTGGTACAGGAAGCTGGGGATCTGAAAAATGGGTGACAAGATGCTGGAAGGTTCCGGTAGAGGTCAACACCAAAGCCCTCTAAATCGAGCCCACCCCGACTAATTCTGGTGTTGACACCTTTCCGGTCAACACCACCTGGACAAAAACTTGACAGAAAGCATTCCAAGGTTTTTGAAACTTGATCCAATCCAACAGAAATCCAATAGTAAGAAAAGATCTTTAAGCATAGGATAAACAATTTCATAAGATCAAATGTCAAGAGACTAAAATAGAAGCACACAATAGTAAAATTTTAAGCTTCATAACCAAGTTTATAACTGATGATATATGAAAAATAATTCCCTATAACTTGACTTTTTTATCATCAAAATCAATTTAGAAGACTTGGGGCTATCAGGTGGGAGTCCTTTGCTGGCCACATTCAGTTTGTGAAGAAAGTGAAGTTTTGGAGCCAGTGAGAAGGCACTGCAGATGGCCTTCCGTAATGTTGCTTGTGTTGCTTTAACTAGTTAGGGGCCCAGGTGTTACTGAGGAAGATCGAGGAGCTTCTGTGGCCTTGGGTGGAGTTCGAGTGGATAAAAATAAAAAGAAGGCCTGGCGGCTTGTTCCTTTTGCGATTTTGTAGCTTGATTTGGAGGGAACAAAATAGAACTTTTGAGGGCAATGAGGTGCCAGATTTGAGAATTGAAGTCTTCTGTTTATTTTATAGAGTTGGTGAGGGTAGAGCCATCCTGGAACCAATTTTTCGACTACATTGAAATTTTGGAGTAGAAGTTCTCTGTGTAGCATTTATAGCCGTTTTGTATATGGGTTGGCACCACCTTGGTGGAGTGAATAATTTGTATGCTTCCAAACTGTGTAGTTGCAGATAAATTCGTAGTGTCGGTCATTAAAAAAAAAAGACGATTTCATATGTGTACATAGAATGGGAAGGGTGGTGAACAGAGGGAGGTGAAACAGGAAATAGAGTAAGATGGTGTGAAGGATGAAATTGATGAAAATTACGGAAATTATAATTTTAGAAGGTATTGAATGGATATGCATTTATGCTCTTGAAATGGCGGCATACATGCCATGCAATTTTTCATGTTTATGTGGTGATTCTATTTTTTTTTTATATTATTGAATACATGGCCATCTATGGCATCTTGATTGAAGCTTGATAGTACAGTTAGCTTGCATTTTAACAAACCTGTTGATTGCTATTTGTCCAGTTTGACATGATAAACAGTAATAGTTCGATACCATAGGTGAAAAAACTCTTGCTTACATCAGTAATTTACATCTTTTGACGGTGCAGTAGCTGATGCAGTGTTAGTGTTGGGGGATTATTTGAAGGATGAGCCATGGTTAAAGCTCCTCTGCAGCTATCTGAAGTATGATCTGTTTTTTTGTAATTGTTATTTTCATGTTACTTGTAATCATGACATGTTTCATTTAAAATATTATAGGGTAATTTAAACTGTCCCCTTAAGTTTCAATATTCTCTCACTTTGGCCCTAAAAACTTTTTATTTTTTATTTATTTTATTTTTATATTTCTTTTTTTTCACTTTGGTCCTTTAAGTAACTAATTTTCTCTGTTTGCTCCAACAGCCAATGTCTGTCCATTTTATTGGAGCGAATTGGGAAAAAGGGTAATTACTTGACCAAAGTGGGATAAAAAAACTTGCTGAAGTGGAAAAACGCTGAAACTTAAAGGGGGACTGTAATTTACCCAATATTGTATATATTCCTTTGTACAAGTTTGAAATGTAATGCAGATGGATCCAATACCATTGTTAACGAAGTGTACTGCATCGAGTGCATGTTTGGAATGTAATGCAGATGGATCCAATGCCATTGTTAACAAAGGTATCGAGTGCATGTGCAGGTTAGATTTAGAAGCAGCAACTAAAGCACCAGATATTGAAATCTTCCCAACTACAATGGAAAATAGCCCAGCTTCTTTTGATCCTGTAAAGGTATACACAACCTGAATCAATTCCCTCCACTATGTAAACATAAATCAATTCGCTATGTTTTTTTCCTCCTTTAAAATGTGCCTATGGACATGGTATGTAGTTTCAAATGATGATTTATTCTATTCATGTCGGTTACCTTTTTGTATGGACCTGTATAATCAATCTGCTGAAACTCTTGGACGCATGTGGACTGTGAATTATTTTTACCAATAAATTCTTATTTTGTGAGTGTGGTAGAAGAGAACTTGGCAATACAACATGGACAGTTGCATGAATAAGAAGTTATGTGGAATGATGGTTTGATCTTTGATAGTGATTAATTTGTGCACCATTGTGGATCTTGTGAGAATAGTAGTGTTCGTTTTCCTTTTCCTTTTAGGATTAGGAATTAGTGTTAGTATTCTAATCTAATAGCATTCTCTATCAGTGGTGTATTTTGTTAGGATTAAGATTTAGCATTCTATATATTTGTGTGATGTATTCTTTGTTCAAGGCAATCTAATATACAGTTTTGTTTAGAAAACTTACATGGTATCAGAGCTGAGTTCGAAACCCTAGCCTGCAGAGTCGAAACCCTAGCTTGCAGAGTCGAAACCATAACAGCCGTAGCCTCTCTGTTCAGTCGCAACCCATCGGCTGTAAATCGCGATCAATCATCGTGCCTGCTTCATCGTATCTCTCTCAGTCCTCGTCGGCTTCATCTCGGTTCATCATCGCGACTCCCTCTCGCGATTATCTGACTCTGGTTCTCTCTCTCTGTGGCTTCATCTCGGTTCATCATCGCGACTCTCTCTCGTGACTCTGGTTCGTGTGCCTCTCTCTTCCTCACGATCTCTGTCTGATTCGCTTCTCAGCCTCAGTCTCTCTCTCTCTGTCTTCAACTTGGCTATTTCCATTTAAAACCCTATTTCAGGATTATTGCACTAAAGCCCCATATTTGTCTGTTTATTACAAATTTTGTTTCATTACAATGTCGGATACTAAAATCCAAGCTATCAAATTTAAACTCACTGGTGGCAATTATGCCTATTGGGCCAGTGTCATGAAGAATTTTCTTCTTGGTAAAAAAAAATGGGGCTATGTTTCTGGTTCTGCTCCTCATCCGTTGGACCCGAAGGTAGAAGGGTATCTGTCTTCCTGTGACACTTGGGATTGTGATAATGCCCAAGTTCTAACCTGGTTTCATAATTCTGTGGATGACCGTATTGGAATGATGTTTTCCAAGTACAGTACTACCAAGGAAGTGTGGGATTATTTACTCGGTGTTTATCAGCAGTCCAACTTTGCCAAGGGGTATAAGTTGGAAACAACTATTCAGAGTGCTCGTCAACGGGATCAAACTATTCAGGACTTTTATATTGAGATGGCAGGTCTCTGGGATCAGTTAGCTCGTATGGAACCACCTAGTTTCAAGATACTAGACGCTTATATTGAGTTTCAGGAACAGGGTCGTTTAGTCCAGTTCTTAATAGCTCTCTTCCCTCAGTATGAGGCTATTCGAGGTGGCATCCTTCACCGATCTCCTCTTCCCTCTGTGGATGCTATTGTTCGTGAACTCCTCTCCGACGATTGGCTCATTCTGTGTTCTTGGCTTTTGCCAAGCCGCCCTTGTTATCGACCCCTCCTCCTCATCAGCTTCAGACCACTGCGAAACCCAAGAGAGGACCATTAGGGCCCGATGAGTGTGCTTTCTGCCATTAGAGGGGTCATTGGAAGAACAATTGTCCCAAAAAGGGACGTCAGCCTGCTCCGTCTTCTCAGACACAGTTCCGCGGTCCTACTTTAGGTACTTTCCGACCTCCTGCTGCCTACACTGCATCTACTCCGGCTCCCGATCCTGACTTGGCTTCCCTGAGTGCTCAGGTTGCACAACTTCAGCATATCCTGTCCACCTCTCAGTCATTCCCATCTGCCTCCGCTCTTACCTCTCTTCATTCAGGTTTACTTAAGTCCTCTTCAAGTATCCCTTCTTCTGTTTGGATTTTTGATTCTGGTGCCTCTCATTATATGACTCCTCACATTTCCTTACTTCAAAATTGTATTCCCCCACCTGTTCCTATTACTATTAATACTGCTAATGGATCTGGTATGTCTGTTCTATCTGTTGGGTCTGTCTTACCCTCTGCCATGTCTGCTGTTACTATTCCTTCTGTTTTTTATGTTCCTCAGTTATCTGTCAGTTTATTATCTATCAGTCAACTTGATGCGTCTGGTTTTGATGTTATATTTTCCTCTTCTGTCTGTTGTGTGCAGGATCGGGTGTCCAAGAAGCAGATTGGGACCAGCTGTAGAATTGGAGACCTCTATGTGGTCGAAAGCTTGCATCTCCCCTTGTCCACCTCCCCAGCTGCACTTTCCTCATTTCAGTTAGATTCTCAATCGAGTCAGTTTTACTTATGGCATTCTCGCTTCGGTCATTTGTCTGTTGACCACTTACGGTCTTTAGCTCAGTCAGGGTTGTTGGGTAAAGTTTCTCTTAGTTAAATTGATGAATGTCGGGGGTGTAAACTTACTAAAATGTCAGCCTTATCATTTAATAAAAGTACCTCTATTTCTGTTTCTCCTTTTTCTCTTGTACATATTGATGTCTGGGGACCCTCTCCTGTTCTTACTAAAGGGGGTCTGCATATTATGCGTCTTTTATTGATGACTGCACCCGTTACACTTAGGTTTATCTTATGACTCATAAATCTGACTTCTACCAAATATATCGTACCTTTCAGTCTATGGTTACTACACAGTTTGGGTCTACTATTAAATTGTTGCGGTCTGACTTGGGTGGGGAATACTTTAAAACTGAATTTTGTGAATACTTGGCCAAATTAGGTATTATTCACCAAACTTCTTTTACTGATACACCTGTTCAAAATGGTCGAGCTGAGCGTAAATACCGTCATCTCCTTGAGACAGCTAGGTCTCTCCTTCTCTCTACCTCCGTTCCGGCCCCGTTTTGGGGTGAGGCAGTTCTTACTGCTGCTTTTCTTCTTAACGGTATGCCTTACCCTCTTCTTTCTAGTCGGTCTCCTTATGAAGCTCTGTTTTCTCAACTTCCTAATTACTCCCTCCTTCGTGTGTATGGGTCTACTTGTTTTGTCCTTTTACCCCATAAAGATAGGACTAAACTTAGTGCCCGGTCTGTCTTATGTGTCTTTTTGGGTTATAGTCTCACTCAGAAAAGTTATTGCTGTTATGACCCTGTTTCTCGTCGCATTTATGTCTCCTGCCATGTTGCCTTTCTCGAACGTCTATCTTACTTTCAACTTCCTTCTCTCACCGCCCCTGTTTCCAAAGAGGATTTGGTTCATATTGATCCATTTCCTTCTGAGGTTCCGTCTGATGAGTACATCTCTACAGTTACTTATGTGCTTATTCCATCTTCTCCTCCTACTTCACCTCTGGCTGCTTTTCCTCCTTCGGCCTCTTCTCCTTCTCTATTGTTAGTTTATTCTCGTTGCAAGGCTCCTCCTCCACCAGTTGTCTCTACCCCCATTGCTGATCCTCTTGCTTCTGACGACTCTGATCCTGCTGCACACCGATATCCTCCTCGAGCGCGTCATCCTCCAAACAGGTTGGTTGGTCTAATACTTGTTTTTCTGCTCCCTATTGTACATTTTTGTCTGCTATTCACTCTTTTGTAGAGCCTCAGTCTTACAAGGAAGCCTGTCAGAATCCTCATTGAGTTCAAGCTATGGAGGATGAGTTGTTTACTCTACAGAAAACTAGTACATGAGAGTTGGTTCCTTTGCCTGCTGGTAAGAATCTGGTTGGTTGCAAATAGGTCTACAAAGTCAAGACTCATTCTGATGGTTCTCTTGAGCGCTACAAAGCTCGTCTGGTTGCCAAAGGTTTCTTCCAGGAATATGATATTGATTATGAGGAGACGTTTGCTCCTGTTGCCAAGATGACTACTGTCCGTACTTTGATCTCTGTCGCTGCTATTCGTTCTTAGCCTCTTTATCAGATGGATGTTAAGAATGCTTTTCTTAATGGCCATCTCACTGAGGAGGTTTACATGCGTCCTCCCCCTGGTCTTCACCATTCTTCTGGCCAAGTTTGTCGTCTTCGGCGTGCTCTGTATGGTCTGAAGCAGTCTCCTCGTGCTTGGTATGATCGCTTTCAGACTGCTGTTACCAAGCTTGGATTTCATCCTTCTGCTTCCGACTCTGTTTTATTTCTGAGACATACCTCGACTGGTTTTGTTGCTCTCTTACTATATGTGGATGATATGATCATCACTGGCTCTGACTCTACTGCTATCTCTGAGGTCAAGCAGCATCTTTTCCGCACCTTCGAAATGAAGGATTTGGGACTATTACGGTATTTTCTTAGTATTGAAGTGGCTTCTTCTCCCAAGGGTTACTTTCTATACCAAGCTAAGTATGCCAACGAGGTTATCCATCGTGCCAGACTTACTGACACTAAGCTTTCTGATACCCCCATTGAGCTTAATGTGAAGCTTAACACTACTGATGGTGTTCCTCTGGACGATCCTACGTTATATCACGAACTTGTGGGTTGTTTAATCTATCTGACAGTTACTCGCCCTGATTTTGCCTATGCTGTCCATGTGGTCAGTCAGTTTGTTTCTGCTCCTCGCTCTACACATTGGGCTGCTTTGCTTCGAATTCTTCGCTATCTTCGTAGTACTATCTTACAGGGCTTGCTATTCTCTTCTACTTCTTCGTTAGATTTGGTGGCCTATGCTGATGCTGATTGGGCTGGTGATGTTAATGATCGTAAATCTACTTCTGGTTTTTGTATGTTTCTTGGCGATTCCCTGATTTCTTGGAAAAGCAAGAAACAAACTGCTGTTGCCTGTTCTACTGCCGAAGCTGAATATCGTGCTATGGCTCATGCTACTGCTGAAATTGTCTGGCTTTGTAGTCTCTTATCTGACTTGGATGTCCCTCAGTCTTCCCCGACCTCTCTCTATTATGACAACCGAAGTACTATTTAAATTGCTCATAACACTGTCTTTCATGAACAGACAAAGCATATTGAGATTGATTGTTATTTCATTCGTCAGCATCTACAGTCTGGCATTATCTCGCTTCCTTTTGTTTCTTCAACTCTGCAACTTGCTGATTTCTTCACCAAGACTCACACCACTACTCGGTTTCGGTTTTTTCTTGACAAACTCTCAGTGTTTTCTGCTCAAACACCTTGAGTTTGAGCGGGGGTGTGAGAATAGTAGTGTTCGTTTTCCTTTTCCTTTTAGGATTAGGAATTAGTGTTAGTATTCTAATCTAACAGCATTCTCTATCAGTGGTGTATTTTGTTAGGATTAGGATTTAGCATTCTATATATTTGTGTGATGTATTCTTTGTTCAAGGCAATCTAATATACAGTTTTGTTTAGAAAACTTACAGATCTCTCTGAAGTTGCTTCATTTTCATGTTTGAGATTTACGATTTCTGCTTAACATTTATCTTTTCGTTTGATTCATCAGGAAAAGAGTGAGAGCGATAAGAAAACTACCAGGAGTGGAGGAAGGCAAACTAAAAAGGCAAAAGTGGAGACAGATTCACGAAATATCAAAGAAATGTTCAGTCGGGCCACAAGAAGAAAGGGATGATGATGCCTATTTCACTTATTCAAATGGAGATTCAATCATGGAGCTTTGTCTAAGAGGTACACTAACACTGCTGCCTTTTGTCCACATATTCTATACTGCTGCTTTTTGTTATGCTTGGAAACCCAATTTTGGAGTTTAAATTTTGATGATTTTTTCTGCATTTTCCGTTTTTGGTAGCTGTCCAAAATTACCTACAGATCGTCATGACATACACTTGGAAACTTTTTCTTTGTTTCATAAGCACGACCCTCCTCTTTTATTTTGATTTTGAAACATTGAAACTACTTTTTCATTTTGTACAACAGATTGCAGCTTCATTTTGTGAAGGCTTTTCTGTAATTCAAATTTATGAATGTTAGATAAAATAACAATGAAGCTTCATCCAAAATATGTGTAGTCCGGTTTTATTTGGCTTTCTTTTCCTTCACCGGTCCTCTTGGAACTTTCCTGAGAAATTCTGAATCAAGCTTCTCGAACGACTTCCTCATCTGTTTGTTCAATTGGATCAAATGGTGATCGACTTGTTCTTCATATCGTTCATACAGATATGGTAGTGTTTCCAAGCAGAGACAGCCTCGATGAAACATTTCACAATTCCAAATTAGTCAGTGCTCATAATTACAAAAAGTAAAATAAGAATATAAGATGATGCATATGTATTAGGTTCAACATGAGTCGGGGTGGTGCAGATGAGAGATAAACCCATAATGGAATTGATCTTTTATCGGTTTAAAATTTTTGAATCCAAAAGTAAATCAACCATCCTTTGAAACTGACCTAACCGAACCCGAAGAAACTTGGGTTTGGTTCAAATTAGAACCACGGTGTCATATTAAATTTTAGAAAATATAGTTTATAGGGTGAAATTGTCATAATCTGAATTCCAGGATAAAACTTGAAATGATTTGAAAAAAGGAAGAAATAATTATAGGATGGAATTATAAAATATTAGTAAAATATTTATATGATCGGTTCTCTGGTTGATTCGGGTCAGCCTAAGGCTAATTCGAGAACCAAACTAAGCTGGACGGGTTGCCAATTTTTAGATTAAACCATGGCCATCGAAGAACAAAACCAACCCAATATATAGAGGTCAGTTTGGTTCGCTTAACGAGGTTTCTGGTTGTTTGTCTACCCCTAATACGTACTGAAAAACAAAAGATTCATGGTGCTGATGTAGTTTCCAGCCACTGAAAGTATCCAGAGAGAACAGATTCCCTGAAAATCAATATTGAGAGTCATGGACAACAAGTTTTGAACTGGTGGATTAAGACATAAACATATATATAGTTTATTTTGGTACCAAAATGAATTGTCTGAAATCATTTCCACATGCAACATCAAAGAACTTGGTCAAGAACTTGTTGAATTTTGCATGCCAAATCGCAGCGACTTCTCTAGATGACGACTCGTGTAAGATAATGTCTGGGATTCTTGGAGGAGTCCTAATGAACAATACTTTGATTTATTAAAATAAAGAGAGAAAGTGTTCATGATCATAAATTTTATCAAGAACAATAATAATAAAAATTGTTTACCATTTGAAAACGTCCGCGCCCCTAGACCAAATGAAGATTACGAGCATTGTAGTGATGATAATGTGAGAGAGTAAGGTCACCAAATTGTACTCAACAACCTCGAATAGAAACCATATTATTGAAACAGATGCAAGAATTGCAGCAGATACCGTTTTGTCCCTCCACAATAGCACATCCGCAACTGCAAAATCATCATTTGTTATTCATTACGAGAGTCTAGAAAACGAGAAAGAGTTGTTCTTCTTGGTCTTTTGAGGTAAGAAAATGCCGGTCATGTTTAATGTAATACTTTATCTGGCAGCACTACATTCTGTATATTTTTCTGGAAAATTTAACCTTCCATTTTTCATACATTCTTTGCCTCCATTTGGAAAGTAGGTTGGCTTTTTGACTATTTTGGCTATTTTAGCCTGGGTTAAAAAGCTTGGTTTGGGAAGGGCTTTTTGGCTTTTTTGACTTTTTTTTTGTGAAAAGAGTAATGATTATGGGTTGGATGTGATGTTTTGTTTGTTGTGGTTAAAATAGTCTATTTTATCTTTTGTAGCTATTTTAGCCATAAACCAACTTGTCAAACAACACTGCTTGTTTGTGTCAAACGAGAACTTCCATTTAGTTACAAAAAGAAGACCTAAAAGAAAAATATAAAACTTGTTCAGCGAACTGTTTTCAAAATTTTTTCAGAAAACAGACCACTTTTAGAAAAAAAAAAAAAAAAAAAGACAGGCTAGAGTCAATTTGAACTCTACCTTTTCCTCTACCAAGAATATCATATATAGGCCTTTCACGGCCAAAGAGCTTTCCCACCGGCATCGTCTCGTCGTCAGAGTCCAACAATAAATGAATCGGCATGGTTGTATGAGAAGATATTATATATATGTTTATATATGTGTTGCTAATTATTGGCAAAGAGGGTTATATATACAACCTCGATATGTATATGTTTTGTTGGGGGAGTTATATAAGCCATAGATGTGGGGTTCTAAGCTTGGTGGCTAAGAAAGTCAATGGTAGAAAGAAAGGAATGGCTTGAGCAAGCATTTTTGGGGTTGCTTTGTATTCCCTCTACTACAAGATTCAAAAATCAGTTTATCTGGTTGAAAGAAAAGTTAAGTTGTAAACGTGTAACAAGAAATCGGGATATACTAGTCACTATCACTTGCTCATAGAATCTTTTCTTTTGTTTGCTTGGTAAGAATTCATCTCATGTTTGGTTCGTTGAAATCAACGGAAATGATAACGAAGAATGACTATTTTATTCAAATTCACTTTACTCTAAATATATTCTTTTCTTTATCCTTATTATACATATAAGAGAGTGTATTTGGAGCAAAGTGGAGGAAGTGTATTTGGAGTAAAGTGAAATGATCATAACGGTTTTTTTATAACTAACCTTCAGAGTAATTCACCAAAAAAAAAAAAAAAAACCTTAAGAGTAATGCCATACTAACAGAATTTGAGTTTACATAAAATGTCTAAATATATATATGTATATATATATTATTGAGTTTAATGACTCATTTTTTTCCCCATTGATTTTACTTAATGGAAGTAGGTGAATAATTTAGATAAAAAACAAATAAAAAATGTAAGATTTAAATTGACAAGATTAAAAATTTAAGATTTATTTTGTTATAAGAGTTAATTTTATTTATTTTCGGGTGTGAAAAAATCACCTCATATTTTTTTTAATCCGGTTTTACTCATTATCAATTAATAGTTAGATTTTTTTTGTTATCCAGATCTAACTGGTGAGATTTTTCAATATGATACCCCAAACCACATTTTTTGGACCATAAATTTTTTTTCTCCAAAGAATGCTTCACTTTGTGCCTAAGAAATGATAAAGATGAAAAAGGAACAAATGCATTACCCCATAGTCCCAAACAAGTTCTATGAAAGCACTCATTATCCCAAAGAAAAACCTTTGTGAGAGAAAATTTTGCAGCAACTATGTGTGTTTGTGCAACCGCTAACTCCATAAATTTGATTTTAAAAAAAAAATACATTGAATTAAATCAATAAAAAAGAAAGAGAGAAATTGCCAAATGTTGGTGTATTTTAAAATTAAATTGATTTATTGATGTAAATAAATTAGTACATAGTGATGAAATAAATTAGTACATAGTGATGAGTTAGTGATGAGTTTAGCATATGGGAATATCTAAGGTTCCTCCATTGACTAAATGATAGTAGATGAAAATGTTTGTAATTATCTGTATTATTAGGCTTGAGTATAAGATGTAAGATTGGGTCAAAGCTACGAACGCGGATGGGAAAATTCTAATCCTAATCTCTAACTCTAAGTAGTCACTGTAACCCCCTCCACCATAGTCATCGCTGTAGCTCATTCCAAAATACTACGACACATTGTTTCCAAACTTTCTATTGCCTATACAACTAGAGAATTCACACTTGTATTACAACCTAATTATATAATTTATTCTGAAAGACTGAACCGTTGCATGTAGTTGAAAAGAAAAACTGCAAACTTGACATACCTAACTCCATCTCTCTAGATAAGCTTTTTAAATGACTTCTAACCATTGATTGCACTTGTTCGTTTTCTACATTAAAGTGGCTCACCTCTCTATATCTATATGGGGATATGCTATCATCAGCAATGCTTGATCTGCTACCATACAGATGAAGTTGTTGTTTGTAACTCAATCTTGAATTCATACCCCTACTAAAAGGCAGTCAAGGAGGAGGTTGGTGGTGGTGCGACAACTAGTTAGGGTTAGAAATTTTTGGATGATTTGGAAATTAGGGTTTTGGATGTGAAGATAAAATAATATCTTGGTATTTTTATTTTAAAATAAAAATATAATTATATTTTTTTCATTAAATGTATGGAGTGAGAGAACTTTGGGTGTGAAAATAGAATTTGCCACGCAAAGGAGGTATGCTAATTCAATTTTCCCTATAAATAAGCCATTTGCAGCACCCTTGAGTTGCCTACTACCATACCACACTCTTGTGCCTCAACCCGTTTAAGTTGTGTTTTTTTTAATTTTCATATCATGTAATTTAAATATTAATTTAACACATTTTTATCAATAGCGAACTCTTTTTGGTGGTTTAGAAGGATTTTATAGATAAAGCATTTTCTTTGGTGAAAATCAACTCAATTCAAAATTTTGACTAGGCTCCGTTTGGCAAGAGTTTTTTTTGGCTATTTTAGCCACAACAAACAAAACATTACATCTCACCCATAATCATTACACTCTTCTCTTACAAAAAAAAATCAAAAAAGCCAAAAAGCCAAAAAGTCCTTCTCAAACCAAGCTTTTTAACCCAGGCTAAAATAGTCAAAAAAACTAAAAAGCCAAAAAACCAGCCCACTTCCCAAACGGAGGCATAATGGCTGAAGTTAAAAAATCTACTAAACTTCCAAATAAATATTTGAAAATTTTGACCAAATTTCTGCAAATTTTTAGAAGAATAAGCCAATCTCTGGCCAAAGTAATAAATAAATAAAATGTTCCAAAGGAGCCACATTCTGAAAACTAATAATCCAATTTTCTTTTTTCTGTGATTTTATTTTTTTATTTTTCTTTTGAATTTTGCTAAAGTTCAATCTTTTCTACCATAATTTAAATTTCATACAGTTTACTTGTACACCTTTTGC
>JAPPVO010000010.1:474662-555963 GCA_030407325.1 Camellia japonica
CCACTTATTTAGGGTTCGTTTGGGATGTGGGTTAGTTTTTTTACTATTTTAGCGTGGGGTTAAAAAATATCATTGGAGATAGGATTTTTGGCTTTTTTGAATTTTGTGAGAGAAAAAAATGAAATGATTATGGTTTTGATGTGACATTTTGTCTTATTAGCTTTTTAACTTTTTTTTTTTTTTTGGCTAAAATAGCAAAAAAAAAAATCAAAAAGTTTGACATGCCACAAAGGCTTAATTTTCTGAGTAATTTTTTTGTGATGTTATCAATGTTGTTGTTAACTTGATTTTTGTTAATTGAAGACATAATTTTTAAAATTGGCAAGTAATCGGCTTTTGACCTCTAGTATGGTTAACTTTAACTAGATTCTAACAAAACGAATGGTGATTGTATACGAGTCTTTAAATATTTAACATAGGACAAAATTTGTTTTATTGTATATTCAACAAAAGAATGTTAACATTCTAGAGTTGCTTGAAGATTTAATAATTTGCCAATATTCAAATTTCAAGTCATTAGAAGATTACTGTAAAATGCAATCTATCAAATAGAAAATTTGTTATTTGGTAAAGTAGAATTAATTAAAAGAAAAAATTTACAATACTTAAAATATGTAAAATAAATTTGAATTTAATATTATGTAAACTACATCAGAATGAATCTGACCTGCACAATTTTTTTTGACAGCTTTTGATGCAACTGTTTTAATCAATAGCATTGTTCTCATTTAAAAGACCAAAATATCGGAATAATGGGAAAATTCAAATAGAATATTTGAAAGCTCTGGTAACTTTAACTGGTTGTTAGTAAGTTTGAAGAAGATTCGAACATTTGAATGATCCATTGTAGTTCATGGAAGTCATAAAAAAATAAACCAAATATTTTGAGAAGAAAACAAAAACAAAAATCAAGTCATTTTTTTTTTTAGTCTTCTTATTTATGGATTAAGTTTTTCTTAAATTCAAATTTGAACTTTTTTTTTTTTTTTTTTGAACTAGTAATTTAAACTTGACCATCAAGTTCATGCTCTTGGCTCCTATCACGAATTCCGTTTCAATAATTTAAACCATTTATTTTGTAGATTCTCCGTGTATATTATCCATAAAAATAATTTGATAATCGTAATTTTTTTCATTTTATCGCGTTTATCATAAAAAAATTGGATTAGTCTATTTCTAAAAATATACATGTCATTTATTTTTTTTAAACAAACGTGATAAAATAAAAATGTTACAATTATCAAATTGATATAATTTTTTTAATGAATAATATCCATGTAGGATCTTATAAAATGAATTATTCATATTATTAAAATGGAATCCGTAGTGGACCCAACAAACCCAAACATGAATTTAAGCCAATTCTTTTATTTATTTATTTTTTTGGTCTCTTACGCTATATTTGGTTGGGAGATTTAGGAAGGAATTTAGAAAGGGAAAAAAAAAATGTAGGTAAAATGAGAATAAAATATATTTATATTTCATCTAATTTCACACATCATTTTTCTTTCTATTTCCAAATCCCTCCCTAAATCCCTTAATCAAACACAACATTAATAGAAACATAACTAAGTACACAAATTAAATAAACTGTAATATACAATTTCCTATAACTTCTTGTACTAGACCAACTCATAATATGCAAATTGGGATTAAAAAAAAAATGTGGTCAATATCCCAAAAATGATATATATATATATATTAAAGTCTTAAATATCAGCCCATACATATTAGTATTTTTAACTTATGATATTGTCATGCCAACTAGTAATGCCTGATATATACCAATATTTAACTGTATCACTAGTATCGATATGTATTTTAATATTATTATTTAAAATTATTATATATGTGTATATATATATAGATTAGTCTAGCAGATGCAACTTAGGGTTTAGGGGTATTGCTCTGTTTAAATCTCAGATTCAATTCTCATTAGGAATAATCTATTATTTGGTGCTATGTTTGTGAGTTTTGCTCGAGATTTTTCCAATCCACATAGAGGAGCACTTTGTATAAATTCTAAAATTAATCAAAATACACGTAAAGTAATTCGAATATTCGATTAGCAAAAAATATATATTAGACAAACAATAGATTTTTTATGTAAATGTGAACAAGAGAACATTGGGAGACCAAAGTGGGGACATGTGTGGAAAAAAAACATGAGATGAGAGTGTCATGATTGGTAAGTGGAAAGATGGTGGCGATCGAAAGGGTGTGGAAAAGAGAGGAACTTTCCAAAATCATTTTCACAAAAAAGTCAATAATATTTGATAGATTGAATTTTCATGATTTGAATGCCTCAAAACAATGTCGTTTTGGGAGTAAAACGATATCGTTTTGATACATTCAAGTCATTCAGACGACATAAATTCGAACTATCAAACATCTTTCTAAAAAAAATATTAGAATGATATCATATGGTGGTATAATAGCAGTTTAAGATTTTTAAAAATTTTAGATTAAATATTAAAATGAAATCTTATTTAATAAAATTTTTAAAAAATTAAAACTTTTGACAATAAAAATTTATAAAAAAAAAAATTGTCAGTAGGTGATAGTTTAATGGTTAAGTCACCGAACAATCTCAATTTACAATAAAAATTATACTATTATTAGATTTGTATAAAATAAAATAATTTTTTTATTAAGCAATAACAAGATGTGGAATGGTGATCAACATTTTTCCCAATTTCACATGCATTGAAAGTGAAATATAATGTGAGGATGACACAATGGTGACGGAGACACGTACACGTAAGTATTATAAGTAATCTACCTAACACGGGTTTAACAACGAATTGGTTTTTTTTTTTTTAGTTTTTTAAATTATTTATAACAAAATAATTATAAGTATATAGCCACATCAGATTTATTTTATATTATATTTTTAAAATTATATTTACTATTTATTTATTACAAAATCAAATTATAAAAGCATATTACTAAAATTATCAAATTTATTTATTTTTATTTTAAATAATTCATATACAAAAATTTTAAAATTGAACAAATAATAAACATAGACTATATAGCATATCCCAACAAAAAATTAAAGCGTTTTATAAACTAATGCAACCATGGCCTAATTGAGTATTGGGACTATTAAGACTTAGAAATTAGTATCGGTAATAAAATATATAATGTCTCACTTTTATTTGAATTTTTAAAAAAAAAATGTCTCTGTTTTATTAATACAGTTATTTTTAAGATTATAAGAAAAATACACGCCGCGTGGAGAAATGTTGAAGAATGGCTAGAAAGCATTATAGCTAATGGTTGTGGTTGCCAAAATTAACTCTATGTTCCCATTTTTTTTTTTATATTTATTCTAGTATCTGAAGATATTTTAATTACATAATATAATGAGAATCTCGATTCTTGAGATCTGAGAAATTTTAAGATTTTATTTTGCACCTAAAAACACATTGAAATAAAAAATTTAAGAAAAAATAATATGGTGCTCAAAGTGGGAAATGTTAGATGATAGTAAAGTCAGATGCGTGGGCAAAAGAAAAGAAAAGAAAAGAAAAGAAAAGCTATGGTAGTGGAAGAAAGATTACAAAAAAAATCTTTGGGGCAGTTTTTACTTTCTTTATTTCTTATAATAAAAAATAAAAAAATAAATAATAAATTAAAATACACAATTTGGAGGGAGTTGGTAAGACCCCTTTAGTGGGGTGATTAGTTGGTAATTTCGAAATATGGTTGGCTTTGGTAATAGATTATTATGATTAAAAAAATAAAAAAATATTAAAAAAGTTAAAAATAAATAAGTTATTAAAAAAGAACAATATTCACATGAAACTATGTGAATATTGTGTAGAATATTTGGTAATTCATTTAAAGCTTTTAACATTTTTATTCAAGAAATTTAAAAGTCAAAAAATTATATAAAAAGTTAAAAATTACTTCTCATAATCTATATTTTTTTATACATTTTTTTTCGTAAGAAGGTAAGTCACTCTCAAATATTTTATTTTATTTTATCTCATATTTTAATTAAAAAGTCACTAAAAAAAATCATTTTTCCAAACCAATCTTAAAGCCAATCTATATTAATATTGGGTAGGAAACTTCCTTTCTAATTCCATTTATGAATTTTTATTTTTTTCTATGGGTGAGGTGACATGTTTCAATCCAATTATCAAGTAAAGCATATATTCGAGAAAAAAAAAATACTATCACGATTTAAAATATATAAATTAAATTTATTTTAAACACAACTTGCACTATTTTAAATTTGGAGTTTTGGCATAAACTAATCTCCAATTGAGTAAGCCCACAGAGTTAATATAATTCGAGTAGTTCATTTTCTTTTTTACCTCCAATCTTTAAATGTGTAAATTATTCATTAAAAAAATAAAATTAATGAGATAATTATAATTAAATAATTTTATCATTTTTTTTAAAACAATTATAATAAATATAATTTTAAAAACATATTATGTATATGTTTTTAATTAAATATATTAAAATAATGAGATTAAAACTATCATATTAATCCATTATACAAAATCATTTAAATTAGGCGTTGTCCTAATCAACTTACGCCTATTTTAGAAACTTGGTTAAAAGTTTTTTTTTTTATCTTTTAATTTATTTTGGATCATATCACCTCTCTACTTTTTCTATACATTATTTTTTTTTTTTAAATTAATTTTTAATCTACTTACCAAAACCAGCCTTTAGATTAGAATCTAGACCATGTCCACACACAACACACAAGACTGGACTGAGAGAAACTACACTTTTTATTTATTTCTTTTTCATAGTACAAAACATTTTCAATATTCAACGTCAAACGTGGACCCAACGCTATCTTACATCAGACCAATTTCATTGACTTGTTCAACATTAAATCTGGACCATAAGATAGCAGTGGAAAAATTATTTAGTAATTTTAGGATAAAGTTATGTAATGTCCTAATTTAATATTTATTAGTTAAAATAATAGAATTAATCATTTTTATTAATTTTTTGAAAGATAACTTGACAAGTGTGAAGTGATAAGTATGAAACAATAGTCTAAGACTACCACATAACCTCTCATAATTGTCACTTAGTAAGATTGGAAATCATAATTACTATTCAAATTTGTAATTAGAATTTGGATTTGTGTTGAATATTTAATAAATGTATTATGAAAATTCATACATAAAATAAATTCAGATCATATAAATTTTTAAATTTGTAGTATAACCTTGTTACCTCATGCTGTTAGTTGAAAAAGTCTATGGAAACCACCATCCAATGGAAATTTCCAACTAATTACAAAATATCCCAAACAAAAGAGAAATTCCTTCTTATTTGCATCACATGACATAACATATTAATCTACACTAATAAAATTTTATAATTGCATTTGTTTATTTATTGTATAAGAGTAAGATAAGACTAGCATCATAAATTAGCTTGACTTCGAACTAAAAGCACTGACAGGTTTGTGTGATAAGAAACACCCGAATTATGCTTTTGAGAAGTTAAATAAGAAAATATGGTAAAAGCAGATACACACCTTGGCATTTTTGCGGTTGATGTCCATCGTGGCAAAAGCAAATTGCTTGATTTGTAGTAGTGTCAGTCCCACATTCCCCTCCAGAGTCCTTGCACGCTATGCAGTGCTGGAATTTGTCAATTTTATGATAATCAGCACCAAATCCCTGCTTCACCAGCTCTTCCACAGTCATGGGGTTATTCCCCCAAAATGCACCAAGAGCCTCTGGCAAAACTGGAACCTTGATTTTGCTCTTACATTCCCCTTCCGGAATATACTCGACATATCGCTCTTCTACGAAGAAACTAATATTATTACTACCATTCTGGCTCCCCGCTACCTGGGGGCATTCAAAATGACTCTTGTCGTGTGTATGATCAGGGAAGCAATCATAGAAAAAAGTGACATTTACAGCATGATATGGATCGTAATCGAAAAGATTCAGATTCAAAGTCATGTCACCAAAATCCGGACGGCAAATATTATTCCACAGATCGGTTCGGGCAATGGTCATGCTATAAGCAGATGTATTGATATGAAGAACACGAAATGTCTGTTTTCCGATAACTATGGTTGTGCTTTCATCGCTGCTGCACGTGAGCTGAAAACCTTGAACGCCGCAGAACGGAGGTCGATATTCTCCCCAGAAGGGATATCCAATTCCTTTTATTTGCTCTCCGCAGTCGTATGTTTTTTCGTGGCAAGTCGTGTAATATTCATCGTCTGCGCCATGTGATGTAGGACTACTAACCAGGAATAAGAAGATGGTGACGATGAGATTAACACAAAGAGGCGGCATGCTGAGAAGAGGCATGTTGTTGTGGGTTGATACTGATCAGGTCTCATTTGCAATTATATATAATGATTATAATTTTGTAAGAAAGCAGAGCAATTGTTTTCAGGAAGAAAAGTATATGACCTTCTGAGAATTTTCCAAAGGAGAGGGATATTCAACAACTACTGGTGTTGGCTTTGGAAAATTTTGTTTGTTGAAGAGTCAGTGCGTATGATGGACGTAATGGTCCCAACGGGTAAGGTAAGGTTTTGTTTGGTTCATGGCCTTTGCATTCAACGACTTTTCTTTTCTATTTTTTTTTTTTTTTTTATTAAAAAAAAGAAAGAAGTAATGCTGGGTCAACAAATATCAACCTCTTGCAAACAAACATCACTCATACAAAAGCCATCGGAAAATGATATAGAAATCTGTATTATAGACCCATTTTTTTGGGTATGACTTGTTTAGTGGTTTTTATATATATATATTTTATAAAAATATATGGAGAAATATGACAATTTATAAAAAAATTAAGTCAATAGGCAGCTTATTCCTTGTTTAGGCAGTTGCCAAATCACCTATCAGTGATATGTAAATGTTAGAATAATTTTCTGTGTACAATAAATAAATTAAAACTAAATCAAAAAAATAAAATAAATAACGTACCGAAATTATTTTACTGAACCGAAGAATAATAAAAAGATCAAATCGAGTGTGTGACACGCTGTCCTTTAGATAGATTCACCCCGCTACGGTGCTTACGGACTAATGGCGCCTATCTCATAGGATACAATGATGATAATAACAAGAATATGAAAAGATTTGTTGAATTTGAGATGCATTTGGAGGAGAAAGAATGAAGAAAACAGCGGAGGAGAGAAGTATTTGTAGAAAGAATTAGGGTGAGTTACACTAATAGTCCCTATAGTTTGGGGCATGTTTCACTTTAGTCCCTGACTTTTCAATTGTGATACATTTGACCCTGAATTTTGAATCTTGTTCCAAATAAGGACAATTAAAGATATCATTCGATTTTTCAAGGGTAAAATCGTCAATTTGATAAAATAAAAACTATTTTGACAAAAATAAATATCAAACAAATATTTTTGAATTTTTAAAAATTATTTCTACCCACTAAAAATAAAATTATGTAAAATTGATAAATCTTTTAGACATTTATTTATTTTTTTACCAAATTAATTTTTATTATGTGTTTTGATGATGATCATGTAAAATTAATTTTAAAAAATTAATCATGTAATTTTTATTAATTTTTATCAATTTTACATAATTTTATCATTGGTGGATAAAAATGATTTTTAAAAAATTAAAACAAAAATTTTGACATTTATTTTTGTCAAATAGTTTATATTTTATTAAATTGACGATTTTGCCCTTAAAATTAAACAATAATATCTTCAATTGTCTTTAATTGGAACAAGATTCAAAATTCAGGATCAAATATGTCACAATTAAAAAGTCAGGAATCAAAGTGACACGAATCCTAAACTATAGGGACTATTTATGTAATTTACCCAAAGAATTAATACTATGTAGTGGTTTGATATTCACAAGAAAAACAAACTTTAGTTCAAGCAAAATCAAGTGTCTTGCTTTGTCATCAACTACCTCTAAAGTCAGGGATAGAACATAGTACAATCAACGGGCTTTAATTTCAACCATATGTACATGACCTTGGATGCTATATTAAAAGTTATGTATTTTGAAAAAATAAATATTATGAAAATTGTTTAAAAATGAAAATGTATGGTGAAATTCAATAATGGGTATGAGTCACATCAAAAAATAAATACAATCCACTTACTTTATTTTCCGAGTAATTTTTTTGTGTGTAATGTTATCAATGTCGTTGTTAACTTGATTTTTGTTAACTGAAGACATAATTTTTAAAATTGGCAAGTAATCAGCTTTTGACCTCTAGTATGGTTAACCTAATCTAGATTGTTGTGCTTAGAGTTACAAACAAGTTGAGTTGAACCGAATTTTTTATTGTTCAGCTTGTTTATTAAGAATTAATCGAGCTTAAGTTTGAGTCGAGTTCAAGTCAAGTTTAAATGTTAAATATTGGATAAATTCGAGCTTGGTTTGAGCTCACTCAATGTTGGTGCAAATTTGGTAAATGAGATGGAAAAAGATAAAATAGAAAATAATTAGTATTGCTTCAAGGCACGTTACAATATCGCTTTCCTTAAGACAATATTCGCCCCCACCAAATCTATCGAATATGGTGTGCACTAAGTTACCCGTGAATCCGTCTCTAAGATACAATGAAACCCAGTCAAAAGATTGATATCTGATTGCATTATGCACGAATGAAATCATATCCCGAATACCTTTGGATTTTTATAATCCACCAAGTAAAGAAGAAAATAACAATATGTATCATTGAGAGAAATTCTATGAAAAAATATATCTCCAATTGTTAACCCATTTTGCCTTTATATAGGTATGAGTTTGTCCCTTAGACCAAAGGTCATGTCCTTTAGATTCAAAAGTGACACCCTTTAAATCTAAGAGTCATGTCTTTTAATTTAAATCCAATAGTTATACCCCATGGTTTAAATCCAAAAGACAGACATTTTTGTTTAAACTCAATGGTTACACCCTTTAGTTTAAACCCAAAACTCACATCTCTTTAATCATTCATATAACTAAATTATATAAATGAATCATTCACTTAGTGAAAACACATCAAAGTTAATCAAGATGACATTGTAGACTTGTCTTTGAACTAGTGATCTTATACGATTAACCGGACACATCTCACACCCAAATTTTCTTCTCCTTAGATAATTCAAAAAGCCGACATATGGATTGGCTTTATGTCTATATCCTGTTTTATAAGCGCTCTAGAGTCAAGCCCTTAGACTTATAAGAAGCGGCACCACCTCCTACACTCATATAGGTAAGTTTACTGAAAATACCCCTGTAACTAAAGTATCCTATCTCGCCATAGTAAACTTATTAAGAGCTAAGTAGCTCAACCTTCTCTTTTGCATTATAAACCCAAACACTCTATATCTTGGGATGATTATAAAAATAAAAATTTAAGTGCTTGCAATCACGACATATGGTGTACTTGGGCTCATTGAACTCAAGAATTTTATATTTTTTCAAGCGTAGAGTCGAGTTTCCACCAAGAGTGATATATTACTTGGACTTAAGACCCATTCCCTTTGCTGATCTCAAATCAAATCCCATGCAAGTATTTCTTAAGATAATTTACAGTCATGTGGACAAAATTCTTATATATCTATATATTACCATAGTTTATGTCGTGATCAAGTCGAGTGTGTGACACGCTGTCCTTAAGACAGATTCGCCCCGTTACGGTACTTACGGACTGATGGCGTTTATATCCCAAGATACAATGATTTTCACAAATTTGTAGTAGCACTCCAAACAAATTTGTCCGGCGAACTAGAGCCTATGTTCTACACTCTCTAAATTTTTCCTAAAAAAATATGAAAAATATATGCAACAAAGCAAAGATTGAACAGCAAGAAAATGGATTTTCAGACTATTTTCGGATCTCTCAACACTGCTGGAATGATCTGAATTTATAGGCAACACAAACTATCCCGAACAGGTATGAAAAAGAAATGAACAGATGCATTTTCAAACTGTACAGGTACTGTTTGAATTTCAAACAGATCTGGCAGTTTTCAACAAATAACTACACTGCAGTTAAATCTATTTGAAAAAAACAAAATCTGTCCTGGTGTGCAACAGATTTAGAAACTGTTTGAACAGTTTAATCTGTTTGGAAATTGGACTGAAAGAAGCACAATTTTTAGACATAAAATTTGAATTCAATTTTGAATTAAATTCAAATAATTTCCTATAAGAATTTGAAAAAATTCAAATAAATTTTGTCCAAAAAATTAATGGTAGAACCGACCCGACCCATACCCGGATGGACGGCGGCGGCGCGCATGTGGTGGTTTGAGCCAAGGTTCCATTTGTCCATAACTCCTCCCTTCTACAAACTTGGAGTGCCCGTTGAGGACCCAAGTTAGTACACCAAGAGCTTATATACCCACAAAATCTCTCTTAAAGTTTCAATGTGGGACAACCCATTTCAAAGAAACCCACATTTACTTCTTTAATTGTCCATTCCATGAACCCGAAAACGACGTTAACTTCCCATTCACTCATAAATGGTTTGACGAACCGTCTTCACCGTATGACTTACCATGAGGCAAGGAACACATCACCTCTTTGGACCCACCCCAAAAGACGTTTGGGGCCCACTCAATTTTGGGCTCAAAGTTGACCCAAAATAAGCCTTATAAAACCAAATTTTCCAACAATCCCCCACATGAATAGAATTTGACGGAGAGAAAATGCAACAACATGATCTAATTACAAAGAGTATAGAAATTGAAAATTTTGCAAAGGATAGGTAGCTTTTGGCTTTAAACCTTCCCTTGTGAGACACTATCGGATTTACTAGCTAACTAGTGAACATGATGTCTTGAACTGTTCAGCCGTTTGTGTAAACCAAGACAATAGAACTCACACAGTATATTACTAGACACAGTTTAGTTCTCACTATTGTGTTCATTTTGGTCCTGAACAACCTGGTCTTTTATAAATGTTCTAGAGAATTGTAACCCTTCACAAATCTCATAAAACCGACCTAGTTCACACTCACATAGGTGATTCTTATGAAGAGTATCCTGCCATACTCCACTAGGTTTACCTAGATATAAGAATTATTAAAATTTTACTTAACCTAAAACACTGCAGACATCACTATTTCATCATATAAATGGGTAGGAGTTTGACTTCCCAGTGATTCTTCTGAGTCATTCGCAACTCGGTTGTCCCTTTGAACCTAGATCTTGAGATCTCCAGTCAACTAGGTTAGATTGCCGTTGTGGTAACTCTTATTTAATAGGCTTAAGTCCCATTCCCCTCGATGAATTTTCAACTAACTCTCTTGCTAACCCTTTGGTTAGTAGATCTGCTATGTTGTCTTTAGACTTTACATATTCAATGGAAATAATTCTATTAGAGAGTAGTTGTCTCACGGTATTATGTTGACGACGAATGTGTCGGGACTTACCGTTATACATATGACTCTATGCTTTATCTATTGCTGATTGACTATCATAATGTATGCATATAGCAGACACTGATTTTGGCCACATTGGAATATCTTCAAGGAAGTGGCGAAGCCATTCTGCTTCTTTCCCAGCTTTATCTAAAGTTATGAATTCTGATTCCATAGTAGACCTAACAATGCAAGTTTGTTTGGAAGATTTCTAGATACAGCCGCCCCACCAAGAGTAAAACATACCTACTGGTGGACTTTGAGTCTTTAGTATCCGATATCTAATTTGCATCACAATAACCTTCAAGTACTGCTGGATATCTAGTATAATTAAGTCCAATGTTACCGGTAAATCGGAGATATCTAAGAACCCTTATAATAGCTTTCCAATGTTCTACTCCTGGATTACTCGTACATCTACTTAATTTACTTACTACATCAGCTATATATGGGCGAGTGCAGTTCATCAAGTACATTAAGCTTCTAATAATTTGGGCATACTCTAATTGAGAAATACTTTCCTGTACATTTTTAGAAAGAAACAAATTAACATCCACAGGTGTTCTAGCAAGATGATCATCATCTTTGTTAAATTTGTCAAGTATTTTCTCAATGTAATGAGATTATGACAAAGCATAACCTTCTGATGTTTTGGTAATTTTCATACCAAGAGTTACATCAGCAATGCCCATGTCCTTCATGTCAAAATGTTTATTCAACATTTTCTTGGCAGTTTTAATCATATCATTATTACTACCTATGATGAGCATATTATCCACATAAAAGCATACAATGACATAACATTTGTCTGTGTTTTTAATATAAACACATTTGTTACACTCATTAATTTTAAATCCATTTGACATCATTGCCTTGTCAAATTTCTCATGCCATTGTTTTAGTGCTTGTTTTAAACCATATAATGATTTAACTAATTTACACACTTTCTTTTCTTTTTCTGGAACAGAAAAACCTTCTGATTGTTCCATGTAAATTTCTTCATCTAACTCACCATTTAAGAAAGCGATTTTCACATCCATTTGATAAATTTCTAGATTGTACAATGATGCAATAGCATTCTAATGGATGTTATTCTAGTAACTGGTAAGTATGTGTCAAAGTAATTAAGACCTTCTTTTTGTTTAAATCCTTTGACCACAAGTCTAGCCTTGTATTTGTCAATTGATCCATCCGCTTTCATTTTTCTCTTGAAAATCCACTTGTACCTAAGAGGTTTACAACCTAGTGGCAAATCCACCAATTCCCAAGTGTAATTTTACAATATGGCTTCAACTTCGCTGTTTATAACTTCTTTCCATAAAGGAGCCTCAAGACTAGACATAGCTTCTTTAAAAGTTAGAGGTTTATTTTCTAACAAAAATGTTAGAAAATCTGGACCAAAAGATTTTGAGGTTCTAGCACGTTTACTACACCTAGGTTCCTCTTTCTCAATTTGATCTAACTCTTGCTCTTGTTCTTGATCTTGACTAGTAATAGCATCAAAAGATCTTTTATTATTACTAGTCTCTTGTCCAATTTTATTTGGAAATACATGTTCAAAGAATGATGCATTCTGATATTCAATAATAGTATTTACATGCATTTTAGAATGTTCTGACTTATGAATCAAAAACCGATATACACTACTATTCTTGGCATAACCAATGAAAATGCAATCAACTATTTTAGGACCTATCTTAGTCTTTTTAGGACTAGGAATAGCCACTTTAGCCAAACACCCTCACACTTTTAAGTATTTGTAGGATGGTACTCTTCCATGCTACATTTCATAAGGTGTTTGATTCACTTTCTTTCGAAATACTTTATTAAGTATATAATTAGCAGAAAGTATTGCTTCCCCCCACAAGTTCTGAGGTAAACCAGAACTTATTAACATGGTATTCATCATTTCTTTTAAAGTCCTATTTTTCCTTTCAGCAATTCCATTTTGCTGAGGTGAGTAAGGAGCGGTGGTTTGATGAATTATTCCATGTTCTTTACAAAATTCACCAAAAGGTGATTCATATTCACCACCTCTATCACTTCTAAGTTTCTTAATTTTCTTATCAAGTTGATTTTCAACTTCATTCTTATATTGAATGAAAGTTTCCAAAGCGTCATCCTTGATTCGAATTAAATAAACATAACTATATCTAGTATAGTCATCTATGAAATTGATAAAATATTTTTTCCCACCTCTGGTTTGAATTGATTTAAAATTACAAATGTCACTATGAATTAATTTAAGTGGTTCTGTACTTCTTTCAATTGAATGAAAATGAGTTTTGGATAATTTTGCCTCAACGCAAATTTCACATTTATGATTTAAATTAATGTCAAATTTAGGTAAACATTTCATATTAATTAATCTACGTAAAGATCCATAATTAACATGTCCTAGTCTACCATGCCATAAATTTGAATACTCAAGCAAGTAAGAAGAAGATGTATTTTTATTAATAATTGAGAGTACAACGGTCATTACATTCATCTTGAAAAGGCCATTAGACATGTAATATTTTCCTACATACATCTCATTCTTAGTAAGTACAAATTTATCACTCTCAAACACTAGCCTAAACTCATTCTTACTCAACAAAGATCCGAAAACAAGATTTTTGCGAATGTCTAGTACGTGCAACACATTGTTGAGAGTGAATTCCTTTCTTGATGTCATCTTTAAAATAATCTTTCTTTGTCCTTCAACTTTAGAAGTCGAAGAGTTACCCATAAAAAGTTGTTTATCGTTATCCACTGTAGAATAAGATGTGAACATCTTTTTGTTGGTACAAATGTGGCGAGTAGCACCAGTGTTCACCTACCATTCTTTAGTATTTCCAACAAGGTTTGCCTCGAAAACAACTGCAGAAAGATTTATGTCATCAACACCATTGGAAATTTTGTCCACTTCGGTCATGTGGGCTTGAGTAGACTTCTTGCTTGTTCTTCTTTTGCTTTTGCCTTTGTTACGGCAATCTTTGGCCCGATGTCTCTCTTTGTCACAGATGTAACATTTGCCATTAAACTTATACTTTTTATTTTCCCCCCTTTAGAGCCTTGTGAGGAACTTTCTCCTGAAAACTTCTGTTTCTTTGCTTTTTGAGCATGTTCCACTACATTTGCCTTAGATTCTATTAGATGCTTACCAGGCCACTTCTCTGAATTGCGGTTGTCCTCCTCAATCCTCAAATGTACAATTAATTCCTCTAAAGACATTTCTTTGCGTTTGTTTTTGAGGTAGTTCTTGCATTCCTTCCAGCCTTGTGGTAATTTTTTAATTAAGGCAGCAACTTGAAAGGATTCACTGAGAGACATGCCTTCTGCGTGAATGTCATGCAGAATAAGTTGGAGATCTTGAACTTGGCTGATCACAGTCTTAGAATCAACCATCACAAAGTCCAGGAATTTGCCAACCACAAATTTCTTTGAGCCAGCATCCTCTGTTTTGTACTTTTTCTCCAAATACTCCCAAAGTTCCTTTGCCATTTTGATAGGACTGTAGACGTTGTATAATGTGTTGTCAAGTCCGTTCAAGATGTACTTCCGGCAAAGGAAATCAGCATGTTTCTAGGCATCGACCGCAGCAACCACTTGCCGATCAGTTTCATCCTCGTTCAGAGTAGGAGCATTCTCACGGAGAAAACGAGCCAGGTTCAGAGTTGTAAGATAAAACAGCATTTTTTGCTGCCATCTTTTAAAATCAGTTTCAGAGAACTTCTCTGGCTTCTCACGATGATTTATCAGTACTGTCATAACAGGAGAAAGGGTTGGCGCAATTGTAGCCATCATACCAATACTTGTTTGAGCATTTGTTTCAGTAGTCATGAATTCTAAATTATAAAACAAAATTAGAATTAGAATTTTATACTACACAGAAAATTAATCCAAAATCACAGAATTAAATTCTGTAAAAATAAAAGAAACAAGAAATGTTGGTTTGTTTTTTATTTTTCGATTAATTTGAAAATAAAATAAAATTTTATTTAACCAAATTAATTCTACACAGAAAATTAAATTTCTATAACACTTCAATAATTAAAATACTGAAACAGAATTTTAATTAATGAACACTCAGAAATAATTTCTAAACATCAAAATTAATTTCTGACAAAATTCCACAAATAAATATTTTTGAATTGTTAATGACACCAATATATTACTACTAGTTGTCAAAGAAAATAGACAGTATATTACTACTATCTGTCAAACAGTATATTAGTACTATTTGTTTTCCAACAAGAATATTATTTTGTAAAATCACAGAAATAATTTCTGTAAGAAGAAGAAAGAGAAAAGGAAACAAACGAAAAATTCTGTATAAACAGAATAATTCGAATTTGTCTTAAGATTGTTGGAACAATCTTCTATGTACAATAAATAAATTGAAACTAAATCAAACAAATAAAATAAATAACGTACCGAAATTATTTTACCGAACCAAAGAATAATAAAAAGATCAAGTCGAGTGTGTGACACTCTGTCCTTAAGACAGATTCGCCCCGCTACGGTGCTTACGGACTAATGACGTCTATCTCCCAAGATACAATGATCTTCACAAATTTGTAGTAGCACTCCAAACAAATTTGTCCGGCGAACTAGAACCTGTGTTCTATACTCTCTAAATTTTTCCTAAAAAATATATGAAGAATATATACAACAAGCAAAGATTGGACAACAAGAAAATGGATTTTCAGACTATTTTGGATCTCTCAACACTGCTGGAATGATCTGAATTTATAGGCAACACAAACTGTCCCAAACAGGTATGAAAAAGAAGTGACCAGATGCATTTTCAAACTGTACAGGTACTGTTTGAATTTCAAATAGATCTGGCAGTTTCAACAAATAACTGCACAGCAGTTAAATCTATTTGAAAAAAACAAAATCTGTCCGGGTGTGCAATAGATTTGGAAACTGTTTGGACAGTTTAATCTGTTTGGAAATTGGACTGAAAGAGGCACAATTTTTTGACTCAAAATTTGAATTCAATTCAATTTGAATTTGGAAAAATTCAAATAAATTTTGTCCAAAAAATTAATGTTAGAACCGACCCGACCTACACCCGGATGGACGACGGTGACGCGCATGTGATGGTTTGAGCCAAGGTTTCATTTGTCCATAACTCCTCCCTTCTACAAACTTGGGGTGCCCTTTGGGGCCAAACCCAAGTTAGTACACCAAGAGCTTATATACCCACAAAAGTCTCTTAAAGTTTCAATGTGGGATAACTCATTTCAAGGAAACCCACATTTACTTCTTTAATCGTCCATTCTACGAACCCGAAAACGACATCAACTTTCCATTCACTCATAAATAGTTTTGACGAACCGTCTTCACCGTATGACTTACCATGCGGCAAGAAATATATCACCTCTTCGGACTCGCTCCAAAAGACGTTTGGGGCCCACTCAATTTTAGGTTCAAAGTTAGCCCAAAATAAGCCTTATAAAACCAAATTTTCCAACAGTAAAAGGTATATTTCATTGATTATTATAGAACATGAGAGAAAAAATTATCTTAAATATTCTAATAGACTGTTATATTATTAGATTTGAAAAGCAAGCCTAAATTTTGGACTAATGTAGCACTACTGTTAGCCATCTCATTTTTGCACAAAAATATTTAAAGGCGGGAACACAAAAATGTTTGAGGAATCAAATATTTAAGTGATATTTGGATTACTATTTGTAGAAAATATTAAATATGTCTACGTTTATTTTTTTGGTAAAAATAAAAGACAAAAAACAAAAATATAATCGGTTTACAAATACATTTTTAAAAACGAATTTTGAAAATAAGTAACGATAGTGTGGTATTAAAGGTGGAGGAACTCGCTGAAGGCAGTATGTGGTGTTGCCTGCAGAAATGGCCAGTGGTATGTCAACAACGATGATGGACAGTGGGGTGGTAGCCAAAAAGAGTATAGAAGGGATGAGTGAACAAAAACTTGTTTCTGAAACAAATAATTTATATATATATAGATAGATTAATTAAATAAGTATTGTAAACCGTTTAATTGTTTTTGTGAAAATCAAAATAGAAATCAAACAAATCCTGTTTCTAAATTTTAAATTTTCCTTAAACATAAACACAAAATTGTAAATAAAAAATGTTTTAAGAATAATGCATCAAGACAAACTCTATTAATGACAAATCCATTTTTTTCAAAGCAAAAATTTAAAATAAAAGAAAAAAGAATTTTAGGGCAGCATGTCATTATCATGTATATGTACATCAGAGGTAATGACCAAGAAAGAGAGAATTTTGCTTATCACAAGAACACTAGGTTGGTTTCATGTCTATCTTCCATTTGGAGGTAACTTGAAACTGTTAGTAGTCAAATGTGAGTGAAAGCTTCATTTTAATTATTATTATTATTTTTCAAATCAGAACAGAAGATGAAGAAAGAGTTGCTGGAACATGACGGTATTGTAACATGATCCATTTTTAAACAATAATACTATATTTAATATAATTATTATAATATTTTGATTCCTAAACGGTTTAATGTAGCCTTGTAAAGGACAAAGATTGAGCGTTTGATTGTCCAAGCTCAGCTGAGAAAGTAAATAAATTTTAGGATTTATTAGTGATAAGTCAATTTCTATGGTGGGATATGGTATTAGGTCTAAAGATTAATTTTTATGAAGATAAAAGACATGATTAATGAAATTGTTTGATGAGTAAAAATTATTGTTTTGAAATTTTTTATTTTTTATTTTTACTCCAATCCTACTAGATCATTGACAGACTATCGTCGACACCAAAAAGTCGTCGATGTCAAAAAATTTGCTAGAAAAATGGCTTAAAAAGTCATTAGCAGTGGTCGGTGGTAACGACTAGTGGTGACGATGATATGTACAGATAGATAGATTAATAAGATAAATAGGTGGACAGATAAATGACACTTAAACAAATAGGTGACGTTGACAGGTAGACAAATATAGATAAGAGTAATATGATCTTTTCAAATTGTTTTATTTTTTTTTTGGTCCCAAAAGAATAAACCTTGGGGTTATTGTCCCAAAAGTTTAAAATTAGACTTATGACCCGAGTGCCCTAAATTTTAAATTTTAAATTCTAAATTTAAATTGATTTGATTCTTTTATATTACAAACAGTTATCAGTTAATTGATTTAAATTGACCATTCTTTTAGATTGCATTTGGATCAAGAATTTAAGAGAGAGTTACGAAGGAAAGTAAAAAAAATAAGGAATAATTAAGGGCTTGTTTGGTTTGTATCTCAAGATATAATCTTTCAGAAAATTTTCAATTTTTTTTTTTATTCAAATTTTCTGAAATTTTTTTCAAAATCACTTTTTCTCTCTCCTCTCTCATTTTCAATCATTTTTTCTCTCACACATATCTATTCAACTAAAACAAAATAAATCATCCCAAAGTTCCAAACTTCAAAACTATTTTCAAAATATATAACCAAACAAACCAAAGAAATTCTAAAGTTTCTCCCCAAATTTCTTTTTTTTAAAAATTTATCTCAAAATACAAACCAAACACACCCTAAATGACATACAAGTTAAATTATTATTATTATTTTTTACTTTTCCGTTCATTTTTCTTTGTGTCCACGAATTATCACTCGAATTCATGATTTACACACTAGCTAAATTTAGAGTGCTCACTTATTTATCCAATATGGGTTAGTCCAAGTTGGAAAAAAATTATTTGAAAATTTACGTGTGGATGAAATTTATTTTTGAGTAACTTTTCAAACCATATTTTCAAATTAATGATTTGTTCTAAAGCTGTAACTCCTATTCCATATGAGTTTGAAGTTTAAACAAAACATGATACCATTCCAATATGCTATTCACACATGAGGAACTATTTTATATGACGGGTATTTTACGTAGTTGATACAATGGAGTGTTATTTTTTACTTGTTAAGTTTTCGTTTGTCAATTATATATTTTAATTAAAAAATTAAAAAGTCATTATAAATTATCACATCACTTTTTCTATTTTTTCCACATCATTTTATAAAAACTCAAAAAATTATTAAAATAATTTGTTTCCAAACGAAACCTAATTGACATTTAATAACAAGGTTTGACCTTTTTCAAGTTGACCACGTCAATTTAAGAAAGCGTTTAAATTTGATAGATCAAATTTAAAATTAATTTTAGTGATTCGAATCGTTTATTTTTTAGAACTCATTTTGTAAAATATTCATTTAAAAAATTAAGATAATCATATATCGGTAACTATATGTTTGAATTAAATTTATATTACAAAAAATGAATGCTTACTCTTTAAATTTTATTTCATGTGTATTTTTTTAAAAAACAAATATGATTCAAACATATAGCTATCGATATCTAATCATCTTGATTTTTTTACATTAATATTCTACTCAATAAGTCTAAAAAAATGAACAGTTCAAATAACTGAAATTGGTTCTAAAATAGGCCTACCAAGTCTAAGCGTTCTCTCAAGTTAAGATACCAACTTAAAAAAAGTCAAACCCTTAATAAAAAGTGAGACTGAAATTTAATATAATCGAACACTTGGGCCTATTTTGAAAAGTTGGTTTCTTAATAAAAAAAATTCAAAAAGTCACTATAAAATATCAACTATAGTCTATATTTTTTTTACATATCTTTTTATAAAAACCTAACAAGCTATACAAGAGTCAATTCTCAAAAAAACCATCTCGGATTTAGCAAAAAGTGACTTCTTGAATCTTATTTTAATCACACGTCAATTAATAAATAAAAAAATACGCCACATTATCTCAATCATGTGATGTACTTGTTGCATAAAATATTTTTGAATTTGACTTATCTCAAGCTAGCCACCTCAACTTGAGAGAGCGTCTGCACTTCGTAAACCTATTTTTGGACTGATTTCAATGATCCGAATAGTTAATTTTTTAAGACTCGTTGAGTAGAATATTTATATAAAAAAAATTAAGACAAACATAGATAACTATATATTTGAATCAAATTTGTATTACAAAAAATATATAATTATTCTTGAAATTATATTTGTCGTCTATTTTTTAAAACAAATATGATTCAAACATATAACTATTGATATTCAATCATCTTAATTTTTTACATAAATATTTTATTCGATCAATCTTAAAAAATGAATGATTTAAACTATCAAAATCGACTAAAAAATAGACCTACGAAATACTCTCTTAAATTGAGATAATAATTTAAGAAAAGCCAAACTCAATACGTTTGTCCCTCCACTCTATAGACATCAAAAATATAAAAAAAAATTAAAATTTTTATTAAATATCTCATAAAGATTTCTAACATTACTTTCCAGACATAGCCTTTAAATGAGATTAATCACCATTGGTTGACTCTTCTTGCATTGATGTAAACTGATGAGAAATATCTTTAAGTCTTTGGAATGAAAGTCTACCAGAAAATTCCAAATCCTCCAAAGGAATTCCAATGGTGGGGGGTAAAAGATGATTCCTCACCAAGCGTTTTGAATTAAACACCAATCCGAACGTACACGACACGTGATTCAGACCACTTCAATTATTTTTTTCTTTTTTCTCCTTTTAGTTTATATGTATGTGAATTTATTTAAGGGTTGTTTGGGGTGTCTTAAATAAGTGTAATTTTTGTCTTTTTAAATTAAAAAATTGAAAAAAAAAATATGAATGTTTTGGTTAACTTTTTGACTTTTTATATAAAAATGTGTATTAAAAAAATGTATAAATAAGTGTATAGGGGAATAAAGTAATGTGTAGGCCGTACGGTTGGAAGCAGCGCTGTAGTGGGTGTGTAGGAGATTGATTCTCTACTTTTCGGACATAAGTTGGTCTGTTTTGTTCAGTCCAAGGGGGCCCACCACAGGTCCCATTTTACTAATCGGAATCGTTCAATGTGTAGAACTCGTCGAGTACTATATATTTGTAAAAAATCATGTTGATTGGATATCTATAGTTATTTGATCGTATTAGTTTTTTTTATCAATTGTTAACTATAACACCATTCATTTTTTATACAAAATTGATTTGATCATATTGTTAGCGATATCCGGTAGACGTGATTTTTTATAGGCATATAGTACTAGATAAGTTCTACATATTGAATGGTTCGGATTATTAAAACGGGACCCATGATGGGCCCACACGGGCCCAACTTTCCAATGTCACTTAGTGAATGCTTATAAAATAATTTTTTTCCCCTTTCTTGGCAGTTGGTTTGACTGATAGGCGGAAAAGTTGAATTATTTTTTAATATTTATATATTAATTTTTTTATATATATTTTTTGATAAATAGTGATAACTTTTTAACTTTTTGAGTAACTTTTTGACTTTTTATCTTTTTTAGTGGATCCCAAACCAGCCCTTAATTAGGTACATTATACTGACAATTATATTGGGTTTCTTAATATTTTAATTTATGGAGCAGTTAATTTTAGGGGTTTTTTTTTTTAAGGTCCCTGGTATTATGATTTTATAGCATAAATGACACTCAATATTTTTATAATGTCTAAGGTCCCTCAATATCAATCCAGAAAAAATTTGATCCAGAGAAAATTCAATCCAGTGAAATTCTTTGGTCCAAACCCAGAGAAAATTCAATTTAATCCAGAGAAATTCTCTGGTCCAAGCCAAAGAAAATTCAATTCAGTGAAATTCTTTGGTCCAAAATCAGAGAAAATTCAATTTAATCCAGAGAAATTCTCTGGTCCAAATCAGAGAAAATTCAATTCAGAGAAATTCACTCTGGTCGAATTTTCTCTGAACTTCATAGAGAATTCTAGTTCACAGAGAATTTCTCTGGTAACTTCATAGAGAAATTCTCTCCAAATCAAATTTCTCTGACCAAATCACATACTCACCCCTGTGATTTTCTCTGGCCATTATCTGAGTTGTTGGAGCTCTGTAACTTGTCTGTTTCAACATTCCTATTAATAGAACATCGTCTTCAGAAATCTGAACGAGTTCTCAGCCTCCGGTGCTTGAATCGGCAAACTAAGGTTTCTCTGTTTGGTTCCCTAAACAATGGCGACATTGAAAATAATCTCAACAGCTCTGAAACTCGTCGACGTCAAGAAAGAGAATCTCAAAAAAGCCTTCGAAGATCTTCAATCCCACTCCTCTTCTCTCTCTTCCTTCAATCTCACTTGGTCTGACCTCGATTCCTACTTCACCTCCCTCCAATCCTCCCTCCAACACAACTTCAATCTCCTCCAATCCCAATCCTAACCCCAACCCCAATCCCAACAACTTCTTCAAATCAAACCCCAATCTCAGTCCCCCAAATCTTCTGTCATCGTCAATTCGGCTCGACCGGAGTTGAAATCGTTCTGTGAGAACACGGACGGGTTGGGACTAAGGAAATACATGATCGAGCGGCCCAAAATGCGGAATTCGATTAGGGCTAAGTTGCCGAATGCCTTGCGGGGAGCTCCGGACGCGGCGGCGATGGTTCTGGACGCGATGGAGAGGTTCTATGTGGACAATCAACGAGGCTGAATTTCTCTGTGATAGATGGGAGAGACCTTAGACATCAAAAAATAATATTGTGGTTGTCTTCCATTACTAAAAATGGGAGAGAGACTTTAGACTAATTTTCCCTTAATTTTATTTTTATCATTAATTTATTAGTTATATGGATAATATAATATTATTATTATCATCTCTTTTATATTGAAATATATATTTTATATTATTTATTCTTATATCTTCATACTATATGTATTAATTTCAATTCTTTTAACAAAAAATTACAAATCAATGTATGTTTGAAAAATAATTTCAAATCAGTGGTAAACTTTTCCAACTTTAATAATTAGAGCTATAAAATTTTCCATAAAGTTATAAATATTTTGTGAAGCTAACACTAATTTGTAATTTTCTCTTCTTTTAGTCTTAATGAAAAGAAGAACGGTGTAATTATATGAAAATTGTGAAGTTTACTATAATTTCTCTAAATTTAAAAGTATATCAATATAATTTATCTTATTTAATACAACAAATCATATAAACCTTAATATGATAGAATGGTAAAAAATTAATTCATATAAATGAAAGGATCACAAGACTTATTTTGATTTGGTTCAATATGTCTAAGAAGTACACCTTAGACGGTTTATTTATTTATTATTTATTTATATTATGTTTGATTTATGAATTTATGTATGAATTTGGGGGGGGGGGGGGAAATGACAAAAGGGGATGAAACGTGAATATAATATAATTATATTTCTCTTACATTTCATATACATTTTCTCTTTTTCCTCTATAAATTCCTACAAAAATTTATAAATCAAACAAAACTAAAAATGAAATAAGAAGAAGAAAGTCGAATCACATAACGGGGAATACTCAAATTTAAATAATATAAATGATTGGTGTAAAGCATCAAATTAGTTGGCTACATGGAGTTTATTTTTTGGATTTTTTCCAAATCAATATTTACAAACGTATATAAAAAAAATAAAAAGTAGTTAAACAATCGTCATAAAAAATGACTATAATAAGAGCAAATAAACAACTCAATACAATTTAGTAAATAAACAACTTAATACAATTCTCATAGTAGGGAAATGATTAATAATTAATTAACCTTTAACCTCTTAGATAGAAATATAAAGTAATAGCTAACTGATAAATCCAATTAATTAACTAGCAAGGTTTGCCTCATTGTTCAAAACTCATGTATCTCATTAGAAGGTCAGTGATTTGATTCTTTTTACATGCTTGTGGTTCGTATTTTTTGTGTATTTATTGAGATATTTTTTCTCTAATTTAGTGAATTTTATTGTAATATCATCTATGAATATAATTTTAAAATAAAAAAATTGTGTAAGCAAATGGTAGCAAAGGCCAACAATGTTGGGTAGACAAGTAATTTTAAAAAATAAGGGACATATGATGAATTTAAACGAGTTTGGCTACGCCACTTCCTTGACTTTCATTTCTACCAGACATTAGGGCTTGAAAATTATATTTTAAGACACAAGGAGGCTAAATTATATTAAAAATGATCCGTTGCTCGAATTTATTAGCTCGAAATTGGCCCGAATATCCAAAACGACGTCGTTTTGGGTATTTTTTTTTTTTCCCTTTTCTTTGTTTCTCTGTGCGTTCAAATACAGAGGGAAGAAAAAAAGGGAGAGAGAGAGAGAAGAGAAGAGGAAGAGAGAAGAGAAGGAAGATCGGTGATGGCGCGGTGATGGCGGTCGGTGATCGGCGGTAATGGCTGTCGGTGAGGATGAAAGGGATTTTTTTTTTTTTGTTGATGAAGATGATGATGATGTTGAAAATGATGAAGATGATGATGATTTTCAAAATCTAAAGCTGTTCAAAAAAAAATTTGATCTGGATGATGGCGGTGATGGCGGTCGGTGAGGATGCAAGGGATTTTTTTTTGTTTTGTTGATGAAGATGATGATGATGTTGAAGATGATGAAGATGATGATGATGTTCAAAATCTGAAGCTGTTCAAAAAAAAAATTGATTTGGATCTGGATTCAAAAAAAAATTTGTTCAAAAAAAAAATGTTGATGATGTTGATCTAGATCTACAGACCCAAATCTTGTTGATGTTGATCAACAAATTTTTTTTTTTTTTTTTTGATGTTGATGAACCCAGCAGCGCAGCTCCTCCTTCTTCTTCTCTTCTTCTTCTTCTTCTTCTTCATCTTCATCTTCATCAAAACGCGAAGAAAGAGAGAAAAAAAGAAAAAAAAACCAAAACGATGTCGTTTTGGTGTCGAGCCACTCTCGAGCCACGCTCTTTCGAGTTACGAATTGGAACTGAAATTATATATATGTAAAACTACTAAAGGGGCATATGAGCAATTTATATTTCCCTTTTTGTCTTTTTGTCGGATATAAAATACTAGTTTAAGAGAAGTGATTGAGACCCCCTCAATCACCAAACCCCACCACTCCACACATACGTGGGAGTTGGTGATTAGAGGAAGACAAAAATAAAAAAAATAAAAAATAAAAAATCTGGCCAATCACATGTCAAGGGGGTCGTGGGAGTCACATTTGGAGGTCCGGATCATTTTTGCTAGTTTAATTTGGGAAACAAAAATGCTTTAGACCACTAATTAGTGGTAGCTCTAATGATGTGGCAGTGGGTCCCACCCACTGCCACGTGTTTTGTGCCTTGGTTTTGTTTTGTTTTTTTTTTTCAATTACCACCTCACTAGTGGTGGAGTTAGTGATGATAAATTAGTGGTATGTAGCATTGCTCTTTGGGAAAACCGTTAAAGAGATCCGGCGATTTATTGACGAAACGTACAATATAACCGATGCGTATTCGAGAAAACGACGATACAAAAACAATAATTATCCGAGAAAATGAACTAGCCGTTGTGGGACTCAAAAATTCAAAGATCGAATCGATCGATCACACTCTCTCGCTCAAAGAGACACAAAAGCCTTATAGCTCTCTCTCTTCTCTCTCTTCCATTTCTTTTTGTTTCACTCTCATCATCAAAACCCTAAACCCAAAGTCTCTCTCTACACGCTCCTCTTTCTCTCTCTTCAACTCTTCTGAACTGTGATCTTTGTTAGCAAGACTCCTTTTTGATTCGTCTGGTTTGATTGGGTTCGATCCAAGTGTGCATCGATCGGCTCTGGATGCTCTGATTGAAGTTTCTGTGAGTATTACAGGTAAATTGATTTCAATTTTCAAGTTTCCATATAGTTTTCAGGTTAATTTTGATGCTGAATATTCGTGAATGGTCAAATGTGCTCTTTTTCTCTGAGTTTCCTTTCATACTTTTGTTCGAGAAGTGTGTTGAAAATGTAAACTTTCTTAACGGTGCTATATGTAGAGAAAGAAAGAAAACGGAAATGGAGACTTTTACAAGTGAATTTAGAGAGAGAGAGATTTTTAGAAATCTGGAATAGGGCACTCAATTGGTGAAGGAAATATGCTTCGATTGGTTGTTAAGATTGATTTGAAGGATTTGTTTGGATAAATATAAACTTTTTTCTTGGGTACGTTGCTTTTGATTAATCCTCTATGCTTTTCCTTACCCATCAGACATCATTTGGTTGCTGAAAAATCTGGAATATGAAAACAAAATCCAGTTTTGAATTTGATTTTAATTACTAAGAATTTTATGAATATTTGAATAACCCAGTTTTGATGCCTTCTCACGTCTAGGGTTTCAGTATTACGAACTATTAAAGAATTTTTAAAGTTAAAAATAAGATATAAAAAATAGAGAATAGAAAAAGGGAAGGTTGTAAAAGGCTCTAATGCTTTTTTTATAGACAATTGTTGTTGTTGTTTGTTTGTTTGTTTTTTTTTTTTTGTTTTTGTTTTGTTTTGTTTTTTTTTTTTTTATAGATTTGATAGACAATTGTTGTTGAATGTTGAAAATTTAATTATTTCAGTTTATGTATTCATTCTACAACTAGTTGTGATTTTTTCTTACTGGGAATTTGAACCTACTTTGATTTAAAACTTAACAGTTTTTCTCAGTAAATAGTTGAAGCACTTGAATTTGTTAAATTATTTCTTTAAATTGTTTATGTGAGGCAGCAACTTTTCTTTTTTGTTTTCTTTTTTTTTTTTTTTTGTGGTGTTTGGGTTTTTAATAATGAATTTATTATTTTTTATATAATGATTTTTAATAAGGAATTTATTCTTTTTTATATTCTGATTTTTGATTGATTCCAACTAATATACTTCAGGCAGCCATTGATACTTCAATTATCGTTATTCCTCCAGCAGTTTCGGTACTTTAGGCTCTCCTGAGAGAGGCTTTGGCCGTGCTGTTACAGTCTTCCAGTTTCAACTGTCAGGAGAACTTCAAATCTATAAACTTAATATGACAGTTAAAAATCCCAGTACACCGGCTTCAAAAATAGAGAGGACACCAGTATCCACTCCAGGTGGCTCCAAAGTTAGTGAAGAAAAGATTGTTGTAACAGTACGGTTAAGGCCTTTGAACAAACGAGAACAGTTGGCAAAAGACCAAGTAGCATGGGAGTGCATTGATGATCATTCGATTGTGCATAAACCACCATCCCTTGAGCGTGCTACTCAACCAGCCTCGTTTACATTTGGTACCCACGTGACACTTATCTCTTCTTCATAATTACTTTTTGCTAAATGATTTTGTTATATATATGTTTTAGATTTTATCAACATTAAAGAGCATAAAATTATTTTCTTCTTGTTTTTTTTTTAAATTTTCAGATAGAGTCTTTGGTCCATCTTCTTTAACTGAAACAGTATATGAGGAGGGAGTAAAGAATGTTGCTTTGTCTGCTTTAATGGGCATCAATGGTAATGTGTTATTTTGCAGTTATTTATTTCTTTTTTCTCTTTGATCCTACTTTGAAGAAACATATGCACACTTGTTATACAATTTGTTATTTCTTGTGTTGCAGCGACCATATTTGCATATGGGCAAACAAGCAGCGGGAAGACTTACACAATGAGAGGAATTACAGAGAAAGCTGTAAATGATATCTATAACCACATAATGAATGTAAGCTACATCACACGATTAATATTACGTAATTTGATTGTTTATCATGTTTGGGTGTACATAAATGCTCTCATGCCCAAGTGATGATGAAAAAGCCAATTCTGTTTGTGCAAATTTGTGATTGACCTGCCTAGTTAGGGAACTCAATATGAACAGTAATTTTTGATTTGTTACATTCAATCTCATTGTATGCTGTTTTGACATCATTGCAGACACCGGAGAGAGATTTTAGAATAAAAATTTCTGGGCTAGAAATCTATAATGAGAATGTCAGGGATCTATTGAATTCAGAATCTGGTCGCAATCTCAAGCTTTTAGATGATCCAGAGGTAAAACCTGTAGATAGTGATCAACAATTATAAGAAGCATATGTTTTTGCCTTTTCCCCTTCATAATATTTGTTTACTGTAATCCCTCGATGCAGAAAGGAACTGTGGTTGAAAAGTTGGTAGAAGAAACAGCAAATGGCAATCAGCATTTAAGACATTTGATCAGTATTTGTGAAGGTAAACATTTGAAGCTTTTTGCAACAGTTGGCATAGCTTCCTTTGTGTTCGTGTGTATGTGTCTTTAGAATATCATTTCCTTAACCTATTAATTAATCAACATTTTGCAGCCCAAAGGCAAGTCGGTGAAACTGCCCTAAATGATACTAGCTCACGGTCACACCAAATAATAAGACTGGTAAGCTTAATAGCTTTTAATGTATGTTCGCACTTGTGGATAATAATGTAGTTAGATACGACCAACTTATTGCAATTTTTTGGGTGACTATGCAGACAATAGAAAGTACTCTTCGTGAAAATTCAGATTGCGTGAGATCTTATGTGGCAAGCCTGGTAAAACAAACTTTTGTCTTCATATAATTGTATGAAATAGTCCGGAGAGCAGTAACTTCTAACTGTTACATTGTTGTTCTGCAGAACTTGGTTGATCTAGCTGGCAGTGAAAGAGCCTCACAGACGAATGCTGATGGTGCTAGGCTTAGGGAAGGCTGCCATATTAACCTTAGTTTGATGACTCTCACTACAGTCATTAGGAAGCTCAGGTCTGAGTTTATTAAGAATATGTTTCTGAATATTTAGGCAGTATAGAGAAATCAAATGCTACTTCTATTTCCAATGGCTTTTAGCGTTATTTTATTATGATTTAATTTAGCCTCTTTCTTTTCTTTTCTGTTTTATTTGGTGCGAGGGAACTTCAAGATGTTCATTCTAATGCTAAAAATATCTGTACTCATACAAGAATTTTAACTTCTTTTCTCAATTTCTGCAAGTCTTTGGTCTGGGTGTCAATTTGTTAGGCAGAATTTTGATTATTAATACCTTGAAAACCTTAAGAGTCCTAAAGTTTGCCACAAGAGATGTGTAGAATTGGGCATGGACCTCATTGTCATATCTGTTTCAATCACCTGCATAAGCCAGTCTTATTTTTACTTCTGTAGAATTGGCTTCACAGACTAACTGGTTCAATGGTCTTAAAATTCACCCAAAGACCTTGAGGGTTGTGGGTTTAAATCTGAAGGCAGCCATTTTAAACGTAATGGTTAAAAAGGTTAGATTTGTACCCAGTCCACCCGTGCCTAACCCCATTAATATAGAAACTAAACTGGGTGTACATTTTTTAAATTTATTTTCTTTAAATTGGGATTCATCCAAAATGGCTGATTCTTTGCGATTCAATGATAGGGTGGAGTTGGAACATGTAGATCGCCATAGACCTCATTGTCATATATGGAACTGGTGTTTTAGTTTATTATGTATAGAATTGGCCATAGACCTCATTGTCATATTTGTATTCAATCACCTGAAGAATCCAGTCTTATTATCCCTTGTGTAGAACTGGTTTCATAGACCAAACTCAACTCAACCCAACCCAACAAGCCTTAGGCCTCATTTGGGGAGTGGCTATTTTAGCCAAAAAGCCAACTAAAACTAGTCACATCACCTCTCTACTTTTCTGCACATCTTTTCGTAAAAAGCCAAAAAGTTACTAAAATAGCCTGTTCCCAAACGAGGCCTTAGTCCCAGTGACTTAGGCTTCACAAGTTCTTAATTGCACAAAATTGATGTTTTTGTTGATTTGTGAATTGTTGATGATTGCAGTGTTGGGAAAAGAAGTGGTCATATACCCTACCGAGATTCAAAGCTCACACGTATATTGCAGCACTCCCTTGGTGGGAATGCTCGCACTGCCATCATATGTACCTTGAGCCCTGCATTTAGCCATATTGAACAATCACGGAACACTCTCTACTTGCTACCCGAGCAAAGGAAGTGACGAATAATGCCCAAGTAAACATGGTCTGTATTATGATTTCTCACCACTGTACATACATTCCATTTTCTTCTTTTTACAAAGGAAACTGTTTTCTCTGTATTTGCACATAAACACTCATTCTGTTTCAATCTTGTTCAAAAACTTTGATTAGGTTGTCTCAGAAAAGCAGTTGGTAAAACATTTGCAGAAGGAAGTAGCCAGACTGGCTGCAGAGTTACGCACTCCAGATCCATCAAATGAAAAAGATCAGAAAATTCAACAGGTACTCTATCATTTAACGTTTGGTGTGATTCCCAATTTGTCTAGAAGGATTCAATTTAATACTTATTTTCTCCATACCAATATTTTTTAGATGGAGATGGAAATTGAAGAGCTAAGGCGCCAGAGAGATATTGCACAATCCCAAGTAGATGAATTACGTCGCAAACTTGAAGATGAACAACCGGTCTCTTTCTCCTGCTATCCCTCCCCCTTTCTCTTTCTCACACACCTGAATTTACATGGGGCTTTATCTTTTGTTGTTTGATACTACAGCAGGATTTAAATCCAGTTCAATCACCCAGTCCAGTAGTGAAGAAGTGTCTCTCTTTTTCCGGGGCATTATCACCAAAACTTGAGAGCAAGGAGCTAGACAGTGGCAATAAACCAAGAAATACAATGGGTAGGCAGAGCATGAGGCAGTCATCACTTGCTCCTTTCACACTCATGCATGAAATTCGGAAACTTGAACATCTTCAGGAGCAGCTTGGTGAAGAAGCAAATCGAGCTTTGGAAGTACTCCAGAAGGAGGTGGCTTGTCATAGACAAGGTAACCAAGATGCTGCAGAGACTATTGCTAAGCTCCAAGCAGAAATAAGGGAAATGTGTGCTATCCGACCGGCCCCAAAAGAAATTGACGTGGGAAATGTGGTTTCTGTAAACAAGAGTGTTAGTGCCAATCTTAAGGAAGAAATAACTAGACTTCACTCACAAGGAAGCACCATTGCAGATCTTGAAGAGCAGCTTGAAAATGTTCAGAAGTCCATAGACAAATTGGTAATGTCTCTTCCCAACAATAATGATCAACAACAGGCTATCAATGAGGCAGCTCTGAAAGCCAAGAATCAATCAAAAAAGAAGAAATTACTTCCTTTAACTTCAAGCAATAGTGCCAACCGGCATAACTTTATACGATCTCCATGCTCACCTCTATCATCTTCTCGTCAAGTGTTAGAGTCTGAGATTGAAAATAGAGCTCCCGAAAATGATAATCCTGTGACTTGTGAAACTCCACCCATATCCGAGAAAGATACTCCTACAAAGAGTGAAGAATGTGGAGATGCATCATCTAAGGAAGGTACTCCATATCGGCGTTCTAGTTCAGTCAATATGAGGAAAATGCAGAAGATGTTCCAGAATGCAGCAGAAGAAAATGTAAGAAGCATTCGCGCATATGTGACGGAACTTAAAGAACGTGTAGCAAAGTTGCAATATCAAAAGCAGCTACTTGTTTGCCAGGTAATTTAGAGGCCTTTTGCCTTATTATGTCAAAAATCTCTACCTATTTTAGTCGTACACACGAAAATTTGTTTCATTTGCTTATGTTATGCCTCCAGGTGCTTGAGCTGGAAGCAAATGAAGCAGCTGGGTACAACTACAACATAGAGAATGATGACAGCATAGCTGAGATACAAGAGGAGTCACCAGCTTCATGGCATGTGACTTTTAGGGAGCAGAGACAACAGATCATTGAATTATGGGACACGTGTCATGTTTCAATCATTCACAGGACAGAGTTCTATTTATTATTCAAAGGGGACCCGGCTGATCAGATATACATGGAAGTCGAACTCAGGCGTTTGACTTGGTTGCAGCAACACTTGGCAGAACTTGGGAATGCAAGCCCAGCTCATGTTGGAGATGAGCCTACAATCTCTTTATCATCAAGGTTTGTTTCCTTTTGGTGAGGCTAGTTACCAAAATTCTTAACTGTCTTTCATTTTAAATGACTAAACTAGCTAACATTTGCACAACTTGTTATACATTGCAGTATTAGAGCATTGAAGCGTGAAAGGGAGTTCCTTGCAAGGAGGTTAATGACGCGTTTGACATTTGAGGAGAGAGAAGCATTATACATAAAATGGGAAATCCCACTAGATGGGAAGCAGAGAAAGATGCAATTTTTAAACAAGCTTTGGACAGATCCCCATGATCCCAAGAATATACAGGAGAGTGCGGAGATAGTAGCAAAACTTGTTGGATTCTGTGAAGGTGAAATATGTCAAAGGAGATGTTTGAGCTTAATTTTGTGCTTCCATCTGATAAGAGGCCGTGGCTTATGGGCTGGAACCAAATTTCAAACCTTCTTCATTTGTGAGAAGCTGCAATTAGCTTGTACGTACTACATCACGTTCATATTTAGTTTGTGTGGCTGGTTGACCCCAAGATGAGATTTGGGGTATTTATTATTGTAATTCTCATTTTGCATGAGGAGAATTGGAGTATTTGCATTCTCATTTTTTGCAATAAAAGAATCCGATTCATTTTTCTTGTCCAAACTGTTTCTGCCTAGTGGTGTGTGTATTGTGCAACCAAGATATGCCTTTAAGCATCCATAAGTCCAAATTTCAATTAGAATAAAGTTCATTGTTGACTGGTAGCAACATGTATTGTGTGACTTCTTGGAACATATAGTAGTGAAAGAGAAGTCATAGTGGTAATTCTAGTGAGATGATCTAGGTCCGAGTTAGAGGTTTAAAAGATGATGTGCTGGAATCACTATGCAAAAGTTATGATGACCTGAATTCATGCTTTTCAAATATACAATTAGATATAACAAGAAATAACTAGACTTTTTCTGACCTGAAATTTTGAGTAGAGTTGCATATGCCATGTAGGTTGATAACATATCAAACTTCTTCTTCTTCTTCTTTTTGAAATTAGATTTTAGCTAGTTTAGATTACTTGCTTGTTATTAGAATAAAGATTAATTCTGTAACAGTCACTCAGCGATGAGCCACCAACATTCAATGTGATTAATAAGTCTTGTGGAACCTCCAAAATCTCTACCAGAAGTCCAACAATTCTATCGACATCCAAACACCCAACAATAAAAGTATCAATTGATTTGTGTAACAACACCTCATATGTGTAATAAATCCCATTATTCCAGATCAGCATTATTCAGCAGTAGAGCATATAGGTATAGTCACATTAGAACTCATACACAGCTGTAGACGCCTTTGTATCATACCATGTGTTTATGTTGGTGGTACCAAACACCGTCAACAAAGATGAGCATTTTCAAGATCAATTAAAATTTCACTAGTTTTCTAGAGTGGGAAAAAAAAAAAACAACCAACCAACCCAGCCACAACACCAAAATCATAACAATGACACATAAAGGAGATATTGATGTGACAATTACATTAGAGAGTAGGGAGAGGAGAGAGGAGATAGAAACCAGTTTTATATTTTTAGGGGATGAATAAGTGACTCACCAACTAGGGAGTCACTACAAGTACCTTAGGACACCCTGTTGGACGCTGCTGGGTCTGTGTAGACAATGCAGCAAACTGACCACTTTCATTTCTGGTAGGGAAAAACAATAACCAAAATTAGAATTAATTCTCTTGTTTTGATGAGAACCTAATTCAAGCAACGAAAAACTGCAACCAAAAATTTTTATATTTTAGATTTACAATCAACAAGTAAAAGGTTGATCAGAAGGTTATCAAATAGAGTGATTTATGCTCCATTTGTTTGGGTGTAAAATATTTTTAAAAAAATATTTTTGTATTTTTTGGTATTTGATACAATGGTAAACGAAAGTTAACAAAAAATATTTTTCATAATAAACAGAGCAGTGTTCTCCACTTTTAGAAAGTGAAAATGTTTTCCAAACTAAAGTCTTACCACCACCACACCACCACGACTACCATCACGGCTGCAGCCACCCTACCACCTATACAAATAGAAAAATATTTTCTTTGGAAAACATTTTCTAACAAAAATTTTTCGTAAAAAATGTTTTTCGTTAGAAAATGTTTTCCACACCCTAACAAACGGAGCGTTAATCTGATTACAGATTCAAAGGCTAAATCACAGTAGCTTTTGTGTGAGGATTTGGAGCTGAATTTCAGGTTGATGCTTTATCAGGATTTGGGGCTGAAAGTGCATTTAGGAGCTGATTTCCAGCGCCCCCCTCCCCTCAAAAAAAAAACTCCATCTGTTCCTTCCAGCATCCTCAAACTCGTCTCTTCTTTGTTTGTTTCTTAAATTTGTTAGAAAAAGTAGAGGGAAAGGAGGAGACTAGTCTCTGAAAGTGAATTTTCTCTTTAACTTTTATAAAATTCAAACAATGAAATCTTATTTTCTTGTAATTTTATGGAAAAGATTTCTACCAATTAAATATATGATGAAAAGTTGATATTCTTTCATTTTCCTTTCATTCACTTTTTATTGTTATTTTCATCCCAACCAAACATATTTCAAATGAAAAGTAAACCCAATTCCTTTCTTTTTGTTTGGTATAAAATTAGAAGAGTGTTTTTCTTACTCCATTTTTTTAATTTGTTATTCTTGCACTCCGCTTTTATTTTTATCCTTCAATTTTTCAATAAAAGTATTCAATATGCAATTTTATTTTTGCTGATTTGTTATATGAGCTGAGGAAAAAAACTTGTTTTTTCATAATTTAAAATTAAAATGTGGAATGCAATAGAATGAAAACAGAAAGGCATAAATTAAATGAAAGGAATTGGGGGCTTCTTTTTTTTTTTTCGTTTTTGTTTTGTGTGTGTGTGTGTGTGTGTTTTTTTTTTTATAAACCCAATTCCTTTATTATTGTTTATATGTCTGCTTCTGTTCTCTTAGTCGAACCAAATAAGAGCAAGAAACTTAGATTTTTCATTTTTTTTTTTTTTTTTTTTTGGGGGGGGGGGGGGGGGGGACAAATCTAAAAACCAAGCAGAACTAGGAAGAAATAAAATAAGGAAATTAAGGACAAAATAAGGAAGTTTGTTTCTTATATCAATTTGGTTCTTATAATTCAAATTGTATCAATTTTATTCCATAATTTTTCATATCAACAAGCTAGAAGTGACTCTAATAATCACTTCATGATAGAAATTAAGGACAAAATGATCCATTTCAAATTGAATATCCACCCCCCGATCATTTTAAAGAGAGTAAATGAATTATTTTACATTTTCATTTCAATCCAATTTTTAAAGTGTCATTATCAATTGAATTAAATTAATACTATGTAAAAAAAAAAAAAAAAATCAATGGTAAATTGATTTCGTTAAAATTATAAAAACCAAAATAAGGACTAGGCATCTAATTTATCCATAAAAGAATCAATCCACAAAATTTTATTTTCCTTTCACTATAGACATCTTTTATGTATGTATGATGAACATCTATTTTCTCACATAACCATTTTGAAATCTTATTTCTGAAAATAAATTGCAATAACTTATCCCTAGGATTGAATGGTTTTAATTTTGAAAAGGAAAAGTCTGGATCCCAAAATTTACCGGTGATAGAGATTAAATTGATGAAGTATGAAATCCACGAATAAAATGAATTTGAACTATTGATGGTTGTTTCTAGGTAAATTCTGGATAGATAATTTTAGGTTTATTGTTTTGTTGTTTTGAAAATGAATTGCAAGAGGTTGCTGTGTTTTGACTGTTTTGTATAATTTAAATGCACATTAAAATTCCTGAACTGCTTGGGAGTTGCATAAAAAAGTTTCCTTTGCTGCAGATGAGAATTACATCCTTGGATTGGGTGATTTGATGAGAAATAAATGAAACGAAAAGAAATGAATTTGTCTTGATTCATTTCTTTGTAAATCTTCATCCATGTGTTTAGAAAGAAATAAAGAAGAGTTCATGGTAACCCGCACGATGGTCATGTTAAAATTATTAGATGCATCCAACCCATTAAGCCATTTTAACCAAGCTTGGGTCACTCTTTATTTCATCAGGTTAAGAGGCAATTTTTTTGTGAACTTGTAGTTTCTAGGTAAATTGAAGAAGAAGAAAAAAATAGCAGAATAAGAATATATGACAGTTTCATTAACATTGTGTGTAAATCTTGAATTTAAAAAAAAAAATTAATTAAAATTTTAACACATTTTTTTTAAATATATTTTTTTTTTATAAATTCTTTTACATTCAAGATCCAAATACAAACCCCCAAAAAAGATTTGGGCTAGCAAATCAGGGCTTGTGCACACACACAGGTATAGATGTCTTGTTCAACAGATTACATGATCCAACATGAATACAAGAGATGACCCCAAACCTTTATTTCCATTATAACTAGTAACCATTACACCAACCAGTACACGGTATAAAAACACCAAATTTAGCCCTACTATATATATATATATATATTATGAAATTATTTTAATTATAACTTGTGTCCATACAGTGCTACCTGTATGAGACAGACAACACAAACTAACCATAAAATCACAGCAAGACTGACCACTCATTCTCTCTCTCTCTCTCTGCTTCAGAATATATGGTGTACAAGAAGCATGATATATATAGAGAGAAAGTGTCTTAGCACTTGGGGATGGGAACCCCACAAGTGGCAGCTACTTTCTTGGCATTAGGAGAGGTAACAAACTTCTTGAGGTTGGGGTTCTTGACATACTGGCAAAGGCAAGGCTTTTGCTCCTTGATCTTAGAGCAGCACAGCTTTGATGGAGGTGTGTTTGATGTGATTGCACCCACGCAAGAGCTCAGCTCTGTTGGGTTGCATGTCACTGCCATGGAGACTTGTGCTTCATAGGCCAGTAGGATCAGAACCAGCACTGGGCACACTGCAATGTATGAAGCCTTCATTTTTCACTTAAATCACTCAAAAGTACTTTTGATGATATGTGAGGGGAAGAGAGATGATCACTTAGGGGTGTGGTTCAATTGGCTTGGTTTGCATCTCAATTTATAGATGGACTCATTGGTAACAAAATGCCCTAAAAAGGCTTGGCTAAAGTTGTGAGGAATTTTTAATTTTATTTTATTAAAATATGATATTAGGAAAATCTGTAATACAATATACTCAATTACGACGTGTGTGATGTTTGGTTATCACTTATTATGATATTAGTTATGATTTGATTATGATTTATTATGCTGTTAGTTATGATTCATTGTTATATTGGTTATGACCTAGTATTATCACCTATTGTGGTATTAGCTGTGTCTTGGCTATGATTTATTGTGATATGAGTTATGATTCATTGTTATGTTGGTTATGAGATTATTATTATTTTGGTTATAATTTAAAATGTCTTTAGTTATACCTTATGTTTTTATGACTCATTTTTTTTATATTTTAATTATGACTGAAAAATGATTTAGTTGTGACATATAGTAATCAACATCACAAATGTCATGATTTGCATACACAACCTTTTGAGAGAGTGTATTCTAATTATGATATTACAATGAAATTCAATCAATTACAATTATAATAAACATACAACATATAATTAATATAAAGAAATTCTTAATTTGGGAGAGAGAAACTCTAAACAAATATACGGGAATAATTCCTACAAGCACATGAGGAAATTTGAACCTCTGATCTCCCAATGAAGAGCTATTAATTGTTATAGATTATGGAATTTAGGCTTTCTAGCTTTTTTGCTCTTTTGGGTGTGTACAATGAATATCAATGTTAATTTATTGGGTAAATTAAACCCATTTTTTTTCTAAGGTTTGAACAAATTATAGTGTCTGTTTTTATTATTTTGACAATTATATCAATATTACTTGAATTTCAAAATTTTGTCCAATTTTTCCTTTTATTAATTTTTTTTTTAAATTCAAAATAGAAAACGGGTTAACTAGTGCAAAAAATTACATGTACCCTTAATAGTTGTTTTTGAGAATTACTTATTTTAGTTGATACAAAATGGTATGGTATATCAATTATTGGAAGGAAAGTGAGTGGAATTATATAAAAACTTTGAGACTTACAACATATATATTTTTAAATCTCATGAATGGTTAATGTAACTTATCCTAATTTATATATGCAAAGCACATGATATAAAGTAATGAGCAAGAGATGTACCATGTAGTTTAAGAATTGATAGATACCTAAATTGTTTGGCAAAATTTATGTATAACCAAAACAAATCTCAAATTATCATAAAACTCAGTAAATTATAATTATAATAATAAAAATTAAATACAATATATATATTATATATATATATAATCAAAATGAAAGAGAAAAATTTCAACAAATACATCAAAAATAAGATTCATACACAGATAGAAAATTCAAATCACTATCAGACTAATATGGCTGATACATATACATGTCACCTTTAAAAAAAAGTTACGTACGGTTTGGTTTGTTTTTTAAATTGTAATTTGACAGCCAAAAACTCAAAATCTATTTAGTTATGGGCTTCGTTTAGTTTAATTTTAGAATCATCATTCGAGTATAAAGTTGTGATTTAAATGTAGAGTTGTGAGTCAAGTATAAAGAGAAATTTTGTTGATTTATAAGTTTTGAGATTTTGAGTTTTGAGTTATATTTTGAAATTTTGTGGATTTTTTTTTAAATATTCAAAAAAGTTTAAGAAAATTTTATTCTTTTATTTTAAATATGTATATTTTAGGGCAAATTACTTATATCTCCCTTGAGGTTTAGTTAAATTACAGATACTCCTGAGGTTTTGGAAATTATAGATACCCCCTTGAAGTTTATATTTTCATAACAAATTGCCCTCTGAGATTTATATTTTCATAACAATTTATCCCCTAATTTGTTATGCAAATATAACCTTCAGGGGAGTATCTGTAATTTCTCAAACCTTAGGGGATATCTGTAATTTTACTAAACCTCGAGGGGTATATGTAATTTGCCCTATATTTTAATTTGAAATATATTTATTTTATTTTTTTAATATTTTCAACTCAAAACACAAACTCTACACTCAAATCATAACATAAGACATAACTCAAAACTCAATTCAAAAATTTATTTCAAAACTCATAACCAAACTCTTTTTAAAAATTCTATTATAAGAATTCAAAAAAAAAATTTTATTTTGTTCCTTAAAATTATTTTTTATTTTATATTTTTTTGAAAATATTTTTTATTTTTTGCGAAAATACTTTTTGTTATTTTTTTAAGTATTGACAAAATTATTTGTTATAATTTATATATATGGCGATCAAAAAAATTTAAAACTTTAATATTAAAAAAAAGTAAAAATTTAAAAATTATTTAAAAATAGGGAAATTTACCCATAAGTCCTAATTTTTGAAACGTTGAACCATTAGTCCTAAAAGTTTTCTTATGCTCCATTTAGTCCCATTTTTACATCAGCATGGATAAAATGATGTAAATGATCTGATGTTTCATTGTATATAATTTCAAAATTTATTGAAATCTGATGAACATTAGATGTTTTTCATCCTTATTTTCAAACATTATTGAAATTTGATGAACATTAGATGTTTGAAATCTAATGTTTGTAACATGATTCTGATGTTGTTAACATTGTATCTGATGTTATTAACATTGTAAGGGACCTTTCAGTCTATAAGAAAACTTTTAGGACTAAACAGTGCATAAGTTATTAATTTGGGATTTATTGGTGCATCCCCCTTTAAAATATTAAAAAAATTAAAATATTTATAAAATAAAAAAATATATTTAAAATAAAAATTATATATTAAAGTAAAAATTATTTTTTAATTTTTAAATATTTAAAAAAAATACAACGCAAATATTTTAAAAAAATACAGCAGACAATTGTATGAAATATAGTGCAGATTAAAAAAATAAACTCATAACCAAACAAATTTTCTGTGTTTTCAAAACTAAAACTCAAATACAACTCCACACTCAGATCACGATTTTAAAAAATAAGATAAAAAAAATATTTTTTGATTTTTTTTATTAAAAAAAATAGAGTTTTGAAAATAGTTTGATTATGAGTTTTGAAGAAAGTTTTGAATTGAATTTTAAATTGTGTGTTGGTTATAAGTTTTGAAAATAGTTTTTGAATTAAGTTTTGAGTTGTATGTTTGGTTATAAATTTTAAAAAGAGTTTTGAAATTTTTTTATTAGAATTACAATTTGAAAAGATAACTAGACGGGACGATTTTCAAAAACTCATAACTACACAAGTTTTCAATTTTCAAAACTCTTTTCAAAAATTTATATGTTAAAAAAAAAAAATTCTATTTTTTTTAAATTTCAAAAAAAAATATTTTTTTTTTTGTTCTTTCAAATTTTTTTATTTTTTTATTTTTTTGATTTCTTTTTTATTTTTTTATTTTTTTGAAAAAAATATTTTGTTATTTTTTTGAAAAAAATATTTTGTTATTTTTTTAAGTATTGACCAAATAATTGTTTTGATTTAGATAATATATGAGCAATTTAAAAAATTTTAAAATAAAAAAAATATAAATATTTAAAAAATAAAATAACATATTTAAATAAAAAATATTTAAATAAAAAAATAATATTTTATAAAGCTACAAAATAAAATAAAAGAATATTTTTTTCAAAAAATAAAAAATATTTTTTTCGAAAGATAAAAAATAAAAAAATTCAAAAAAAATATTTAAAAAATATAAAAAAGTTCATTTATTTAGATTGCATATGTAAAAGAAGTAAACAAAATTGCCTATAACATTATAAAAGTTTTGACTACAAGACAGAAAAAACACAACATTCAAAAAATCTCTTTTAAAAACTAGTTTTGAAAACTCCTAATAAACAAGTTTTTAATTATAAATTTCTAAAAAATACTTTTAAAACATACAACTTAAAAACTAGTTTCAAACTCGTAACTAAACAAATATTTTAATTTTTAAAAATTTATCTTTTATAATAAAACTGAAACTCTTTCTAAAAATTAAACGTTAGTTTTTTGGATTTATTTTGGAATTTATATGATGGACTTTATAGGAAGGGAGCAGCTTGCCTCTAGTCCTTAATCGGATTGGACAGTACTGTTCAGCCCGTAAGGGCCACCACGGGTTCTGTTTTGACAATTCAAACCGTTCAATGTGTAGAACTCGTCGAATACTATATTCTTGTAAAAAATCACGTTGATCGAATCAATAGCTATTTCATCTTATCAGCTTTTTGTCAACCGTTAATTTGTTCACCATCCATTTTTTTTATATAAAATTAATTGATCACATAGCTATCGATATCTGATCAACATGATTTTTTATAGGTATATAGTACTCGACGAGTTCTATACATATTAAAACGATTCAGATTATTAAATCAGAATTCGTGATGAATCCTTACGGACCAAATAATACCATCCAATCAAATTAATAACTGGAGGCAAGCTACTTCCTATGGAAAAGTATCACGCATTGTTACTGTTAAAGGACAATTTTGCACCAACACTACACGCACTAGGCCTACGGACCACCGAGGGTGGTGGCCCAGTGGTGAAGGCATTGCCTTCCCACAGCCATGAGTCAAGTTCTATTCTTGAGGGGCGCGAAAATCTTGGGATTTCCAGGGGCTCTCTGCAGAGACCTCACGCTGTACTCCGATCGAAACTTGTCCATGGCTGAGGCGGTTGATGAGCTCTACTGGTGCCTCGGTGGTAGGTCCCTTCCTGTGGGTTAAGTTAAATCAGGCTGGCAACGGCTACCCCGGACTTGGGCCTACGGAGGTCGTGATGCCCCCTCAGAACCTCCTTTTTTTCCGATCAAAAAAAAAAACAAGGCCTACGGCAAATTTTGGTAAATAATTATCTGTCGGGATTAATTTGTGTATATTTCAATTAAATTCGAAGTTTTGAAATTAGTGAGTGAATAAATTTATAGTAGCCGGGCTTCGCTTGTAATGTGGATTATTCTTAATGGTTTTCTAACTTTTTGGTTATTACCCTGATACCAAAAAATCTCATTTGAAATTAGTTTTTTTTTTTTTTTTTTTTTTTTGACTTTTAACTTTTGTGAAAGAAAAAATAAAATAATTATAATTTTGATATAACATTTTTTAGTCTAAGATTAAAAAACTTATTTTATTTTTTTTGTAACTATTTTCATCCCAACTAACCCTAACTCATCATGCCAAGCCAGTGCTAGATGACTCATACTCAACATCTTAGATTTTGTTTTAAAATTTTTACTATTCGATGAACCTCTCGGAATTTAAAAAGCTATGGCGTAAATTCTTCTATTTGAAATTTGCTAATTGCATTGTTTCTACGTCTTTCATAAAGAGACTTACAAGTTACGTGTAACAATTTTATTTGGTATTTTATGAGAAAAATTAAAGAAATATTATTTGTACTATTAAAATATAATATTTTATTATTATTCATTATTAAAATATAAAAAATAATTAGTCACTTCGTTATTAAATTATTAGAGATGCTCTAACAGCAACTTCAGTTGATGGTGAAGTTGCTGGTTATAATGTTGTTATCGGCCTTATTAAATTATTAGCGATGCTCTAACAGCAACTTCAGTTGATGGTTATAATGATGTTATTGGCCTTATTTGGGAAATGGAAAAATTTAGTCTATTATCTCTCTTTAATTTTTAGTAATGAAATAAGTATACAATATTTTTTTTTATAGTCTAAGGTCCCTCACCTCTGGTGGCTGAGTCAGAAAATTATATTAGAGGAGACATTTATTAATTACAATATCGAAAATTTTTACAAAAATATTTCACGTAAGTTTTTACAATTGATTTCGAGAAATATAAAAAAAAAAATAATGTTATTTATAACTAGTGTATCATGAACAATCTAAAAAAATATGGATATAAGTCTTAAAATAAATTATAGGATAAATTACAAATACGCCCCCTGAGGTTTGATTAAAATACGAATCGCTCATTGTGATTTTGAAAATTACATTCTACCCCCTAAGGTTTTTAATTTCATAATAAATCGCTCCTTTTATTAATGAATCATCAAGTCAATTAACAGTTTTTAATGATATTAGAAATATGTTTCAATTAATAATTTAGGTAATTTTATTATTGTATAGAAGAGCAATTATGAATTCCATTTTTTTAGTTAATTCTGCTAAATAAAAAATATTAATAAAGAGGTATTTATAATTTTTTCAAACCATAGGGGGCAATTTGTATTTTAAGCAAACCTCATGGGGGTGTATTTATAATTTATCCTAAATTATATAATGATAAATTATTTTTTTATACAAAATTTGATGGGTAAATTACACTGACACTCCCTGAGATTTATGTTTATTACAGTTTCCCTCCTTACATTTAGAAAATTACACTGACCTCCCTTGTCAGTGTAATTATTTGACGATGTTAACTTTTAAGTTAAAATGACATATTTACCCTTAACCTTTACATATACTTTAAAGGGGAAATTACATTGACGCCCCCTAATGTTTCAATTTAATACGGATCCCCCCTGACATTTAAAAACAAAAAACTAATTTAATAAAAATAAATATGAAGAAATATATTTAATTTGTAAAAAATTATTTCTAACCATTTGAAAGATAAAAATTATATAAAAATGATAATTATTTTTTATTTTTTATTTTTTATTTCTTAACCAGATAAATTTTTAATTTAAAAAAAAATTGAAAATCAAACTATACATAGCTAAGAATCTTTTGATAAATCATTTTTTATGTTGATAACTTATTTAATTATTTGTTAATTTTACGACATTTTTACCATCTGAGGCATGTTTGGTAACCATTTCGTTTTCAGTTTTTAATTTATATTTACAAAAATTTTAAAAACTGTCATAAAAATCTGTTTGATAATTTTTTTGGTTTAGAAATGGTTGTCTCAGTTTGTAAATTTGAGGAAAAAAACGTAAATTCAAAAAATGAGTTTACATTGATTTTTAAATAGAAATTTAAAAATTTGACTAACAATTTTTTTTTTTCAATTAATTTTTTTTTTTCAACTAATACTAACTGAGGGAGCAATTGGTAATGCTACCTTAAACCTTGGGGAGGGGATTGTAATTTCTAAAATGTGAGGGGTGTCAATGTAATTTACCCAGTGAGGGCAAAATTGGTATTAAAAAAATTAAATTGCTGACATCAGCAAATTTATTAGTTGACTTAACAGTCAACTAATTGAGAGAGCAATCTGTAATGAAACTTTAAACCTCAGAGAAGGGGATGTAATTTTCAAAAGAGGAGAGGGGAACTGTAATAAACATAAACCTCATGGGGTGTCAATGTAATTTACCCAAATTTGATTAAAAATTCAATATAATGGTAATACCACGCCATCATTAGTATGTGATATCACCAACTAATAGTAAATAAACACATAAAGAGTGAATCTCACATGTCAAATGTAACTAACAATCCAATAAATTTTATATTTTTATAGTGAGATTACTTATACTTGCATATTACTAATAATGACATCACCGTCATATTCAAAAATTTTCATAAAATTTTCATAGATAATATGATTTATAGTAGTCTCTTTATTATCAATCAAAACAACCATTATTGTTTTCATAATTTTTAAAATGTCATTGACATTTCACTCTAATAATATTTTTGTAATTTTTTTATTTAAAATTTTCTTTATATTGTAAAAAAAAAAAATCCTAAAATCTAGGGGGGGCACGTGACCCCCCCAGTCCCTAAGTCCCTCCGCCACTACTCACCCCCATACCCTTATGTCACACCTACACTCTCATTCTCTTTCTACTCTCCTCTATTTTTACTCTCTCCTATCTCTTCCTCTTTATCTAGGGTTTCGATTGCACGAGAGAGAAAGAGAAGACGATGAGGACGATGATGAAGATTTCGATCACTGCGAGTTTTAGTTCCAGTTCCAGTTCCAATTCCAATACCAATTAGAATAGTAGAGATAAAAGCTCCAAACTCACGAGAAGAACTTCGATTTGGGGGATATCCTAAAAAATGAGTATGTTCGAATCAAGTCCTACACTGATCAAACACTTGTCCTACAAGATTGGAAGAAAATCCAACAATCTATCAATGAACGTATATCTGAAGAATCCCTCTATCTACTCATGTCTATGGCTTGTCATTTGCCGAACCCCGAAGATGGTTTGCCATTAATGGCTGACCATTATCCCAATTCCACTATTTCTTCTCAAACAAAGCTCCGATCGACTAATCCCATGAGGAAGGTATCTAGAATTCAGCCCAGTTGCCTAGTAAATTTCCTGCAAGAAATTTCTATTATTATTTTTTTTTTTTGTAAACAGTTGAATGAGTTTTCTATTGATATAGCATTTACAGTGAATCCTTTCTTCTAACAACTATCTATGCCTGTTGTCACGCCCAGTTAAGGAAATGATTGTAAACAATTTTCACTAGCTTGAGATTGTAAAGAATTCTCTAATTTAAAATTGTTAACAAACACAAAGAAATTAAAATTTCTATGGTTTGGTTAAAACAATTTCTCTGGTTTAAAATTGTGAACAAACACAGAGAAATTTATGAACAAAGCTAGAGAAATTTTATAGCGATCCCGGTTTTGACCCGACTCTTGTGATGTTTTGGATTCAGGTTTAATGCTTTCGTGTTGTTGTTAATCTCCTTCTTCCCTTGTATACCTTTGAAATTGGTCTTTGGGTTGTTGTGGTTATGTTTGGAACCGGTTGGTTACTTAGTTTTTAAACCTTATGTTGCCTAGATTTTTAGTCCTCCGCTCAAGCGGCCATTCTTGCGCTCGAGCGGGTATGTAATTTTGGTCCTCCGCTCGAGCGGACTTTCTTGCACTCGAGGGGAGTTGCAAACCCTCAGTACTTTGCATGTCTGCAAAAGTGCTGGAGAAGTGTCTTTCACGCTCGAGCGGTGTTTCCTACGCTCGAGCGGGTGGGTGCTCAAGCATCCTTTCTTAAGCTCGAGCGGATCGTCTGTCGTCTGCAAAAAAATACTGGAGGTATGTATTCTACGCTCGAGCAGATCACTTCTTGCACTCGAGCGGAACAAAAGCTTGTGTCTGACGCTCGAGCGTCAAACTCTCCGCACAAGCGGACTGCGCATATATCAGATCGCAAAAAGCACTTTTTACATCACTTTTTCATATATTTTCAGCCAAAACCCTAGAGTTGTGAGCCACTCTCTCTAAAATACTCTCTCTCTCTCTCTCTCTCTCTACATTTTGACCTAGATCCTTTGATCTCTCACCTTACTTCCTTTGATAAAAATGTGGAGCTTCTCAAGATCTTCTCTTGAACCGATTACAGTTGGGATTTCAGCATCTTTGGGGTTCTCTCTTGCTTGGCTCATCTTCTCTCTTTGAGGTAGGGACATTCTTCACTGTGTTATGACTTTTAACCTAGTTATGTATGGTCATGTATAAATAGTGAAATTTTAGGAGTTTTTGGGTAAAACATAGGGTTTGGTTTCAAATTGAAAGAGGGATTTCTATGTTGTGCTTCATAGATGATTATGGGGTTTTGAATATGAGGATATCTAGTGTTAGAATGGTGGATTTTGGCTTTTGGGTTAGTATTTGAAAATGGAGGAAATTTGCCCTAATATATCTTGAATATTATTTTGTATAAATGATGGAATTGATGTGAGAAATGTGAAATTGGGAGGATGTATGAAAGAATGGTGTAGTTGGATTTGTTTAAATCACGCACCCATGGAAATTTGATAAATTATCTGTTATAAAGATTGTGTATTTATTTAGAAATATTGTATTGAGCTATTGGTGGAGGATATCTATGATTGTGTAGAAATTGCATGAGGATTAGGTGAATTAAAATTAATCATTTAATTGTGTCATTGAATATAACGGTATGTTGAGGCATTGTATATGCGTGATTGTAGTCATTGAATGTGACAGTATATTTTAAATACATTATATATGTATGATGTATTGGGAGGAGAAATGGGATGTACTCCATGTTTTGGGAGGAGATAGGAGATGGACTCCATTGAGAATTAAGTAGGCTAGAGTGTCCAGGGTGAAAGTCCCAAAATCTTATGTATAATGGGTGCCAATCCCGCGGACGAAATTTTTGTAAAATGGCAATGTTGAAGTGCTTGTATAGTAATTATGTTGATTGAGAACCACTGAGTTATAGTCTCAGTCGGAATTTTTTTGAAAATTATAAACTTGATCTATGAACTCAAACGAAATGTACTAACTTGAAACAAGTGTATGGGAATGGAATGAGATGTGAGTATTGGTACCGCGTGGTCATGGAAAAAATGTGAATTGGTCATGAACATTAAATATGTTTATATTTGACACTAATATTGTAACAACCTGGACCCATGATTAACGTTAATCCATGCTTAAGTATGTTTAACAAATAATTAAGACGAAGTCATGAGTCAATTACATGAGCATTGCATTATTTGTGTTTATATCTGTTTAACGTAGAAATATTTGTTCCTATTTTCGTTTCGGTTTACAAATTGAAGACCTTATCGGCATCCGATTCAGAAATTGACTTGATTTTTGAGTTAAGTAGAATTTTTAGTATTTTATGGTAGGTCCAATTGAAATTCAATTTGGAACGATTAAATTAGATTAACTTAATTCCCACTTGATTAGCCTTAATTAACTATCATTAGGTAAACCTATATAAAGCTTCTTATGTGCTATCACTCTCTCTTTTTCTTTCATTTTCAACCCATTATGAGCTCACACACACATACAAACATGTAGAGAGAGAGAGAGAGAGAGACCAGGGAGGAGCCTTCAAACAAGAAAATTTCTAGAGAATTACGGAAACTTGAAGACTTTGAGCAAGAATTCGCCAGGATTCAAAGAGTTAAGAACCTAAGGTATGAAATCAAGCCTTTAATTGGGTAATTAGGGAGTTTAACTCATGCATTCAAAAGAATTAAGTAAGTTGGGGTATGAATTAAGCTTAATGAAGTAGTAGGATAGAGTATACATGCATGCATGTACATTACACTACATTTAGAGCATGTTATCTAAGAATTTGTCCCATGCATGTTCATATTATAGTTGTAGTCTAAGAATTCACCATGTTTTTGGAAAGAAATATCTCATGTGATCATGTTTTGGAAGTTATGAATTCAAATAAATACATGCATGGCATAATTACACCATGTTCTTCCATTTCAAGTTGAATTTTGCACAATTGTCATCCTTTTGGGCTTGAATTTCATGAAAAGATCTTTGATTCTTAATGTTCTTCAAGTTTAGACAAGTTTCCTTAAATTTTGGGCCCAAATGATGAGTTTTGAAATGTTGGAATCAAGATTTGGAGCGTGGAAGCAATTCTAGAAATTCCATAATTTTGCTTCCATGCTCGAACGACAGATTCCACACTCGAGCGACCACTCTGTGTCTCACATTTCCGCTCGAGCAACCAAGGGCTGGCCCGAGCGTGAAATGTATGCTCCCAGAAGTCCTTATGTTTTGCAGCACGCTTGAGTGACAACAGTTGCGCTTGAGCGATGTCATGTCTCTCACGCTCGAGCGAATGTCGAGCGAGCGTCGACAAGCAACTAGTACTTTTTCAAAATTTTGCAGACCGCTCGAGCGAAGGAAGTTGCGCTCGAGTGGGCCCTCACATTTTGTATGTTCGCTCGAGCGAGGAAAGCCACGCTCGAGCGTAGACCCTGTTTTCAGCAAGTTTTGAAAAAATATTTTCAAGTACATTTTTGCATCCTCATTTCATCCTAGGCATTCCTAGGCCAAGATTAAAACATTATAATGAGGATAAATGCTAGAAACACACTAAGGACAGATGAAATAAGTTATGTACAATCCGAGCATGTGTTCCAACATATGTATCTGTTACGTTAATGTAGGTCACGCAGCTCAAGTTAAATGAATTGCCTACTCTACTCACCTATTTGGAGCCACCGGTTATCTGTGAGTAATAACTTACTAAAACTATGTTCAAATTAAATTATTTCTGTATATGGACTAAGATTTGTACCGTGAAAGCTATGTGTTTAAACTATGAATGATTGTCTGCCTTTGGCAAATATTTATGACATTCATGCTATGATTCAAGTACGCTATCTATACCCGGACTGAAGGTCCCTTAATGGAACTGGCAAGTTATTTGTACTCGGCTGGAGGTTCTTTTATGGAACTGACAAGTTATCCGTACCCAGTCTGGAGGTTCCTTTATGGAACTGGCAAGTTATCCGTACCCAGCCAGAGGTTCCTTTACGGAACTGACAAGTATGGTCAATGATGTTCGGTATATGATTTGTTAGCGCTAACGAATGATCTATGAATGAACAAGCATGATTTCTGAATTCTGTTTACATGTTGAATGAGAACATGGATTTGAAATAGTTCTATGTAAGGACTTAATTGTGGGACATCATTCATTAAATCATTTACTCTGTTATTATCCACTGGGCTTTCACTCATTATTTATATTATGTATGTAGGTGATCAAGTACGTGACCAGGCTCAGAGTTGAGGACCTGGAGTTTCAGTTTTGTCAGCCAGCCGCCGTGCCTCCCGAGGGGGTTCCGTTTTGAGTCAAGCCTCGAGGCTGTGTTTTGGGAATGTATAAGCTTTTGTTTCTTTTGATTTTCGTACAAGTTTTCTGTTATGCATACACGAAGTGATTTAATTATTGTATTTTGTTTAATCACATGTATGGTTATGGAAGTTTGAAATTGTCAGTCTCATGTATGTCTTCACAGCTCGTTGGACTATGTATATTTCATGTATTTGCTTCCACAGCCCCTATTTATATGCTATCATGTCAAGAGGCCTTCGGTAATCCAAGGATTACTGGCCAGTTACGTCACTAAACCTATAGGGCGAGTTTGGGGCGTGACAGATATCTTGGTTAAACCTCATATATTGTGATAGAATGTTTCTACTGGGCTTTGACTCACCCTACTTGGGAAACCATTTTCTGATACCAGTGACATGCTTCCTCCAAGGACGTAGCTTGGGAGGACTTAGAAGCTGGAGGCCCTATTTTTGTTATTTTGTGTTTAAATGTTTATTCAAGCCAAGGGCTTATATTTGTACAGAGCTTATGACTCTCTTTTGTTGTAACCAAGAAGTACCTTGGAAAGATGTAAGCACGTAGGGCATTTATTTTGTTGTTATTAATTAGTGTTATATGCTATAGATTCAGGATGAACATTTATGAATGTATAATGCATGTAATATCTTTTGTAATACGAACTCTGATGAATAAAAGGATATCAATTCCATTATGTTCACTTCTATTATGTATTGAAATATTTGTATTATTTTGGGGGGCGATACAACTTTGGTATCAGAGTGTACCGGGTTTGAATATTTTGGGTACGTAGGAAGTGGTTAGTACCACAATGGGTTTGTCTCGCTTGGTTGAAACGTTAGTATGTGTTGTATGCTTATGTGATAACATGTTTATGTGATTATATGGGTATGGGATTTAGTTCCTAAGATGTTGATTGGGTCTACGAGTTTCTGGAAGTCCCATTAGAAGAGCACTTGATCACTGTTGTTTCTAATTGAAACTCTAGTAATGTCGCGAGACAATCATTATCTAGAAAAGAAATTTGTAGGTACTTATGTGACTATATGCTTATGTGGAGTGAATTACAGTTGTCCATCGTATTAGGATGCGAGTGAACTAGCTTCGGTACAATTGTGAATGTGCTAATGTTTTTCGTTACCTTTATTAGGATGTCAGGACGTGGACGTGGTGGTGGTGGGCGTAGTAGGCGTGGTAGGCACGAGATGTCTACACCGGATGAAATTCCGACGCAAGAGGAAGGGGTTGGTCAGGCCAATGTGGCCAAGCCAGTTAGTCAGCAGGCCATGGGCGCCTTAGCCCGCGAAATGGACGGAGCATTGCAAGAATCCATGGACATTCTTAGGGTTGAGAATCAAGTCTAGGCCCAAGTAGCTGAGGCAGGGCCTTCGTTTTTGAAGAGAGAGTCCGGTCTAATCCGGATGAGTTTTTACGTGACCAAAAAGAGCCACTGAAGGCAGATGAGTGGCTTTAGCAGATAGTGAAGATGTTCGAGATGCTTGGCATCGAGGATGACCAGTTGATGGTGACCTTGGCGTCTTTCCAGCTGAAGGGGGATGTAGGTCAGTGGTAAAAGTATGCGCGTGGGCACATTTAAGGGACTTGGGAGGCTTTTGTCAGCGTCTTCCAGGACAAGTTTTTGCCTCCCATGGTTAGGGAGAAGTTGAGGGATCAGTTTTCATTGCTCAAGTAGCTAAACACGCCAGTGGCCGAGTTTGAGGCCACCTTTACTAGCCTCTCTAAGTTTGCACCTGAGTTGGTGGCGACAGAGGAGTGCCGATATTTGGAGTTTGAGAAAAAGCTGAGGACCGCGCTCATGTTTAGAGTTGCCGAGTCCATGATTAGAGACTATGGGCGCCTGTAGACGTCCCCGAACGCCCCGGGAGGGATGAGTCCCCCGTTCCGTTCGTCTTGGGCTCACTACAGTTCAGGACTCAAATGTCACGGTTCGTAATCTGAACCAAAGAGTCCAAATCTGGCAAATCGTTTTGAGAAAACAGATTTTTGAAAGAAGTGCCAAACATGGACTGCTTTGCCAGATACAGAGTCGCCACCTAAATATTTTATTTTGGAAAATTTAGGAAACCCTAACTCGTTGCCTAAGGCCACGTGTCCGTCTTCACCAAAGTTGTCTCGGCTCGGGAACTTGGGTACGATTGGGGAAGGTCACTTCGTGAGGCACCCCCGCTCGCCCGATCAAAGATCGGCCTCTACTAACCATGATATCTAGTTTTGAAAACATTATGCGTTCTTATTCCGGTTATTAGCCTAGATTTACTACGTGATGCGCACAGCATACAAGTATAGACCGGGTCGCCTGAATTAGAACAAAAATTTTCATGTTTGTTTTTTGAAAGATGGTTTGCTACTCGCAAGTAGGCTTAAAATACAGATTTTGCCACCCTCAGGTGGGCTTAGGAAAGATGGTTTTGCCACTATCTAGTGGGCTTAAAACTTACAGTCAATGCATTGTTCCAATCCAAATAACCCAACCTTCACCCACAGGCATTCAGGCAGTTATATCACATAAGCAAATAGCCTCATGGTAAGCATGCTATCATAGCAGTCACTCACACACATGCAAGGATGCTAAAGCGTAAAAACTTACCGAGTACTCCAAGCCAAAACAGAAGCTAATTAGAAATCCATGCATGATCCTAACTATACAGAAATGTCTAATGCAACACATGCAATAATGCAACTAAGATAGGCTCAGCTATTCTAAACATGGCATATGGAATGCTACAGCTAACACGTATTCAACTCGGAATTGAAATACAATGCAGTGAGTTATGATGCGCCGAGCCCGGTGCATGCAAAACAGATGAATGAATGCAAACATGCTATCATACTGTATGCTAATTGAAACATGCCCTAATCTAACCATCATAAGTTGGTAAATAAAAGGGAGAGAAAGACGTGGGGTTGGAAGACATACATCACACGCACGCACACTTATTACAATTGTGCCCTCGCTCGGAGGGTCCGAATAAATAATATACAGTCCCGAATAAATAATACAGTCCGAATAAATACAAAATCCTAATTAATTAACAAATTAATCTAGGAAAGCAGTAAATTAGCATGCAAGCTAGGGACTGCCTCGACTCTGCTCCGGATGATGAATGATGCATGTTCGGGTTGTTTGGCGCGGAAATCCATCGCGATGCCCCGATTAGCCTCTGTTTATGATTAAGCCCGAAATATTGCACGAAGTCCCAAGAGATTGTCGGTTTCTGATTTGCTACAACAGAGAGCAGGAAAGGGGCATGGCAATGTATTTTCACATATGTATGCTTGACTACTCTCCAGGGAGCGTAGTCCTCGATCCTCGTGCCACCAATCACGCATCTCGATGCATGATGGCCGAGGAGTCGATTTGCATGACTCAATATGGAATGAATGCACACATAAACACAACAAGGCCTAAACTCCATCATGGATAATCCGGAGTGTCGGCGACTGGGAATTGAGACACGTTCCGTCACTCAAAGAACGAAACGTCCCTCGTTTCTCGTGCTTGGGCTAACTCCTATCCCAAACACAATGCAATATGCATGACATGCATGAATGCAACTAATATATAACCTAGCATACACAATGCTATGAAATGGCATAGATAATGCTCGATGTAACATGACATACTCAATGCTCTAACATGCAACCTAGCATACGCAATGCTATGAAATGAAATGGCATACGCAATGCATGATGGACTTACGCCAACATGAGTGGACCTCAGCCACACTCACATCAGCGGCCATAAGATGAAAATGAGACACTCGAGATGCGTGCACACATGCACGCAAACCGAGGACCGATCCTAAGGCACAAATGCCACTCTAATAAAGCATGGCAAGGCACAAAATATGGCATACAAACATGCAAATTCTAGCGCTGAAATGTGATGCAAAATGATCCCGAAACATGGAAAACATGGCACCCGATGCATGGAATGGTCCCGAAACACAAAACTAGGCACATGTGTTGACCTATAGCTATACAAAGCATGCATTATTTGACCATGAAGCATAAAGACAGAACTAAGGCAGTCCCAAAACATGAACATTTCTTGTTCAAAGCATGGCCAAAAGATGCTAGCAAGATGGCCTAACATAGCATGCAAGTTTGACTAGCAAACATGGGTTACATGGCAAGCACATGAAGCAAGTGAGAACTCATCAAACCACCAAAAATCAGTGAACAAAATATGCCAAAATATGCCCAAATAAATATGGAAAGGCAGCCAACACATGCACAAATGAGGGGCTCCTTTGGAGGGCATACAAAGGGTTTATTAAGCACATGCATCAAGGACACTTAGCATGGCACAAACAACTCTGGAAATAGAATATGATAACTCCAAAACTCACCAAATTGACCCCAAAATGTGACTAAGAAGCATGCAAAGAGGGGTCCCTTTGGAACGCCAAAATGACCATCAAACAAGTCAAGGTGAGAGGGGGTCATCCCCCTCTGATTTGGAGGCTCAAAACAGTGTGTTAGCCACTGGAAATCAACTGGATTTCGGTGGCTAGATGGCCAAACAAAGCATGCAACAAGAGCCTAGGTGTAGGGCTCAAAATAAGAGACAATCAAGCATACAAGGGGGCATATGATCTCGAAAAAAAATGGGACCTCAAACAAACTTGAAGATGAGATTAAAACAAGATATTTTTCAGTTTATGACAACTCTCAAAAATGAACACAAGTAGGGCTAATCTATCATGCAAAAATGGCCCTAAAAGAGAGATTAGAGATAAGGGACAGTAGCTGGCCCCAAATAGCAAAGAGCCCTTCAACAAAGTTGAAGAGGGGCTAAAAAAAAGGTACTTTACAGTTTATGGAAAGTCTCAAAAATAAGCACAAGTAGGGGTAAACTATCATGCAAAAATGGGCTTACAAAGAGAGATAGGAGACAAGTGGTAGTAGATGGCCTCAAACAGAGGAGAGCCCTTCAACAAAGTTGAAGAGAGGTTCAAAACAAGACATTTTACAGTTTAGCTTGGAGCCCATAAATGCTCAAAAACAAGGCTAATATATCATGCAAGAAATGGCCATAAAAGAGAGATAAAGGGAAACGGGTAGCAGGTGGCTTCAAACATAGAAAAACCCTTGATCAAACATGAAGATAAGCTCAAAATAATACTATTTATAGTTCGGGTTGGAGCCCAAAAATGCTTGCAAGCAAGGCTTATAAATGAAGCAAGAAAAGACTAGAAAATGAAAAAAAGACTCACACTTGTTAGAACCAAACTTCAGCAACTTTTGGACCAAATTTGTGAGCTCTCAACCTCTGGAAATCAGCTTCAAAGGGCTGGAATAGAGTGTGGAGGTGTGGTGCTATGAGTTGTAAGGTAAATAGTGTAAGAAGCTTAGGGTTTGGAGGGTTGGAAGAGAGGGAAATGGAGAGTTGTATGTAAAGGCTCTACACCATTTTTGTAACCCTCTAAAATGCAGCTGGAGGTGCTGGTTTTATAGAGGGAGGAGTGAAGGAAAGGGGGGGAAAATCAAATTCAAATTTTCCCCCCAAAAGGGCAGATCCCCGGGTAGGGGTCTGGGGGAAAACAGAGGGTACAACTGTAAGGAACCAGGAGAGAGGAACATGGCCGGCCAGGTTCAGAGGGTTCAGGTGGCCGGCCGGCCAGGGTCAAAAGGGTCAAGTTCAATTAGTGGCCGGCCACCCCAAAAAGGTGGCCTCCCATGTGTGTACAACACAGCTATGTGGAGAAAAACCAGGAAATGTGACCCAGGAGAGAGAAAAACCAACTTTTTAGAGGGGTTCAAAAGGGTCAGGAAGAGTTGATGGCTGGCCAACCCATATTGGTGGCCTCCCAAGTGTGTACAACACAATGGTGTGGTGGAAAGTCAGATAAAGTGGCCCGGGGATGGAAAAAGTCAGCTTTCTAGTGAAGAAAACGGGGCATGAAGAGCGATGAAGGAATAAAGCTGGTCTTCAGAAAAATTGCTGGCCTCCCACCCTTCTACAACCTTCCTAACAATGAAAATAAGGTCCCTGCCAAAAATGGACCCAAACCGATGCAAAACGAAGGTTCGGGGGCCAAAACGCGCAGCTCGGGGCCCCGAAAACTGACTGTTAAGCACCGGAGGTGGCGTTTGACCACGAAGTTGGTCTCTCGAGCCACAGTGTCCCTCAAAAGGGAGTAAACAAGATGTATACCAAAAATCGGAGCAAACGGAGGTGGTTAAGCGGTCCCAAACCGAGGCACACGGCCGACGGCTTCGAAAATCGAGAACCGGGCTCCAAATGGGAAAAATGGCCTACGACCACGAAACGTAGCCTACGGCCACTGAGAGATGATCTATGAGACCTCTCCCTCCCTTCGGGAAGAGAAAACAGAGAAAACGGGACCTGGTTCACAAACCGAGGCAAGGTACAAAAGAGTCCGGAAGTCTGGAGGCAAGGCTCGCAACCGTAACTTCGCAACTTCAGAACGAGCACAATATGCAACATCACCAAGCGCTCAATCAGTGACGTCTGAGTCTTAAGATCGGTAAAAAATGGGGTGTCTACAGCGCCTTGTCGAGCTGGCGGCCCATCTCGAGACCATCATGCAGACTGAGGATGAGAGAATGAGAGGCTCTAGGAGGAATCAGGATAACCAGGGGGACAACAAGAGACAAAGGGATTTTAATCCCCAACTGTCCTAAGAAGCGTATTCGAGGTCTACCTTTCCAGTGCCGAGTTCGAGTTCTGAGTGAGGTGGTCAAGGAGACATCACTTGTTTTAAATGTGGTCAGTTGGGCCACAAGTCTTCAACTTACCCACAAAAGGGAGGAGGGCAGCGAACAGCTTCATTTTCGGCTCGTTCTCAAGGCCAAAGTTAGGGGAGAGGCCAGCCGCTCACTTGTTATCAGTGTGAGCAGGCGGGGCACTTGAAAATATTTTGTCTACAGTTGGATGGCACACCTGGTGCGTCTGGCTCGAAGCAGACACAGAGTCACCAACCAGCACAGTCAGCACAAGTCTCGAGGGCCAATCAGAGAGCCTCTTCGGCTCAGTCAGTGCAACAATCCTACGCTCCGAGAGGTGAGCAAGTAGATCAGAGACATACGGGGCGCGTGTATGCTGTTACTGCACCAAATCTTGTACCTGTTCCATCTATTGTGAAAGGTACCTTCTTGTTTTGCAATTCAGTTGCTAGTGTGTTGATTGATACGGGTGCATCCCATTCATTTATTTCGTCTAAATTTGCATCAATTTTGGGGTTGGAGTTGGCACAGTTAGCATCTCCTATTTGTGTAGAGTCACCTATTGGTAGTGAGGTTATTCTGAAATAGGGGTATCGGGGTTGTGACATAGAGGTCGCCAGTCGTCGACTTCCATTTGCATTTTTTTTGCTTGATATGACTAGTTTTGATGTTATTTTGGATATGGACTGGTTATCGTCATACTGGACTATTATAGATTGCTACCGTCAGAGGGTTATTATATGTACCTCAAGCGATGATTGCTTTTATTTCTTGGGGGACCTGGTGGATAGAATCTTATCACCAGTATGTGATCCACATAGGCGGAGTGAACTTAGTTGTCTTCTTACTAGCTTCTTGAGTAGTGAGTGTGGTGAAGTTCAGGTTGAGTTGCCAAGAGTGATTTGTGAGTACTCGGATGTTTTTCCCGAGGATCTTACTAGTTTACTACCTCACCGAGAGATCGAGTTCTCTATGATTTAGTGCCTGGCACGGTACCGATTTTTATGGCACCGTATCAGTTTGTGCCTGCTGAGTTGAGTGAGTTGAAGATTCAACTCCAGGAATTATTAGATAAGGGTTTTATTCGCCCTAGTACTTTGCTTTGGGGAACACCGGTTCTCTTTGCTAAAAAGAAAGATTGAGCGTTGTGACTTTGTATCGATTACCAAAAGTTGAACTGGGTAACTGTTAAGAACAAGTGTCCAATGCCACGTATAGATGACTTGTCTGATCAGTTGAAAATGTCTCGTTGTTTCTCTAAAATAGATCTGAGATCAAGTTACCATCAGTTGAGGGTAAGGGAGGAGGATATCCCGAAAACAGCATTCCGTACGTGATATGACCACTATGAGTTTCTTGTGATTCCTTTTGGTCTAACCAATGCACCGGCTGTATTTATGGACTTGATGAACCGAATCTTTCGAGAGTTCTTAGACCGTTTTGTGATCGTCTTTGTAGATGACATTTTGATTTACTCACCCTCTGAGAAGAAGCACGAGGAACTCTTGCGAGTGGTGCTTGAGTTGTTTAGAGCCCACGAGCTATATGCTAAGTTTGGGAAATGTGAGTTCTGGCTAAAAGAAGTTAAGTTCTTAGGCCATGTGGTATCCAGGGAAGGGGTGACTGTAGATTCATCCAAAATTAATGCAGTACAAGATTGGGCACAGCCTTAGAATGCTTTCGAGATCCGTAGTTTCTTGGGATGGGCCAGGTATTACCGTCGGTTTGTGAAGGACTTCTCAAAATTGGCCTCACCTTTGACTAGGTTGACGAAAAAGGGAGTTAAATTTGTATGGAGTGAGACTTGTGAAAAGTCGTTCCAAGAGCTTAAGGTTAAACTTACCACCGCTCCAGTCTTGATTATTCTAGAGAGGGGTTTGGGCTATTCAGTGTATTGTGATGCCTAATGCGAAGGTTTGGGCTCTGTATTAATGCAAGAATGGAAGGTAGTGGCCTATGGCTCACGGCAGTTGAAAACACACGAGAGGAATTACCTTACTCACGACTTAGAGTTGGCGGCGGTGATTTTTGCCCTGAAAATTTGGAGGCATTATCTATATGGTGAGAAATTTGAGGTGTTTTCTGATCATAAGAGTCTGAAGTATCTGTTTACACAGAAGGACTTGAATTTAAGGCAGAGAAAGTGGATAGAGTTCATAGAGGATTATGATTTTGAATTGCATTACCATCTAGGGAAGGCCAACGTTGTGGCCAATGCCTTGAGTAGGAAGTCTATTAGAGTGTGGCTTGTATTGCCATCCGAGAATGGGAAATGTTGGATACTCTTGGGGAGTATGACTTGCATCTTGGCGAGTCCGTTGAATCTGCAGCCTTATTTTCAGTAGTTGCATAACCTACACTTGTGAGTTGAATGTTAGAAGCGTAAAAAGGTGACCTTGAGGTCAAATCCCTCCGAGAGATCTCTAGTGGGAAGGTAAAAAAGGGCTTGACTGTGTATCTCGACCAGAGTGTGAGATACCGTGATCGTTTGTTCTTGCCAGAGTCTTGCCAAGAGGAGGTACTCTGAGAGTTTCACCATTCACGCCTTGCGGTGCACCCGGGAGGCACAAAGATGTACCACGACCTTAGTCGCCAGTTTTAGTGAAGGAGTATGAAGAAGGATGTGGCCATGTTTGTGTCAAAATGCCTTACTTGTCAGCAAGTGAAGGCTGAGCATCAGAGGCCAGCGGGTTTGTTGCAATCCTTGCCTATAGCCGAGTGGAAATGAGAGCATGTCACGATGGATTTTGTTATGGGCCTTCCAAGGACTCAACAGGGTAGTGATGCCATTTGGGTAGTAGTTGACCGATTGACCAAGTCGGCGCACTTTATACCTATGCGTGTAAGTGATTTGGTAGACTATCTTGCCAACTTGTACATTAGGGACCTAGTGAGGTTGCACGGAGTCCCTGTGACGATTGTTTCAGATAGAGATCCACATTTCACAGCTCGGTTGTGGCAGAGTTTGCAAAGTGCCTTAGGCACTAGATTGACCTTTAGCATTGCTTATCATCCTCAGACTGATGGGCAGTCCGAGCGTACTATTTAGATCCTTGAGGATATGCTTCGAGGTTGTATCCTTAACTTCAAAGGTTCGTGGGAGAGGCATTTGCCCTTAGTGGAGTTTGCCTATAACAATATCTTCCAATCGAGTATTGGCATGGCACCGTTTGAAGCTATGTCTTGTACTGTGTGGGGCCGAGGTGGGTGATGCACATTTGTTAGGTCCAGAGTTGGTTCGGAAAACAACAGAGAATGTGGTACTTATTCGTAAGAGATTAGTCACGGCTCAGAGTCGTCAGAAGAGTTATGCCGACCGTAGGAGAAGACCCTTGTCTTTTAAGGTAGGAGACCATGTGTTCTTGAAAATATCACCTAGGCGGGGTTTTATGAGATTTTGGAAGAGTGGGAAGTTATCCCCTTAGTTTATTGGCTCTTTTGAGATCCTTGAGCAAATTAGGAAGGTTGCTTACCATTTGGCGTTACTGCTGTAGACACCCAATTTTTGACCACCCTTAAGACTTGGGCGCTACTGATTGCTTACTTGGTGATGAAAGTTGTGCAGTGCAAAGGTTCGATTTCTTCGGCAAGGAGAGCGTCAAATCCCAACCTTATACCTCATTTTTGGACCAAAACTATTTTGACCAAAATAATTTTAGACCTTAAAACCCTCTCTTTCAAAATAGTTTTTGAAAAAGTTCCCACAATGTTCCGAGGCTCACATTTCGTTAAATGTTACGCTTTTCGGTAAACTGAGCAAGGACAAAGTAGAAATAAACGGAAGAGAGGTGAACTCTTTGAAAAAAATCTTCAAAACATCTTGTTTAGGGGTTTGGAGTTGAAGAAAATAGGAAAGAAGAGAAGAAAACTAGTTGAGGAGAAGTTCGGCATGAATCCGGGTAGGATCAAAACTGAGCAGTTTTCACTAAAATAGGCATATCTTCTTGAACACTTGGAATTTTGATGTGAGGCTGTCACCATTGGAAAAAAGACTTCCAGGGTTTCAATTTATGCTTAAGAATAACCTGCAAAGGAGTCCAGATGAAAGAAATATGCCCATTTGAAATTGGGCCCAAAAAGCAGATTTTTCTGACCAACTAGAGGTGGAGGTTGCTGGCCATGGATGGGCTTTTCTGGCCATGTGCCAGCCATGAATGGCCTTTTCCGGCCATGTGCCGTCCAGGAGTGTGCCTTGCCGCCAAGAATGGACCTGTGCTGGCCATTGGTGCAAAAAGTCAGATTTTTGCAAATATTTGTCTTCCAGCTGTTCCAGCTATCCATTTTGGGATATTTTCGACCTGAGCTCATGGTTTTCTATATATAGAGGCCATTCTCTATTATTGTTTTCAAGGTTAGAACATTTGAGGAGTGAAATATTGTGGGAGTCTCTCTCTCTCTCTCTTTCTACAATTCTCTATCTCTACATTCTTCTCTCTCTTGAACCTTTGTGCATACAAGTAGAGATACACTTCTCCTTTGCCTATACATCCTTGACCAAAGTTGGTTATCTTTGGGCTGAGATTCCTTGGGACCTTCTTTGAGCTTTAGAAGGTGATTTTAACTTGATTTAGTGCCTCATTTGTGCCTAAAGTGTGCTTGGCTTCAAGAGGTATAAGACTCACCTTTAAAACTTGTTTTGCATACTTGTTTTGCCATCTTTTCAAACTGTTTTTGGCCTGGTTTTGAACTACAAAAACCTCTATTTTTTAGGCTTAAAAATGTTGGTTTGAGGCTATTTTGAGTTTGGGGGTGGTCCACCCTTCTTGTCTCTTTGCTTGTTAAGCTTTTGTGCCATCTTTTCATCACTTTCAAACCAACTCTTTTGGCCTCTTAACCACTGAAATTCAGAGGTTTTTCAATGGTAAAAACTTTGTTTTGAAGTCCAAAATTGAAGGGGTTAGCCTCCCCTTCTTGTGTCTTGCTTACTAGTCTAGCATGCTTCATGTTTTAGCCTATTATTCTAGTTTGTGGTAGCTTAATTTCAGAATGTTAAGCTATATTTTGGACTGTTTTACCTCTTTTTTGGGCTGGTTGTTGCTTTTGAGCCTTGTATAGCATAGTTGTAGTGTTAATTCCTTTGCTAGCTTAGTGTTTTAAGGCTTTAACCATCATTGGTGTGGCTTGGTTACATGTTTTAATACTTTTTCATGCCTAATTCCAGCACCTAAATATCTGCAACTTCCCTCATTTCATCACTTTTTCATTTGCTTTGAGGGTTGGTTAGCCTTAGGGTTATGTTTAAGCTTGAGATTGAGATTTGTGCTTAATGGTTTTAATCCTCTTTTGAGAATTTCTACTAACCAAAAGCATGATCTCTCTCTTGCCTTAAGTCATCCCTTGGTTGACACCTCTCTCATTAGAGGACACTCATCTTGGACTAAATCAACTAACCGGTTAAAGAATGGATCGGTAACTAAAATAAGTAAACAAAAGTGATAAGTAAAACTTGAGCAAGATAAGCATGTTGTGTTGCATTGCATGTGTTCAATCGGACGTTATATTGAATACAAGGAAAATTGGAGCATTTCATATTCAAAGTGATGAAATGGGCCAATCTCCTTTGTCTCCATTGCCTTTGATCACACATGATGAGGTGATGGTCTTGAGTCTTGTTTTTGCATACAATGAAATTGTACAACTTGGATCTTTGGCCATCATGCAATGAAATTGCTTGATTGGTGGTTTTGGATCTAAGAGTGCCACTCCTTTGAGGTTTTAAGATGATAAGGAGGGGTACAGTACAAACATACCCTTGGAAAAACCTTTATCTTCCTCTGTTTGTGCTCTGTTACAGTGTGGTGACTCAAAGCACCAGTGGCTGGCAGTGGCTCATTCTTGGCCGACAAGACACACTTTTGGCCGGCAGCAACCACCTATGGCCTGTAGGCCACTGGTGTAATCCTCAGCATTGATTTGGTAAGTTGGAGCAGAAAGTTTTTGAAGTGTACTCAACCCTGCAAACAGAGCCTCTCAAGAGCAAAACGGTGGCTTTTCGGGGCGAAAATCGAGGCAATGTATCCTTCACTTGCCGAAGCAGAGCTATGGCAGTGTAGTTTAGATATTTCGCATGATTAGTTTATGTACATTTGTGTTGTAATTTAATTAATTAGTTGCTAATTTGTTAAGTGTTGTAATAATTAGTAGTTTGCTAGTTATTCATTTGATTTGTAATAATTAGTCTAATTAGTTTTATTAGATTAGTTAGCCTAGCTTAGCTTAGATTAGCTTAGCTCTTATTCATTCGGACCCTCCTTCGCGAGGGCATAATGTTGTAATAAGTGTGCGTGCGTGTATGTATGTCTTCCAACCCTACGTCTTTCTCCCTTTTATTTAATCACTTTCGATGGTTAGATTAGGGATCATTTTCAATTAGCATGCCTTATGCTTGCATGTTTGCATCCATTCATTTTGTCTTGCATGCACCGAGACTTGGCACATCATTCAAACTATATTGCAATTTCAATACTTCTTTGAATACGTGTTTCAAAGCATGCTATCAAAGTGTTGCAAATGCCATATTAGTAGCCAAGCCTATTAATTGCATTATTGCATGTGTTGCATTAGGCATCTTGTATAGTTAGGATCATGTATCTTTCTAACTAGTTTTTTATTTTAGCTTGGAGTACTCGGTGAGTTTTATGCTTTAGCATACTTGCATGAGTGTGATTGCCATATTACCATGTTTCGCATGCTTGCCATGAGGCTATGTACTTAAATGCTAAACTGCATGAATGCCTGTGGATACAGGCTTTGTTGTTTGAATTGGAACAGTTCAACAAATGTGAGTTTTAAGCCCACTTTGTTGTGGCAAATCATGTTTTAGCCCACTTGAGGTGGCAAATCCGTATCTTTTAAGCCCACTTAAGGGTGACAACTTCAAACTATTTTCAAAAACAAACATGAATTGAATTTGTTCCAATTCTTGCGATTTAGTCTATACTTGCTTGTGTGCGCATCACGTGGTAAAGTTAGCCTAATAACCAGAATAAGAACACGAGGTTTATAAAAGAACATATCATGATTAGTAGAGGCCGATCCTTTGATCGGGCGAGCGGGGGTGCTCAATTCATGACCTTTCCCCCTCATACCGAAGTTCCCGAGCCAAGGCAACTTTGGTGATGACGGACACGTGGCCTTTGGCACGAGTCAGAGTTTCCTAAATTTTCCAAAAATAAAATATTTAGGTGGCGACTTTGTAATCTGGCAAAGCGGTCCAGTTTTGGCATTATTTGATTCAAAATTGATTTTCCAAAATGATTTGCCGGATTGGACTCTTTGGTGCTTATCAGTTTCACATTGCACTTGTGAGACTAGATTCAGAACCACAGGCGAGAGTCCGAACTGTGAGGCCTTCTTTTCAAACCCTTTTCCGAAAGGCGGGGGTGCGGAAAAGGGCAAGCCCACACCGCCACAACTTTTTGGAGTGCATGACATGTTTCATATTAGTATGCTTTGGAAGTATGAGCCAGATCCATCACAGGTTTTGGATTGGACCGATTTGGAGGTAGATGAGGATGCCTCATATGAGGAGAGACCGATGAGAGTCTTGGATAGACAGGACCAAGTCTTGCGAGGCAAGACAATTCCCTTAGTTAAAGTTTTGTGGAAACATCATGAAGTTGAGGAAGCGACTTGGAAATGTGAATAGGAAGTCCGAGAGAAATATCCGGACTTATTTGTTGATGTTTAATTTTGTATTGAGATTTCGATCATTATAATGAAAAGTGTATAAACATTGTATATGTTATGGGCATTTTGGAAACATGAATTCTATGCAAGCATTGCATATGTCTTGAGAATATGAAATATTAATTGGTGTTTTATCACTTTTGGAAGCATTGTGTATTCTCTTGAAAATTTGGATTTGATTAAACATTGTAGATGTTTTAAGAATTTGTAAATTTCATTGTAATTTGGGACTTATGTACCGAGTCGATGAAAATAAATGACCGGTAAATAGGTCATGGCATTAAGTATTGATTTGTAATCATTTTGAGAATTGGCTAAACTTGATTTTGAAACTTAATTTGTAAATTTTGGGGATGAAATTCTTTAAGAGGGGGAAGTTATAGCGATCCCGGTTTTGACCTAACTCTTGTGATGTTTTGGACTCGGGTATAATGCTTTCGTATTGTTGTTTATCCCCTTCTTCCCTTGTATACCTTTGAAATTGGTCTTTGGGTTATTGTGGTTATATTTGGAACAGGTTGGTTACTTAGTTTTCAAACCTTGTGTTGCCCAGATTTTTGGTCCTCCGCTCGAGCGGCCATTCTTGCGCTCGAGTGGTCTATGTAAATTTTGGTCTTCCACTTGAGCGGACTTTCTTGCACTCGAGCGGGAGTTGCAAACCCTCAGTACTTTGCATGTTTGCAAAAGTGCTGGAGGAGTGTCTTTTACGCTCGAGCAGGTGGGCGCTCAAGCGTCCTTTCTTGAGCTCGGGCGGATGGTCTGTCGTCTACAAAAAAATACTGGAGGTATGTATTCTACGCTTAAGCGGGTCACTTTTTACACTCGAGCGGAACAAAAGTTTGTGTCTGACACTCGAGCGTCAAACTCTCCGCTCGAGCGAACTGCACATATATCAGAACACAAAAAGCACTTTTTATATCATTTTTTCATATCTTTTCAGCCAAAACCCTAGAGTTGAGAGCCTCTCTCTCTCTCTACGTTTTGACCTAGATCCTTTGATCTCTCCACCCTATTCTCTTTGATAAAAAGGTGGAGCTTCTCAAGATCTTCTCTTTGAACCGATTAGAGTTGGATTTCGGCATCTTTGGGGTTTCTCTCTTGCTTGGCTCATCTTCTCTCTTTGAGGTAGGGATATTCTTCACTTTGTTATGACTTTTAACCTAGTTATGTATGGTCATGTATAAATAGTGAAATTTTGGGATTTTTTGGATAAACTTAGGGTTTGGTTTCAAATTGAAAGAGGGATTTCTATGTTGTGCTTCATAGATGATTATGCGGTTTTAAATATGAGGATATCTTGCGTTAGAATGGTGAATTTTGGCTTTTGGGTTAGTATTTGAAAATGGGAGAAATTTGCCCTAATATATCTTGAATATTATTTTGTATAAATGATGGAATTGATGTGAGAAATGTGAAATTGGGAGGATGTATGAAAGAATGGTATAGTTGGATTTGTTTAAATCACTCACCCATGGAAATTTGATAAATTATCTATTATAAAGATTGTGTATCTGTTTAGAAATATCTGTATTGGGCCATCGATGGAGGATAGCTATGATTGTGTAGAAATTGCATGAGAATTAGGTGAATTAAAACTAATCATTTAATTGTGTCATTGAATATGACGGTATGTTGAGACATTGTATATGCATGATTGTAGTCATTGAATGTGACGGTATATTTTAAATACGTTGTATATGTATGATGTGTTGGGAGGAGAAAGGAGATGTACTCCATGTTTTGGAAGGAGATAGAAGATGGACTCCATTGAGAATTAAGTTGGCCAGAGTGTCCAGGGTGAAAGTTCCGAAATCTTATGTATACATGGGTGCCAATCCCGCGGATGAAATTTTCTTAAAATGGCAAGGTTGAAATGCTTGTATAGTAATTATGTTGATTGAGAACCACTGAGTTGTAGTCTCAGTCGAATTTTTTTTGAAAATTATAAACTTGATCTATGAACTCAAACGAAATGTACTAACTTGAAACGAATGTATGGGAATGGAATGAGATGTGAGTATTGGTGCCGTGTGGTCATGGAAAGAATGTGAATTGGTCATGAACATTAAATATGTTTATATTTGACACTTATATTTTAGTTAAATCTCATATATTGTGATAGACTATTTCTACTAGGTTGGCTCACTCTACTTGGGTAACCATTTTTGGGTACCGGTGACATGCTTCCTCCAAGGACGTAGCTTGGGAGGACTTAGGAGCTAGAGGTCCTATTTTTGTTATTTTGTGTTTAAATGTTTATTCAAGCCAAGGGCTTATATTTGTAAACAGCTTATGACTCCTTTTTATTATAACTAAAAAGTACCTTGGAAAGATGTAAGCACGTAGGGCATTTATTTTGTTATTATTAATTAGTGTTACATACTATAGATTCTGGATGAACATTTATGAATGTATATGCATGTAATATCTTTTGTAATACGAACTCTGATGAATGAAAGGATATCAATTCCATTATGTTCGCGTCTCTTATGTATTGAATTATTTGTATTATTTTGGGTGCGTTAGAAATTTCAATTTTTTCTAAATTTCTCTGGTTTGAACTCAGAGAAATTTTAATTTTATCTGGTTTAAACAGAATTTCTTTAGAGAAATTTCTCTAGGAAGTCCAAAGAAATCTCTCTAGGATCGAAATTTCTTTGGATTGTTGTTGGGGGACCTTAGACATTATGAAAATATTGGATGTCCTTTATATTATAAAATCTTAATACCAGGGACCCTAAAAAAAATTCCCTTGAGAAATTGATTATTTTAGTTGGCTATTTAATTTTAGGGAAATTACGTGTAGATCTTACTAAATGGATTTATTATCCAATAAGTTCTATGATAAGTAATAGTATTTTTCATCATACACTATTAAAAAATGTTACTAATTGCTAGTTTTCAATAAAAGTTTGAAAATTGTCACAAAAATGTCACTAATTATAAGTTTTAACGACGGTTAAAAAAAATCGTCACAAAAAAAGATCACTAGTTTTCAACTTTTAGCTACATTTTGAAATATTCGTCACAAAAAAAGTCACTAATTGTAAGTTTTAAAGACAATTTATAAAAATCATAATAAAAAAGTTGCTAATTGTCAATTTTTATAAACATATAAAAAATCATCACAAATTTTTAACTATGATTGTATTAGGATTTATTTTCAACAGAACATGATGGAAATTAAATCCAACTATTAGACTATTGGTAGTTTATCCTCTGATTTTTTGATATTTGAAAATTTTGAGAATTACATGCAAAAATTACTATCAGAGTAACATGGTTGATACATAACACAACATCTAAAAAATCTTTTTAAAAATTAGTTTTGAAAATTCCTAATTAAACAAGTTTTTAATTTGTAAATTTTTAAAAAATACTTTTAAAATATACAACTTAAAAATTAGTTTTCAAACTCATAACTAAGCAAATATTTTAATTTTTAAAAATTTATCTTTTAAAATAAAACTTAAAATCAAAACTCAAAAATCTTTCTAAAAATTAAACGTTTTTTGGATTTATTTTGAAATTTATATGACGGACTTTATGGAGAAGCATCATGCATTGTTACTGTTAAATTTAAAGCACATTTTTGCGCCGACACTGCACACACTAGGCTGAAACAAGGCCTACGGCAAATTTTGGTAGATAATTATGTGTCGGGATCAATTTGTGCATACCTCAATTAAATTTGTAGTTTTGAAATTAGTGATTGAATAAATTTTCAGTAGCCGGGCTTCGTTTATAATGTGGTTTAGTTTTTTAGTTTTTTTTAACTTTTTAGTTATTATTTTGAGGTTTTAAAATTTCGTTTGAAATGAATTTTTTTTTATTTTTTTTAAATTTTTATGAAAAAAAAAAATAATAATTATAATTTTGATATGACATTACTAAATTAAAAATTTATTTTATCTTTTTATAATTATTTTAATCCAACTCATCCCAACTCATCACTTCAAAGTAGTGCTAGATGACTCGTTCTCAATATCTTAGATTTTATGTTTAATTTTTACTATTCGATGAATCCCTCAAAATTAAAAAAGCTATGGCAGAAATTCTTCTATTTGAAATTTGCTGATTGCTTTGTTTCTGGGGCAAATTACACTATTAGTCTCTATAGTTTAAAACTTGTATTATTTTAATTCTTGACTTTTCAATTGTGACACATTTGACCTTGAATTTTGAATATTGTTCCAAATAAGGACAATTGAACATACCATTGCTTAATTTCAAGGACAAAATCATTAATTTGATAAAATATAAACTAATTTGACAAAAATAAATGTCAAAAAAATATTTTAAAAATTATTTCTACCACCAAAAATAAAATTATGTAAAATTGATAAAAATTAATAAAAATTACATGATTAATTTTTAAAAATTAATTTTACATGATCATCAGCTAAATACGTAGTAAAAATTAATTTGGTAAAAAAAATAAATAAATGTCTAAAAGATTTATCAATCTTATATAATTTTATCTTTAGTAGCTAGAAATAATTTTTAAAAATTTTAAAATAATTTTTTGACATTTATTTTTGTCAAATTAATTTATATTTTATCAAATTGACAATTTTACCCTTGAAAAATACAATAGTATTTACAATTGTGCTTATTTGAAACAAGATTCAAAATTCAAGGTCAAATATGTCACAATTGAAAAGTTAGGGATCAAAATGATACAACTACCAAACTATAAGGACTATTAGTGTAATTCATCATTGTTTCTACGTCTTTCATGAAGAGACTTACGAGTTACATGTAACAATTTTATTTGGTATTTTATGAGAAAAATTAAAGAAATATTATTTGTGCTGTTAAAATATAAGATTTTATTATTATTCATTATTAAAATATAAAAATAATTAGTCATTTAGTTATTAAATTATTAGAGATACTCTAACAGCAACTTCAGTAGATGGTGAAGTTGCGGGTGATAATGTCGTTATTGGCCTTATTAAATTATTAGCGATGCTCCAACAGCCACTTCAGTTGATGGTTATAATGATGTTATTGGCCTTATTTGGGAAATGGAAAAATTATTCTACCATCTCTTTTTAATTTCTAGTAATAAAATACATTCACAATATTTTCTTTTATAGTCCAATGATATGTTTAATTGGACGGACTGGATAAGGGGAGATTAGAATCCATCAGATTTGAATCCTGAAACTGTGCGTTTGATTCGCCGGATTAGGAGGGACTATCCACTATTGGGATTGTAATTCAAGGGAAGTTTTTTATCCGGTGTTTGTTTTTTTTTTAATCCGTTGGATATAGAGTTCGGCAAGACTTCTTATCTCCCATATGTGGGATTATTCTATCCGGAGGAGGGTGTGAGACAATTTTCATCGTACTATTTACTATTAAGATTAGGTGGTGAAATGATTATTTTGACCATCTACTATTTAATTATGTATTATATTTAGTAAAATTCAATAAAATTTAAATGTCTCAATTTAAAAATAAAATAATTTTACTTAACTTTTTATTGATGTTTTATTTATTTAATTTTTAATAGATATTTTATTGATGTTTTATTTTAAAATTTTGTTTATATTTTATTTAATTTCATTATTTAAATTTTAATAGATGTTTTATTTAATTTTATTATTTAATTATTATTATTTTAAAAATAAATTTATTTAAAATTTTAATTAAAAAATAACATATATTTTTATTGATATTTTATTTATTTAATTTTTAACAAATAAATTTATTTAATTGTGTAAAAAATAAATAAAATAAATTTTTATTTAATCTAGCTAAAAATAATTAAAATATTAAAGATATGTTAATATTGCTATTACTTAGTAAACAATTGAAAAAAAGGTAAAATAGTCTTTTGCTCATTTATTCTATCCAGTCTGTCCAACCAAACATTGGATTTACTAAAAATAGTATTTTCCAGACATCTAATTCCATGAGAAAACAAATACAGGATACACATCCAATCCAACCAAATAGTCTGGGGGATTCACAATTCTAGGATTTAAGTCCAATGGATTCTAATACTCCCTTATCCAGTCCGTCCAATCAAACACACCCTAAGGTCCCTCACCCCCATACCCTTACATCACACATACACTCTCATTCTCTCTCTACTTTCCTCTGTTTCTACTCTCTCATCTCTCTTTCTCTCTATCAAGGGCTTTGATTGTGTGAAAGAGAAAGGGAAGGACGATGAGGACGATGATTGCTCCGATGAAGATTCCGATCATTGCCAATTTCAGTTCCAATTCCAATACCAATTCGAATAATAGAGATAAAAGCTTCAAAATCATCGAGAAGAACTTCGATTTGGAGGATATCCGAAAGAATGAGTATGTTCGAATCAAGTCCTACACTAATCAAACACTTGTCCTACAAGATTAAAAGAAAGTCCAACAATCTATCAAGGAAGATATATATGAAAAATCTCTCAATCTACTCATGTTTATGGCTTGTCATTTGTCGAACCCTGAAGATGGTTTGCCATTAATGGCTAATCATTATCCCAATTCCACTCTCTCTTTCTAAATAAAGCTCCAATCGATCAATCCCATAAGGAAGGTACCTAGAATTCAACCCATTTGCCTAGTAAATTTCCTGTAAGTAATTTCTATTATTTACTTTTCTTGTAAACAATTGAATGAGTTTTCTATTCATATAGCATTTACAATGAATCCTCTCTTCTAACAACTATCTATGACTATTCTCACGTCCAGTTAGGGAAATGATTGTAAACAATTTTTACCAGCTTGAGATTGTGAAGAATTTTCTCTGATTTAAAATTGTGAACAAACACAGAGAAATTAAAATTTCTCTGGTTTGGTTAAAATAATTTCTCTGGTTTAAAATTATGAACAAACACAGAGAAATTTATGAACAAAGCCAGAGAAATTTCAATTTTCTCTGAATTTCTCTGGTTTAAACTCAGAGAAATTTGAATTTTTTCTAGTTTAAAAAGAATTTCTTTGGGAAATGGAATCAAAATTTCTCTAGATTGATGTTGAGAGATCTTAGACATTATGAAAATATTGAATGTCCTTTATGCTATAAAATCTTAATGCCAGGGACCCTAAAAAAAATCCCCTAGGAAAATTGATTATTTTAGTTGGCTATTTAATTTTAGGGAAATTATGTGTAGGTCTTACTAAGTTGATTTATTATCCAATAGGTTCTATGATAAGTAATAGTATTTTTCATCATACACTATTAAAAAATATCACTAATCGTTAATTTTCAATAAAAATTTGAAATTTGTCACAAAAAATGACACTAATTAGGTTAAAAAGAAAATCGTCATAAAAAAAATCACCAGTTTTCAACTTTCAGCTAAAGTTTGAAATATTCTTCACAGAAAAAACATCACTAATTGTAAATTTTAACAACAATTTATAAAAATCATAATAAAAAAGTTGTAATTGTCAATTTTTAGAAACATGTAAAAAATTGTCACAAATTTTTTTTAACTACGACTGTACAAGGACTTATTTTCAATAGAACGTGATGGGAATTAAATTCAAATATTAGACTATTGGTAGTTTATCCTCTGATTTCTTGACTATTTAATTTGTCTAAAATAGTTGTGTTTGAGAAATTGGTTAACTTTTTTTTTTAGTAATTGATTTAATACTCGTAAAAAAAAATAACTATGAATTAAATACGATATTTTATTTTATTAATTATTTTATTTTTAATAAATTATTTTAACCTAACACTCGTCTCAAACTAGCCATTACCAAATTATAATTGGTTCACTCAAAAACTTCTCCATACCTACTATAACGGCTAAAAGAAATAGTACGTCCAATCTTATGTAAGATTTGATATCTAGCAACTCATCAAAGAGGGCAGAAGTTATTGATTCATCTTGAAATATCGGCTTGTGATTGATGGAAGGAGTAAAATTTAAGAATTTATATTAAGTAATTGAGATAATATGAAGAGACATAATAAATTATGCTTGATGAGATGTATAGTCACATAACATTCCAAGAGCAACCAATAATTTTTTCAAAATGAGTTCAACAATTTCATATATTTAAGGAAGAATTACATTACAAAAAAGTAAAAAATATTACAAAATTAATAATTATAATTATAATTGTTTTCACCTTTTTGTAAATATTTTTTTTGCACTCCATTGATACGTAGTTCTCCCTATATTTAAAAAAAAAAATACACTACAAAAAAAAATACTTTTGGCGACCACCTATTTTTTTTTGTCGCAAATAGTCCACTTTCTGCGACTAAAATTTAACTTTTAGCGACCACAATTTTTTGGTCGCGGAAAATCACCTTTTGGCGACCAAAAAAAAAAGTTGGTCGCGGAAAGTATACTATTGGCGACCAAAGGCTTTTTTTGGTCGCGAAAGATCACCTTTTGGCGACCAAAAAAAAGGTTGGTCACAGAAAGTATACCCTTTGGCGACCAAAAAAAAAAGTTGGTCGCGGAAAGTATACTATTGGCGACCAAAGGCTTTTTTTGGTCGCGAAAGATCACCTTTTGGCGACCAAAAAAAAAAGTTGGTCGCGGAAAGTATACTATTGGCGACCAAAGGCCTTTTTTGGTCGCAGAAGATCACCTTTTGGCGACCAAAAAAAAAAATTGGTCGCGGAAAGTATACTATTGGCGACCAAAGATTTTTTTGGTCACGGAAGATTACCCTTTGGCGACCAAAAAAAAAAGTTGGTCGCGAAAAGTTATGGCGGGTTAAATTTTTAAAAAAATGATACTACTGTAATTACATGCTATTTTTTTATTTAGGCATTAAAAGTTTTATAAAATAATATATAACCCAATTTTTATGGGTTATATATATGTTTTGCCAAATATGAACAAGAAGCATGTTAGTGGCAGAGTGGATTGGGTGCATGGTGATTCCTTAGTCACGGGTTCGAGTCTTAGGTAGCACAAAAGAATTAATTTTTTTGGATCAAGGCGCTGACTTTTGGCGACCAACTTATTTTTGGTCGCTAAAAGTTTACTTTTGGCTAATATAAATTGGACTTTCCGCGACCAAAAAAGTTGGTCGCGAATGGTCACTTTTAGCGACCAAAGGCTTTTTTGGTCGTAGAAAACTATCTGTGACGAGGCTTTGGTGACCAACTCGCGACCAACATATTTTGGTCGCGAAAAGGTTTTAGCGACCAAATATGGTACTTTTCGCGACCAAAATGTTGGTCACGGAAAGTGTTTTTTCTTATAGTGATACTTAGAAAAATTATATTTACCATAAATTTATATCTCACTAATTTTAAATCTACATCATATAACTTATTTTGGAATAAATTTTGAAACAACTTTTCATAATTTGTAGCATTAATCAAAAAGTTTTAATCCAGTGATTTAGATATAACACATCCTAAAAATAAATAATAACATGAAAGTGTTAGAATGACATTTGTAACAGTGAAATAATAATGGAGAAATTACACATCAATGGTTTTTTCAGAAAATATTTTTATATTTATGAAAAAGTTTATAACTTATTATTTTAATGTTTATAAAATTTATCATTAACGTATAATTATTTTTTAGAAGTTGGGATGAATTGATATTTCCCCAATAATAATTATCAAACTTAGACACTTTCAAATTGTAATTTTGGCCCAAAAAAAAAAATTGACACCAACCATTGGATGCTCTTAGATCCCATTTCTCGCTAGACCGAAGGATCCGAAATGATTTTACCCATTAAAAGTTAACATTCAATTATGCGTAGTGTATTACATTTTTATATTATATTATATTTATTATTTTATTTGTTAACATAATATTTAAATAATGAATTTCACTACTATTGTATATTTTTAATACGGTATTGATAATTAAATTGACATATTAAATAAATAAAATAATAAAATAAAATTATCATTATAACATTATTGTTTAAAAAAAAAAAAAAAAATTTTGTTGAAAACACTATAGTGGACCTTATCCGCCACATGGTCCACAACATTCATCATAAGTACTACCACAAGTGTTAATGAAAACCTAAAGCATGCCCACCACCAAACCCATGAGGCACCCATTATGAAATCAGTAAGTTTGTGGCTTCAGATTTATAATTTTAAATTTGTGTTAGGGATCATTAAAAAAATATCATGAAGATAATCATGAAAGATTTTCCACATTTAGATTACTTATACAATAAAACACCACACATTAATCACACACTAATCAAGGGATGAAAAATCTTCATGATGAATTTCATGATATATTTTTCATGATCCTTAGCATTATTGTTAAAAATATTTATTATAAGGTTCATGTATAGAATGAATGTAAATCACATATTGATATTTCTAAATAATTTTTGAATAAAATTTCTAAGTTTGTAATATTATTGTTATGAAAATGATTTTCATATCGTCTTTGAATCTTTGAGAAATTGCACTTCAGTGCAAGTTTTTTTTAAAAAAAATTAAATTACAAATTAATAAAAAAAATTATCAATTTTAATAATTAAAATTATAAATATTTTTTTATAAATTTATAAATATTTTGTAAAAATATTACTGATTTATATATGTATTTTAAATCTTTGATTTCTATGCATGCAATTGTGGAGCCCATCTTTCCACCACCACCAACACCACCATCAACTGTTGTGCCTTTCGGTGGTGTTTGTTTGACATGAATAATCTTGTTGCATGTGTATTTGTATGTATATACACATGTCAAGATCCCTCCGATTGATGCAACCATATGTTCTAATCATTAAGTTTGATATGTGGTTAAAAGTTTTGGGTAATCATGGCTTCCCACTCCATAATGATGGCTCTCTTGATTCATAGTGTAATTAAGTACAGTTATAGTTTATGATTCAAATTAGTATGGGTTAAGAATTAGGGATATTTTATAGGACTTTTTTTAAGTGTGCAACCCTCAAGGTTGCACACCATATGCCACTTACATAAAAAGTGTAAGTGGTAGGAACAAACATAAAACAGGACGGAAAATAGAAAGGCGTAAGTATAAGCCGTAAGTTGCACACCATAACAGGATCCTATTTTATAATACACATCTGAAGTGTGTATTATATGCCTATTTATGATGTTTGTGATTTTTATTATGATTTATTGTGGCGGTAGTTTTGATTTGATTTAAGTAAATTATGATTTATCGTGATATTAATTATAATTTATATTTTAGGAGAATTTAGTCAAAACCTCATCATAATAAAATTTTAATGCATTAAGGACAAGCACAAAAAGTTTTCTTTGAAAAATCTAATAAATATCATTATTATCAAAAATTAAATTTTAAAATAATATAACTTAGATGTCGATTTTTAATAAAATTAATATTTTTACAATTCTCTCATCAGCATTTATCAAATAAGATCCATGTTGACTATAAAATTCTTTTTTAAAAAAAATTATTACCGTTGAAATTGATGTAAACAACAACAATAACATATTATTCTGTCTCACAGTGACAATTACTCTCTTTGACAGTAATATGTTATTCTGTCTCACAGTAACATATTACTCTGTTTGACAATAACATATCACTCTAGTAATATTGTCCAAGAAAAAAAATATACTTTACTTTATTTTTAATCAATTATATGTTTTCTCCTTAAGGGGTTTATGAAGAAATATAAATTGGATTATCATTTTTACCAAACAAGGATCCAATGGACGAATTTTGACTAAATTTCTTTTTATTTTTAATATTGATTATGATCTATATTACGATTATTATTTTGATTATGATCATATTTTTTTTTTATTATATCTTATATGGTACTTAGTTATGACTCATTATGTTTTTTTTTTTTTATATATTAGAATTAGAGTGATTTAGTTATGACATTTGTAATTGAAAAATCTAAAAATCCTTGAGATGTTTATTTGTGATTGTGTATCAATTTTAACCAGTAAATAACAATTCCAATCAAACAATCAAAGACGAATTGACACAACAATTTAATGTGAAAAAATCACAATTAGAGTACCTCCAATTGTGATAAAAAAAAAAAATACGAGCCGAAACCACAAAACAATCTACTAAGAATACAAAAAGGAATTACACAAGTGTACTCTTAATTACCTAGCGAATCCATGCCCAAATTAAACGGACCCTAATGTGCCTCTTCTACCACTGTCTTTCACCTTGGAATTGTCTTGTCCAACATTGAATCCATAACACTGATGTCAAATGCACGACGATGAGCCACTTCAGAATTCACCAAAGTTTTAGGTCCAAATTTCACGGAATCCACCAAAGAACAACCCTCTCTTCTTTTGAATAAAACAAAATTAATAAACTCTTTGATATAATTCACTCAATTCATGATATAAACTCTCACAAATATCAAAGGAAAAAGCAAAGAAGCTCTAGAAGAAAACCTTAATACCTAAAAAGAAGATCTGAAAGCTGTACCAAAAAACTGATGAAAACGCAAATTTATAACAACCAGAATCGTGATCTTCACTCGAGTGCAGGAATGGCCGTTCTAGCAGTCTCACTAAAAAGCATGTTTCAGAACCGCGATCTTCGCTCGAGCACAGGAAAGGTGGCTCGAGCGTAAAAATACAAATTCCAGTACTTTTGCAGAAAAGTGAAACTTCTGAAAGGATTGAATCTTCACTCGAGCGCACAATCAGACGCTCAAGCGATCAAACAACTTTGACTGCAATTTTGCTTTTTGCTTCTGGGGCGTTACCCGGACCCACCATAGGGTAATGCCCCCTGGACCCCCGTAAGCTGACCAAGCAGCTCGATCCCCGACATAGTTAGCGAAGTGACAAACATGAAAGAATTAACATCACAAATTCCTCTGCAAGGCACAATTCGGATTAGATTCGCATCTAAATATTCATAACATCACTAAAATAAAAGAACAAATAAAATTATAGCTGAAATGAATTTTGTCAAATGAGATTGCCAACAACAAAAACCTAACAATAATAATCAATAGCACAAAAATCATAACTTAATACACACCTTTTACTCTAAAACGAGTAATGTTTGCTATTGTGATGGTGATCTTAATTGTGTTTCAAAGTGATATTTGTGTGACCTCGTTGTAGTGACTTTTATTACGATTAAATGGTCTTCCGTTATAGTTCAAAGTGACTATCGTTTTCCATTATAATTATTATTTTTTTAATTTAACAGTTGAAAGTGAAGGTATTTAAGTTTGATTTATTTGCCTAACGATTTAAGCTAAGTTTGACATCTTTTTAAAAGATAAAAAGTCAAAAGTTACTCAAAAAGTTACAAAGTTATCACTATTTATCAAAAAAAAAAAAAATTTAATTTTCTACATAAAAGTACAACTTTGATATCATGTATGTTCAGCTGCTGTGTTGCGTTTGTTAACAAAAATTGCACAGTTTGGGTGTAATTTTCACACACTGCTGCTCGGCCCGTGGGGGCCCATCACGGATCCCGTTTTGATAATCTGAACCGTACAATGTGTAGAACTCGTCGAGTACTATATGTTTGTAAAAAATCACATTGATCGAATATCGATAACTATATGATCAAATCAGTTTTATATAAAAAATAGATGGCGTTATAATTAACGATTGAAAAAAAACAAATCTGATCAGATAGCTATCGATATCCGATCAACATGATTTTTTATAGACATATAGTACTCAACGAGTTCTACATATTGAACGGTTCAGATTATCAAAATGGGACCCGTGATGACCCCACTGGCCGAACAAAACCGTCTAGTGCAAAGCTTGAAAAGTAGCCAATAATTTCTTACTCCCATTTCCGCTGTGCAGATTGTACAACTAGGAATGGCAACGGGGCGGGGCGGGGCCGGGGATCACACTCCCCGTTCCCGATCCCCGATGGTGAACATGGCCCCGTCCCCGGCCCCGATCCCCGACGGGGAACCTTTCCCTCTCCCCACCCCCGCCCTCGATCGGGGATCGGGTTTCCCCGACCCCGAAACTTCCCCGCCTAAATTTGTTTCAATGTCAACAACACCACCACACATACATGTTCAATGAGCATCATCAACACAGAAGCATTAACAGAATAAATAAAAAAATAAAAAATAAAAAAAAATTTGAACAATGAGCATCATCAACACAAAAAATAAAAATAAAAAATCGGAGGGAGGGAGAGAGAACTTCATCAGATAGATCATCAACAGATCTGAGCTATGTAAAAAATAAAAATAAAAATAAAATACATAACAAAACTTCATCAGATCATACAGAACTTCATCAGATCCAAGCTCTGATGGATGAGGCGGTAGAAGCGACGGAGGCAGATCGGAGGTAGGGAGAGAGATCGGCGTGAGATCGGAGGAAGGGAGAGAGATCGGGGTGTGGGGCAGTGAGGTCGGAAGGAGGGAGGTCGGCGTGGGAGGGAGGGAGATCGGCGCCGGACGGAGGTCGTCGTGGGAGGGAGGGAGATCGGCGCGGGACGGGGAAGCTGCTGCCATTGATCTTCAATCTACTACACAGGAGAGAGAGAGGAGAGAGGCTGAGAGTGATTTGAGTGAGAGAGAGGACCTAAACAAATAATATAATACATATATATATATATATATATATTATAATATATATAGTAACCTAACCCTAAACAAATAATATAATATATATATATATATTATAATTAATCAGCGGGGACAGTCGGGGATTGTCGGGCCGGGGCCGGGCCGGGCCGGGGTTGGAGAAGTGATCCCCGTCCCCGGCCCGAATCTATTCGGGGATTAAGTTTTAAATACCATTCCCGTCCCCGCGGGGCATTTTTCGGGAAAAACCCGCTTAAATCGGGGTCGGGATCGGGGATCCCCGTCGGGCCGGTTTCAAATTGTCATCCCTATGTACAACAGTGACCCACACATCTCTAATCTTCTCCTACACACTTCTTTATACAATTTTTTAATATACATTTTTTTATAAAAAGTCAAAAAGTTAACCTAAACATTCATATTTTTTTCCTCAACTTTTTAGTAAAAAAGATAAAAAAATACCCTTATTTAGAACACCCCAAACAACCCCTTAATCTTAAATGTGTAGAATATGAGTTAAACTCAAATGTTTGGTTCATTTCACGGCACTACTTGAAGTGGTGATAATGTGTAGCTAAGGCCACATTTATGCTCCGTTTATTTTGAAGGAAAATATTTTTTGAAAAATACTTTTTTATATTTTTTGGTATTTGGTATAATAGAAAATAAAAATTAATAAAAAAAATATTTTTTATGGTCAACAGAAAACAAACCTATACAGATAGAAAAAAAAATTTACTTTTAAAAAGTAAAAAATATTTTCTAGACTAAAATCTTATCAATTTCATTACACTACCATCATCATTCTCACATCTACTATCACACCACCATCACTACGGTCACTATCACTACCGCCATCACTGTCACTATTAATGCCGCCCCACCACCATGCCACCACCTCCACCTCTACCTCCACCTTCACATCTACTTTCACCACCACTAAACATAAAATAATATTTTTTGCCTAAACAAATGTACCGTTAATTAATTTTGTCTTGATGAATGATTGATCCCTACCTTCCCAATCTAAAGTGTACTAGAATTATTAATTGAGCTAGCTAGTTCATTGATTCATATGATATAAGGTATTGGGCTACACAATTGAATTCCCAACGCTTCATTTGTTTGAGCACAAAAATATTTATAAAATTTTTTGAAAGACATTTTTTAAAAATATTTTTTAACATTTGATATAATAATAAAAATATAAGTTAACAAAAAATATTTATAGTCAACAAAAAAAGACTTTTTACAATCAACAAAAAAATAAATTTATTTGAACAAAAAATATTTTTACTTTTAAAAAATAAAAAACATTTTTCAAACTAAAATTTTACAAATATTACCATAATACTATCGCTACTATCATTGCCAATACCTCAACACCACTATGATCACCGTGGCCACCACTACCACAAATCATCCAAATGATGTGACCAAAGTCGCCAATAATTGACTCAAAATTCTCAAACATCATCTTCAGTTGATAAGCAACAAAAGAATTCGGACAAATTACACCAACACTCCTCAAGTTTACTATTTTGTATATTTGATTTTTCAATGGATAATGGATGTCTCATCTTTTAATGCTATGTTTGGTTAGGAAATTTGGAAAGGAATTTGAAAAATGAAAGAGACAATATAAGTGAAATATAAATAAAATGTACTTACATTTTACCTAGTTTCACACATCTTTTCTCTTTTCGTTTTCAAATCCCTTTCTAAATCTCTTAATCAAACGCAACGTAAAGGAAATTGCCCTGGAAATTGCCCTCCTATGCCACTTGTGTCCATTTCTTAAGCTTAAAATTGTCAGTTCATGTATTCCCAATCACATCTTCATTGTCTCAATATATTTAACCACACTAAATCCCTCTCTAATCTCCGTGATACCACTCCTTGTCTACCATCTATCATGGCCCCCTTCTCCCCCTCCGTAGCCTCTTGTGTCCTCCATTACATAGATTCCTCCACCGCCTTCTTCTTGTCCTCTTTTGTCACCTCCTCTCTTTTCACATCTTCTAACCCAACCTCCATCGTCACCTCAACCTCCCCTTATCTCCTTGTTGGCCCCTTTCCCTTTCAATTTCATGTAAAATTTGCAATTGACACATACGTGTGTGTATATATATATATATATATGTAGAGAGAGAGAGAGAGAGAGAGAGAGAGAGAGAAGATGCACCAGGTAAAAACAATTTTGAAAAGTCTACGTTGCACCTAAAATATGGTCACATACGAGGCACATGAAATGACTACCATCAATTGTTCTTATTTGACGCAAATCTTAAAATTCATAATCAAATGTCATAATTAAAAAGTTAAGAAACAAATTAACATAAAAGGCAAACTTCAAGCACACGATCGGCAAAATTTACCCAAAGTTATGTGCAAGGCTCAAGTTATTTTCCCAATGGTAGGAACTATGCATTTGCAACAAGAAGAAAACTATTGTGATGACTTTTATTTTTTTATTTTACCCAATTACAAATGAAATTTGAAGCATTCAAGAATAAAGGTTAATTATAAGGAGAAAATGCAAAAGCCAATGTGGCAAGATAACGTGACATGAACATGGTATCTAAAGTTTGAAGAAAAAAGAAAGATCGAATCTTAAAAATTACTTTTTAAATGACGAGTAAAGTAGATTTACTCATTTGCATCACATTTGTTACACGCGTAAAAGTGCATGATAGGATTATTTCATTCGAGATTTAAATTATCTCACTTCTAATTGTTTAATTTATTCCAATATTTCTTTATTTTTTAGATTATTATGTTTCAACAATTTATTTTAGTAGAAGACTTCTATTATAAAATGATGAAATATTCTTCTCAAGATAACTCATCCCTAGATTAGATTTTTGTTATAAAATGATGA